>ML801319.1:121012-153885 GCA_009831015.1 Picea engelmannii | reverse complement strand
TCTTATTTCCGCTGCATCTCTGCGTTTATGTGTATTTCTGTATTTCATTGTGTTCCTACATAAATCCGGATCAATGTCTTATGATGATCTCCTCAAGATTTATAGCTCCAAATACTGCAAGTCTCCTCCCAAAGATGACTTGCATCCAAGACTAGGCAAACGAAAGATACAAGCATGCTATTTCTATTCATAAATTAAGGTTAGATATCAAACATTATGTATAAATCCAATAAAAGACACAAAACATCATCATTTGGGATAGGGGAAAGATATTCTTTTATTCATTAAACAAAGACTGAAACTTACAATCCTTGTCGGCCACCATTCTGTGAACCTGGTCCAACCTCCTCTTTACAATTCTCCAAGTTCACCTTCAATAAGCCTCTTCTCAAAATATTCTAATCACCTGATAGAAAGGGAATGGATTGAATGGAAGAAAAGAGGTTGAAGAGGGAATGTTGAGGTCGTAACTCACAAAAGGTAGAAAACTTTTAGGCAAGGAAGGGAAGTGAAATTGGGTAGAGTTTCATTTTTCTTATGCTTGTTTTTGAAATGATACCCCAACACCTCATTTTATATAAAAAAAGGATGGTTATTCAGTTGGGGGACAGGCTATAACAGGTGAGTTGGTTGGGAAACCTCCAATATCTCGTGAATTCCACCAAATTCCTTTCAACTTTTTAATTTTTGCAACTTTTGAAGTTGTACGTGGGATGTGTATTGTGAAACAAGAATATGTACGCGGGATGTATAGCATGCAACAAGAATATGTACGTGGGCTTTAGTAATGAAGGGAATGTACATGCTCTAAAAATTGGTTTTTTAAGTAGAGCTCCTCAACAATGATTTGGAAAATTATGCGAGTAAGAGGGCCAATGCCATCTATGCATGAGTAGCGAATTTTAGGGTTACAACAAGGACAGCATAACTAAAATAATTACAAGCGACTCATCGTCATAATCAAACAATGTCATAACCAACACATCAACATAAATATAGAGGCACATAGTCAATGCATCAACATAATTAGTAACGACACATAATCAACACATCATCACATTTAAATAATGACACACAATCAATAAGCATCATAAATGGCGACACAAGATCAACTAATGACGATAAACTGGAATCATCAACACTTTTAATTGCTCAAATCATCACATAAAGATAACATAATATAACATAAGATAACATAAATACAACATAAAGATGACCTAAAGACACTACCCACCCAACCTACCCTGCAAAGTTGGGACCTCTAATACACATAAGAAACATTCAAGCCCGTGATTCATCCAATTGATTTTGACCACTTAAGGTCTTAGGGATGGCGATTGTTCTAAGGAACAAGGAGGTGTCTACATCCCACTAACACAATCAATTCGAAAACCAACTAGCTCAATCACTCAACATCATTATTGTGCATGGTGGAAGAGAATTTAATTGATAAATCAATCATATAATGAAATAAGTTAAGCCACAAATGTAATCAACTTTATTTTATTTTCATGGTGCAAAATCAAGAATCTATCTTATTCAAGGTGCTCGATTAATCAATTATTGAATTCAGTGATAATTTAACATTATTTTCAAGGTGCATGCTTGATCTAAATACTAAATTAAACATTAATCAACATCATCAGAATGCGCGCCATTAATACAAGAACTTAGGAAATCATACATCAACATTGTTACAATGCGCATGAGCAATCTAAGGTGTAATCATTTAGGCATCATGATTAGTCCATATCGCAAGCAAGCGAATTACTTAATCACCAACATAACCCAGGTGCAAGGGAATCAATCGCTCAATCATTTATTCATTAACATTTTTAGTGGCACATGAAGTAAACTACATACATGACCATCCATGCGTTGCTTTTATACCATGGTGTAAAATAATTATCAATTAATTTTTTATGGTGCAAAAAGTAAATTACACACATGACCATCCACACATATATTTTATATCATGGCGCAAATAATTATCAATTTATTCATTGTGTAAGGAAATCTAATCACATACATTCAATCATTCATTCCCAAGGTACGATGCTTAACCTATACATTAATACCATAAAATAAATTCATTCCTTCCTTCTACCTAAGAGTAAATATGAATATATCTAAAAGAGTCTTAAATCCAATAAGGTTTTAGTGTGAAGCTACTTATACCTCTGTAAGATATTAAAAATCCCACAAGTCAATAATAATAAACCTTAAGGATTTGAAAATTCCAACCATAATACCCAAGTGAAAAAGGTCTAAGATAACCTCTTGAAGAAAGACTAAATATTTATTATACAATGATATTAGTATGGTAAGAACTCAAATTTAGGGTGGAAAAATACTAAGGACTTGTAGATAAACCTGAGATAAACCCATCTCCAAGGGGGACCCTGTACTTACATTTAAGGAAGGATGGTTTACTATCTAAATTAAAAACTTAAAATGCTCAAGGATAAGTGAAGTTAACATGACATTGTCCTTCCAAAGTATAGTGTAACTGAATAAGAATAATACGTTGCTTTTGGTCTAAATTTATTTGGCAAGAAAAAACTTATACATATGTAAATGTCGCAGACTATCTGACATGCATGGATTGGAAAGAAGAAAAATGAAAGCCTTCAATTAGATGACAATTTATTTATTTATTTTAAAATGTAGCTCTGTCTGGTGAGGATATGAAGTAAGTCCTATAAGGAAGGGTGATAGACCTGGGAGAAGCAATCTTCTTCCTCCCCAACAATCTTAGGATGAGGTAAAGAGAATGGTCATCACCACGCGAGAACACATGTTGGGAAAAAATTTATTTTGCAAAATGCAGAGATGAAAGCAATGGAAAAACGTAGAGATAAATAAGAGGAATCACCAGGGTGAATTTCTTACAGTTGGGAAAAAATTTGGAGCACAACGGAAAGAGGAAACCAAGGGAAAAATGAAGAGATAAAGGATAATAAGGTCATCGGGGGACCAATCCAAAACGAAGGCAGTTTCCTTTAATAAAAATGCAGAAAATGTAGGGGTACTCCTAGAAATATTGTTAAGGGTAAAAAGAAAAAATGTAGAGAAGGATGTAGAAAATCGCAGAGGATATACCATCGATTAAAAATTCACAGAGATCTACCTCCAAACTCATAGAGATCTTTGAAGAGAAAATCGCAGAGGATAAATATCCATAAAAAAATCGCAAAGATCTACCTAAAAATCGGAGAGGATAAATATCCATTAAAAATTAGCAAAGAGAGCTACCTACAAACTCACAGAGATAACTTGGAAATTGAGAGAGCAACCATTGCATAAGATTAACACACAATAATCGAATTCTATTTATTCATAAACAAATGGAGGTTACATATATAGCATGCAGATCACTGACTCAAGTGGATCTGATTAGCTAAAAATAGTAAACCTAGAAACTCACAGTTACAACAGTCATAGTTAACCTAGAAACTCACAGTTACAACAGTTGTAAGCATTATCTCTAACACCCTCCCTTAATGCTTACATTACAAATATCACAATCACAAATTACAAAACATAACAAAAGGTTACAACACTAGAACTTTCATCTGTCTGTCTGATCTAGTCTTCCTCAACACTGAAACTCACTCTGCAATCACATGGCTTCCTCTCTTTCTTCTTCCTCTTCTTCGAGCTTTCCATCGACACATTTAAATTCAAAACTCCTCTGACCATCTTTCTTGCACTTGTATACTAGACAATTTGACAACTTGGCTCATCGGGGCTTCCGTGAAAAAAGTTGACAATTATTGATGCATTCTATGAACTTGCCTTCATCTGTCGGATTTTTTCTTTCGGCTATCCTTCAGTATCTAGAAGAAAATTTTGGATACTGAATGTCCTCAACATTCCTTTATACAAGGTGACTTCCAATAAAAACAATGTACTTGATATTGGGGCTACCAGCTTGCATCAAAATACAAGTTCTTATTTTTACATAAACACTTACACACAAAAATTTAAACTCACCACGTAAAGGTAACCTGTAAATTTTTATCTTGGAGCACCGAAGTAAAATAAGAGTCTACAACATATAACAGGTTCTCACAATCAAATTAGTGATACCTTCTCTTGGCACCAAAGAACGTTGAGAACCGCTATTTTAAATTGTGTAAATCTGTTCAATAATTGGTTCTTCTTTATACAATTTTACAAATCTTCAAAATGCATGCTCAATAACAACAAATTTCAAACAATAATTGGTACATACAAACAAATCTGGAAAAACTTCACACAATAGCCTGTTGTTTTTATTCTCCAAGTCATCACAGTGGTTGTGTATTAATGGAGGACGCACTGTATCGCTGACAACTCTGCAAATGGAATATTGGAGAGATACACAATTGTATACAACTTCTTTCTTTCCTCTCAAGCATCGGTTCAGGACACAAAAAATATGTGATCGACTTCTCTTACCCTCATCACACATCAAACCAACTATGCTCCTTACACAAATTTATCAAGCCATGTGCACAAACCAGTCATAGATCTCAGTGGCTCCTCCTATGCAGCCTCACATGAACCTGATGCAATCTCCTGGTTGACTATTCCAGCTTGATTTTCCCTTGTGATTAGCTGCAAGACCAGACAACACATCGACCATGTCGTCTAGGGTCTCCACCACACCAGTGTTGCCTGCTGTGATTTCCAACTGGCTCCTTTCACACAAATCTGTGGCAATTTCTGCAATAGAAGTAGCGTTTCGAATTGGCAGTGGCTTTATCAAATTATTTCTTGATTTGGACAGCACTATAATCAGCAGATTCATGGTGGCACTTCTTGACTGGCACGCGGCTCCTTTTTCTGCAGGCAGGTCTCGAACCGGTGGAAAATGCACAACAATCACTCAAACAGTTGGCTTCTAATTAGTCCCCAAAAACGTGCAACAATCACCAACGACTCACAGAATCATCAGTGAATATAGTGTTTCACAGCTCACCACACAAAAAATTCAACAAACAAACAAAAAATTTGACACTCCTAATCTATGTATGTACAGAGGATCAGATCTCAATCTCTCACATATTCCTAGCCACCCTGTGAGGGAGTTAAGCCAGACCAAGCTTTGATACCAACTTGGAAATCGAGAGAGCAGCCATTGCACAAGATTAACACACAATAATCGAATTCTATTTATTCATAAACAAATGGAGGTTACATATATAGCATGCATATCACTGACTCAAGTGGATCTAATTAGCTAAAAATAGTAAACCTAGAAACTCACAGTTACAACAGTCATAGTTGAAACTCATAGTTACAACAGTCATAGTTAACCTAGAAACTCATAGTTACAATAGTTGTAAGAATTATCTCTAACAAGATATTGAAGAAAAATCGCAGAGGATAAATATTCATTAAAAATTCGAAGAGATATACATACAACTCCCAAAGATCTTTGAAGATAAAATCACAGAGGGTAAATATCCATTAAAAATTTGCAGAGATCTTAAAGAGAAAATCGTAGAGAAAGATTGATGCTAAGTTGTTGGGAAAGGAGTGAAGTTGCAGAGCCTTGATCCTCCCAAAAACATAGAGAACAATTTGAAGGTAAGTTGTTGGGAAAATGAGTGAAGGCGCAGAAACAAATATGAAATTCATTTAAGCTGAGATTAGTATGAATTCCAAAAAAGTCCAAGGGACATGCTGTGATCAAGGAATTTGGAATTTATATGGAATTTGAAATGACCAAGACGATTAAAATTCTAAGGGACATGTACATCTTGTAGAACCATTTTTATTCTAAATACATCTTACAAAAATTGCTTGAACCATCTATATTCTAGTGACATCTCACATAAAAATAAATGTTGGAACCAATGTCCATTCAACGAAGTTTAAAATCTTGTACATATTAAATTTTAATACAAAACAACTCTCAATAAAATATAGTAGCCGAGGGCGAGAATTCGAAGATATTCTCCCACGCTTGTGCTCCATACATCTCCCATCTTTCTAACCGTGAAGACTTCACCAGTACCTACCAACCAATGCTAGGGGTCCTCTTCTTCTCCCTTAGCCCCTCGAGCTGCAAAGGGGCCACACACACACAACCAAAATCCTCTAGCCTCCATCTCTCCTCACAAGGTAGAGCCACTACTCTCTCTCTCAAGCTGGGTATCCTAACTCTCACAAGTAAAACAAGTCATAAGTTCTGCAACATAACCTTACTCATAACCAATATGTCCTCTTTCCTCCTCTCAACCATTTTTTTACATAATTTCCTTAGTGACACCTTTCCATTTTCACATTTAATTCATTTTTTTTAAATTAATTAGGAATTATTCGCCCCCATACACTTCTCACCCATCCCCCTAGCTACATAAGTAAATCCACAATTATTTTAAATTAAAGTCAATTTCCCTCACCCATCCTAAACGCACTCCTAAAATCACTCATAGTTGTCCCTTTATTCCCTTCATTTCCAATTTATGATGGATGCCTTTCTAAAATGGAGTTGAGTTAAAATAGGAATGTTCTCTAGTTAGATTAAACTCTAGATACCTTTCTATGATTACACATTTTTGTATGCTTTATTCCTTTCTTATTTTAATTTCTAACTTGGTATTTTATGCACATGTGTGTATTGCATTAATTCTTTAGATTTATTTCATATTTCTTAATCTCTTAAGTTAGTTTACCTTTTTCTTATTTCATCTGATTTGTAATTTAGTTTTAGAATCTCACTAATCTTTAGACTCAGGCTTAAATTCAAATAGGCTTAGAATTTTGTTTGGGGTATAAAATTAATAATTTAAAACCCTATTTAATTAATTAAATTCAACAATGTTTAAAGATTTTACAAGATGTAAAATTTTCTCAAGGTTTTCTAGGCCACCTAGGCTCATTGGCTCAAATTTTATTTACGTGACATGCCCTTCAATATGCACTAAGTGATGCAAGGCTTCCACTCACCTCTGATTCAAATTTTAATTACGCGATGTGCCCTTCAAGACGCACTCTGTGCTTCATGGGTGCCACTCGCCTTTGACTAGTTTTGGTATTTGTCCAACCCTCGGAGTCAATACTCCATTTAGGAAACCTTGTGAAAGACTAAGGGATTCTAATAAATAAGGACCCTGCCTTATTGCGCACCCCTTAGAATCCTCATGAACGACTCTCTAAGTCTGCCCTCATGACATCGTGGATCTATTGAACTAGGTAATCGTTAAACTAGAATTCAATCCATGACGAGAGTGCTAGTAGGATTTGATAGGGATGTTTCCACACCTCTCCCTCAATATATGGTTGTTGTGCATGACCCCTTTACTCCTTATGTGAGTCATATTAGAAAGAAATCGTTAGCCTGTATCCATCAACGAAACACTATCCAAGATCCATAAACAACATTATAATATAATCGATCATATGTCACATATTCATAAATGAAATAATGAAACCAATACAATCCACTCCTTGACTCGATCTGAAGTCCAAGGAGGTCCATTGATGCGATTTAAATCCTCAATCTATCAAGTGTCCTGCACACTCAGGGGAAATGCACCAACAACATTTATCAATACATAGATATCAAATAAAATAACATTATAATCCATCAACATCATCATAAGAATCCATAAGAGAAACATAAAACATACACTAAAACCATATCATTTTCACACAAGTGTCCTCAAAGAATAAGTCAATAACATGTTATTGAAAGAGAGGGATGTTAGATATACCCCCTCTTGTTTTAAACTTCGTCTCAAAGTTTCATTGTATATAAATGCAGTAAATAAAGCATCTAACGAGATTTAAAATTCTAACTATCAAATAAATATGGAAACTGTTGATGCATATCATATGTGTTTTCCGAGGTATCTGAGTGTGGACTATAATCTTCCAACTGGAAATTGACCTGATCGACCGTTTGACGTCATAGATGTCAAATGCGATTGGATCTGCTGTGAGTGCACCCTTGTCTGAAACTTGCAAGGAACTCATCTCAATCATATGTGTAGGATCACTAGCATAATGTCTAAAAACAGATACATAAAAACATCGTGCATATTCCTCAAATAATCAGGCAAGGTTAGTCGATAGGCCATAGGCCCTTTATTTTCCTCAACTTCAAAAGGTCCAACAAACCTAGGAGAGATTTTATCACCCTTTTCAAACTTGATTGAACTTTTTTGCGGTTTCACCCGCAAGAAGACTTGATCACCAACTTCATAATTATGGTCAATGCGATGCACATCGACATAACTCTTTTTCCGATCTTGCGCTTATTTAAGCCTTTGTATTATCATTTTCATTTGTTATTCCATTTATTGGATCGATTCGAGTCCTACCAGGGCCCGATCCTCAAGTCGATCCTAGCTCAATGGTGTCTGATACGATTGCCCGTAAAGAAACTCAAATGGTGTCATATTAATGATGCATTGATAATTGTTGTTGTATGCAAACTCTACCAGTCGCAAGAACTCTTCCCAACGCTTTTGTTGGTCCATCATATACATACGCAACATATCTTCCAAATTTTTTTTTGTTCTTTCTGTCTTCCCGTCTATCTCAGGGTGATACGTTGTACTAAAGTTAAGTTGGGTTCCCAAGGCCTCTTGGAAACTAGTCCAAAAATGTCTTGTAAAAACTGATCCTCTATCAGATATGATCCTTTTATGTATGCCATGCAATCTCACAATCTCGCTAATAAAAAATCTAGTAATGTATGGCGCCTGATACGTCATAGCACAGGGATAAAATGTTCACTCTTCATCATAGTATCAACTACCACGAAAATATAGTCGTGCCTCCATGTTGCTAGCGGAAATCCAACAATAAAGTCCATCAAAATGACCTCCCATTTTGATTATGGAATAGCGTGTGGTTGTAGTAATCTTACCAGATATATATGTTCATCCTTCACTTGCTGACATTCCAGACACCTCGCCATATAGTTAACTATGTCCGACTTCATTCCTTTCTAGAAGAATAAGGGCTTAAGATCCACCCTCATCTTCGTGACTCCTTGATGAGCCATGTACACTACTCTATGAGATTTATTTAAGATCAAATTTCTCAATCCGTCATTAGGCGGTACATAAATCTAGTTATTGTACCTCGTTAATCCATCATTGCCCAATGTAAATCCCTCAAACATTGGTACCAACATGGTTTCTTGTCCGATATTTTCCTTAACCTGTTTATACCATTCATCATCACATTGTATAGTTAGAATCTTTTCTCCAATATTCCTATGAAGAGGTATCACCAAAAATATGCATGGTCTTCGACTTAATGCATCTACCACTCTGTTCACCGTTCCTTTTATGTAAGTAATTTCAAAATCGTATTCACTAAGAAATTATGACCAACACCTCTATCACGTGTTCAATTCACTTTGCATAAAAATGTGCTACAAACCATAGTGGTTTATTTTTATTTCAATTTTTTTTCCAATCAGATAGTGTCTCCACACTCTCATGGCATATACATAATGGCCAATAAATCTAAATCATGTGTCGTGTAGTTCTCCTCATGCTTTCTTAATTTACTTGAGATGTAAGCGATCACTCAACCATCTTGCATCAATACTCCACTTAAGCCCTCCTTTGATGCATCAATGCATGCCAAGAATTCCTTGTCCATATCAGGGACTTTTAGTATCGACGTTGTCATCAACATATATTTAATCCTTTGAAATGCTTCTGTTCATTTCTCGATCCAAAAAAACTCCTTCTTTTTTCTTTTGCAATTTCTTGATCGGATTTGCTATCTTTGAAAAACCCTCGAATAATCGTCGATAATATCCTGCTAATCTCATAAAGATACATACTTTTGGTAGGTTCATTGGCACAGGCCATTCCATAATATCCTTTACCTTCATTGGATCCACAACGATGCCTTCGTCAGAGATAACATGCCCCAAATAATGAATCCTTGATTGATAAAAATAAAATTTCGACAGTTTCTTATATAATTTGTTCTCTCATAGACACTGTATTACCAAGCGCCAATGTTCATCATATTCTTCTGCCATCCAAGAATATATCAATATGTTGTCAATGAATACTTGAAAAAACTTTTCCAAGTATTTGCGGAACACCCCATTCATCAATATCATGAATACCCTCGGGGATTTTGTCAGTCCAAATGGTAAAACGATAAACTCATAATGCCATAACCTCATCTTGAACGGGGTCTTGGGAATGTCTTCCTGTTTGATCCGTAACTGGTGATATCCTGATCTCAAGTTGATCTTTGAAAACACCGTTGAGCCATTCATTTGTTCAAAAAAATTGTCTATTCTTGGAAATGGATATTGGTTCTTGATTGTTGAGTCTCCACGACCCATCCTTATTCCTTATGAAAATAACAGGCGCACCCCAAAGTGACACGCTGGGAAGTATAAGTCTCAGCTTCAACAACAAATTCATTTGCATTTTCAACTCCTGCAACTCATGTGTTGACATACTGTGCTCTTGCTATTAGTTTAGTTCCATATTTTAGGTCAATTTTAAAATCCAATTCTCCTCTGGGTGGAAAACCCGGTAACTCTTATGGGAACATCTCCGCAAACTCTTGTACTACCAGAAGGTTTTCTAATCCTTCCACCACATCCTTGTCATTCAGCTCTAGGAATGCATATAGATTTCATCCTTTGCGCATGCTCTTTAGTAGCTGTAGGGAAAAAATGAACCTCAAAGAAACTCCATGGTTTCTCCCTACAATCACTCATCTATGTCCCTCATCATCCGTAAAACTCAATTGTTTCTTCTTATAGTTGAGTACCACCTCATGCATTTCCAACCAGTCCATACTAATTGCGATGTCATAAGATCTTAAGATCGTGATGTCTAGGTTGGAATTCATTACAAAATCTCCCAGGTTGAGGCTACAGTCTGTAACCTTTCCTCCAACCTTCTGCTTGGCACCCAAATCCATTTCCATGTAGCTAAATTGGTCCTATTCAACTGCCTTTACCTTAATTATTTTTAGCACTGCACCATAAAAAAATCTCTCTGTAGGACCAAGATCTATAAAAACACTAAATATTTGGTTAGAAATGGTACCTGACATCTTGGGTACAGTATATTAGTGCTCGTCTTGCCAATTATTCATCACTGCATAAATCTGGTGGGCCTTGCCCAAATCTCCAATGGTAGTGTGTCCTGCAGACCTGGATGCTTTGGCCCTCTCAACCGAACTATCATGCTGGTAATATGGCTCTCCACATGTCCATCATCCAATATTTGGTCCAATACTCCTGGTCCCTAAAGTAGAAGTTGTTTTCCCACCATCCTGAAACCCCAATCTATTCTGTTGAACAGGCCTAAACTGATGTTATTGCGGATGAAGCTATTGTTGGTGTTGTGGTCCTATGTAGGGAGTTCACTGCTAAGGATTCGGTCTCCGTGATGTTGTGAAATTGGATCCTCTCAGAGTACCTTGATACCCTGATGAATGTATAGCTGGTGTCTGATGTTTTTGTGCACCATATTTTGCTTGTTGGCCCTTGACCAAGTTTTGAGGATCCTTGGTCATGTTTGACCTACTTTGGGACTTCGAGAAGCTGTCGAAGGAAGAGTGCAAGTCGAAGCGGATATCATAGGATATCGGCCCCTTGTTTATGGATTTTTTGGTTTTGGGCTTATGAGACAAGTATGGGGATGTTGGCCCATGGATTTACCCATATTTAGGCCCATTTTCTAATGTATAAATACATGTCTAGGCGATGTAAGAGAAGACAATATAGGCATCTATGTGATGACGTTCTAAGTCCAAGTGATAGTTTTACATGCTTTGTGCATGTTGTGTGATACTTTCAAGGCTAAGTGAAAGTGACTATAAGAGATTGAGTAGAGGCTTTGTGCTATAAGCTAGCTTAGGGAAGGAGGATCTGACGTAGTGTGTGTAGATCTCTTGTCCTAAGAAGAGTAGGATTTTGTGGCTCTGTGCATGTAAGAAGACTGATAGAAGACAATAAAAGAGAAGAAGAGTTGGTGGATGTAGCCCCAGGCCGAGGGTGAACCACGTATATCCTGTGTTGCTATGCTTGTTCTCGAGTATACTAGATCTGGGTGAGTACTGCGATGCTTTATGATTAGGGGTTTTACTGCGAAGTAGATACTGGTTAGATATCGATGAACTGTAACTGCTAAATGATTTGATAGAATATTGTAATCATGGATCTATGTCCCAGCTATGGTTGCAAACACTAGATTCCTGCAACCACCCATGCCTCTACCTCGGGTGGGACTTCATTTTCTTCGTAGGTGTTGTCAAAAGGGCTGGTAGTTAGGGTTTTTTTGGTGCTCTTGGGTGTTGAACCTTGGGTCTTCGCCTGTTCCAACAAATGGTTATGTTGTCGGGACCTGAAACTGTGATTGCTTGGAACTGAAGAAAAGAGAAAGATCTGTGCGTAGATCGGTTTCCATAGTGCACAATATTCTACTTGACTTGTAAAGCTCTATGCTAAGAAGAGAAGTTAGATCTGAATAAAAGAGGTAAGATCTTGAATATTTGTGCTCTGATAAAGATAAGAAGAGTGGAAATTTATGATTGAAAAGGTAAGATAAGTGGAAACTTTTTTTTCAAAAGTATGGATCTAGGTATGTTTGATAAATTTTGTTCTAGCTTAAAAACTAGGGCACAACTAGAAGAAAGAAAGTTTGATATGAGTATATCTAATAAGAATAGTGAAAGATATGTTATTCCTATGCATAGAAAGAATGTTTGGACTAACAAATGGATGCAGGATCCTATAAATCATTTTTGCAGGTTAGCTACTATGACCCTAGTGTGCAGTACAAAAAAATCTGGGGATCATTTAAAAGAAAAAGAGGATTAGCCCTTTGTTATAATTGTAGAATAATAGGACATCTTGCTAAGGAATTCCATGGTAGAAGACCTAGTTGTCTTTGTTGTAAAGCTATGGACCATGAAGTTTTGGATTTCCCTATAATGTTTGCTAAGGTTGATAGAATGAATATGAGGCAAGAAAACCCTAAGAAAGGTCAAGAAACTGAAACCATGATAGAACCCTAGAAAGAATCAGAGAATGTGTTGCTACAAATGAAAGAAAACCTGAATGATCACAAAAATATCAACTTATCAGAGATCTTAAAAGAAAAATAATGCATAGAAACAAGAATAGGAGACTTCAACATTGACTATGTTCTGGATGAAGAAAAATAGGTGAATATCATGACATAAAGAACTTGGGAAATTTTAGGAAAGCCTGCTATGATTCCTTCATTGGGAGGAATTAGATTATTCAGAGGAAAGTTGATAACCTTATGTGGAAGACTCACCTAGTTATCTATGAGAGCTTATGGAACTTTAACAGAGGAATATTCTGAGGTTGTTAAATTTATTGAGAGAAACACCCCATTTGTTATGTAACTAGGAAAAACTTGGATTGAGAAGGATCAGACCAGAAGAAAAGAAGAGGAATCCCTAAAACAGAAGAAGCAATAACTAAAAGGTTTCATGACTAGGAGGATAGCACACTTGATTGAAGAACAGGAGAACAAATCGAAGCTATTTAGAACCAGAAACTTGGATGTTGAAGTTGAAAGAACAGAAGGAGACTCATAGAAGAGTGGAGTACTTACCCTAGACAAAGAAGAAGTATTTCCCTTGAACCCTATGAAAGAATATCGACAAAACGAAGTTACTATGCTAAATTAAGGTAAGAATCAGAATGGAAAGTGAAATACCGAGAAAAATATCACAAGGAAGAAGGCTAGAAAGCTCAGTAAGAAGAGAGTAAAAATGGAAAAGTTGCAGAATGTTCTAGAGGGGACTTTGCAGAAGGAAGATTTGAAAAACTGGAAATTCACCAAGATATCAGAACAATGCAACATGGAACTTCTCCATGGCGAAGAAATATAAGCATTGGAGGCCTTATGACCATTATACCGACCCTCCCGAACGGTTAGAACAACATTTATGACTAGAAATATCACCACCAGACTAGTTGTACCGCACCACAACAGACATAACCACATTGATGAAGGCCTCTTGCTCATTGGAGATGACCCATTACATCACTGTCTAATTATTTCATTGACTGTTGCAATGAGAACAATTTTGCGAATTGTATCCAAGCCAACTCATTGCTATCACCCTGTGTTTACTGAGATTGACACCTGTTCTATTTCTTTGAGATACCATTCATCAAATTTGAGTTATCTGATCTTGAGCGTGTATGTTGGATGAAATAAACGCAACTGAAAAGTGTGTAGAAGAATTTCTAATCGATTTAATGGTTGAGGAAGTAATGTCTACAGGAATTCAAGCCTCATCGATGCGAGGAGTGCAGGCCTCCCCGTCGACTTCTTGCAAATCTGGACCATCCTGAGCTGCAACAGAGAAGAGATCCAAGCATAGAGATGACTTGGCGAACATGAGGTTAATACCGACTATCCTACCCAACTACATCCCGCCTTTGGCTGGCGTGGTGAGTCGTGACAGTGTCCCAAGGAAATTTGATTATACCTTGGTTATTGCATACCTCCCTAAGGGGATACGTGCAGTTAGAACGTAGAAGGATAATATTGTGACATTGAAATTCAACGAATTCAACCTAGGGGACCGTAAGAACCACAATATGCTCACCCTCACAGATACTTGACTAGGACGAAGGGGAAGAACTAGAAAATAATCCCCCAACCATGGACTATGAACCTTGCGCATTACACCATAGTAAATGTGATGAAGATTCCACATTTTGGAAGGCACTAGGAGGTTAACGAGCGTGTTAAGGTCCTTCTATCATGTTACAATGTGGCTACCTATGTATAGATAGACGCATCACAAATGATCAGACATTGATCCTCCAGATCATCGAATTAAGCATCCAGGGACCCGACCCATAGGACTTCTACCCAAGGAAGGCTCTAGACCCCACACTAGCACAGAGGACTAAAGACACATATGGTGATGTAGAAAAGGGGACGCGAGGCTACAAGGTAGCTTCCATCCAGAATGTCATAGTGTACCTATGTAGGTCATAGGGTTCGTTGTTGACCTCACCGAAAATTGTGTAGGACTCCAAATGAACTAGGCAAAGTACCTAGTCAACACGCTAGAATTCGATTGCTGCGAAGCTCATGATTAGGTTTATGAGTTTCATTTTAGTTGTTTTTTTATCCTCATAGCATTTACTTCTTGGGATATGCCGGAAGGTGTGACCTTCCCGGACATTGAGCCATTCGAGCGACTCGCTGCAAATTTCACCATGCTCTGGTACTCAAGTGATATGGGAAAACATTGGTAGTCAAATGCAGTATTTCACACATACTATCTCCATATGAAGAGGGATATTAGAGTTGTGCCTTGTATGACGTGGAACACCCTACACCAGTTCAGACCCTTCATGACGTTTCACACAGATCGACACTTTATTATATCACTGCACGTGAAGATGAGCATAAAGAAGAGATTCATTCATACTATAAGCTCACATAGGAGGACCTTGAGGAGATAAACAAGGACTCGTCTGCAAAGCTCCTTATCCCTACTGACCCCGCAAAAATCTTTGATCCCAAACTAATTGGTATCTTAGAGGACACTCACAAAGAACATGAGACACTTGGAACTAGCTGAAGGAAGAAGACCGAAGAGGTACAAAACCTTAGTAGCACATCAGAAGAAACTGCTTCAGAGTCACCTAGATGAGGAGATAATGACGAAGTATATAGAGAAGAGACCAATGGAAAAGACGATCAACAAAAGAAAGGTGAAGTAACACGCTTAGGGATCCTGTTGATGAGACCGATCCCTCCAAGAAAAGGAAGGTTTCCCCATGAAACCTACCTCGCGGATGAAATCCAAAGCCACCAGGACTAAGCTTCATACTATGCTCATGCTCAATGACTTTGAATTCATCATCACAACCATATCATATGCCTTGTAGAAGATTATGCAGAACATTGAAGCCAAGAAAGCAACCATGTTTGATAATATTGAGACAGAACTCAGAGGGGTACAATAGGTCATTCAATCCATCTGCACAATATCCACTACGCCCCCACCATCAGAAGAACCAGATTTGGGAGATGAGCCTGCCCAACTCAGCAGAATAGCTGACATGACCGAAGCTCACCTTCGTCGAGTGCAAGAAGAGAAAGAGCAAGCTACAATGGCCCTAAAGAAAGCACAAGAGGAAATGGTAGAGCAGCGTAGAGTTTCATAGCAGGAGAAGGATGACCTCCACACCAAGCTCAAAGAGGAGAGAGCACAGGTCAACCAAGAGAGAGAGAAGTTGCTCGCAAAATAGCTTAGAATCAAAGAAGCAGTCAGCAGAGCACTTCACTCTATGATAAGCTTAGATCCAAAGTTGGAAGAACCTGTGGAGAAATAATTAGCACATCTTGCAGAAGGTATCCAACAGCTTCAATAGAGAATCATAGACCTATATATACAAACAGTGCCAAATACCTCGCAAGACGTGCAAGATCAAAGAGAATCCACTACCCAAAGTGAAATTGAGAGGATCAGAGCAGTCACTCTGGAATGTAAACAACTTAGAAGTAGAAGTGAACAAACCTACGAGCAACTTATTGAAGACCCTGAACTAAAGGCACTGGAGTCACATCTCTAGGAGGCAAAGAAGCAAGAAGCAATAGTACAAGAGTGGTTGAATATCCTATCAGCAGTTGAAAGGATGAAGCGATCCTAGGAAAAATGCACTGCTCAACAACATGTCCACACTATACAGAGAAAAGTCATGGAAGTGACTCATAAGATCCAACCAGTCCAAGACAAAGCATGCTAATTGTTTGATGAGATTGAAGGTCGAGGAGAAGAGTTGGGACAAGTCGTCGTTGTAGTCGAGGAGAAGAGTTGGGACAAGAGTTGGGACTTGTCAACGAAGCAGTTATCCAAGAGTTCATTGAGTAGGAGGCCTTGGCACAACAACAGGTCAAAGCAGCTTGAGGCTTTTCAAGCAGATCTACCCAGACCAGAGTGACTTGGGATGATTCACAGGTGAGTGTTGGGGGATTACTGTCTCTTGACTAAGTTTTGAGGATCCTCGGTCATGTTTGACCCATTTTGGGACATCGATAGGTTGTCGAAGGCATAGCGCAATTCAAAGCGGAGACCATGGGATCTTGACCCTTTTTTTAGGGATTTTTTAGTTTTGGGATTATGTAATGGGTATGGGGATGTCAGCCCATGGGTTTACCCATGTTTAGGCCCATTTTGTAATGTATAAATAGATGTCTAGGAGATGTAAGAGGAGACGATATAGGCATCTGTGTGATGATTTGTTAAGTACAAGTGATAGTTTTACATGCTTTTTTCATGCTATGTGAGACTTGCAAGGATAAGTGAAAGTGACTGTAAGAGATTGAGTAGAGTCTTTGTGTTGTAACCTAGCTCAAAGAAGGAGGATCTGGCGAAGTGTGCGCAAAGCTCCTGTCCTATGGAGAGTAGGATTTTTTGGCTCTGTGCATGTAAGAAGATTGACAAAAGACAATAAAAGAGAAGAAGAGTTGGCGGACATAGCCCCAGGCCGGGGGTGAACCATGTATATCTCGTGCTGCTATGCTTGTGCTCAAATATACTAGATCTGGGTGAATATTGTGATGCTCTGTGATTAGGATTTTTACTGTGAGGTAGATACTCATTAAATACCAATGAATTGTAACTACTAAGTGCTTTGATAGAATATTATAATCACATATCTGTGTCCTAGCTAAGGTTGTAGACAGTGGAGTCTTGCAACCACCCCTGCCTCTACCTTGGGTGAGACGTCATTTACTTTACAGGTGTTTCCAAAAGGGCTGGTAGTTAGGGTTTTGTTGGTACACTCTTGATCATTGAACCTTAGGTATTCCCATGTTCCCACATCACTTGTTCCATCGGTATCGTAGGAGTCCTTCCTTGACCCCCACTGATCAATTCTTCCTCATCTATGAGGGACTTCTAGACTGCAGCCTACAATTTCTGAAGCATTAGGATCCTCACTTTTGCATGAATGATGAATTTAAGGCCAAAAACAAACTTGTATACCTTGAGCTTATCGATGTTCATATGTGGAGCATACCTAAGTAGCTCCATGAATTGAGCACCATACGACCACCTTGTCGCAAGGAATTGAACTAATTGAGTTGGTGCTCAATGAATTCCTCAAATACCTCTCCTGGAACTGTTCCTCCAAAATATCCCGTGACACTTCTTTAAAGGCCATGGTTAGTTGTGGTAAGAGTGTCTTCCACCATATAAGATCCCTTCCCTTCAGCTGAAAGATCACCATGCAGATTTTTGTGTTGGAGGTGTAGTCGCGAAGTGTGAAGCAGATCACCATGTTCTCCAACCATGTCTCGGCGACTGCGCCATTTGTGGTACCCAATAACTCAAGAAACTTGAACTTATTGAGTTCTCTGTGAAAGATAATAGTCCCGTTGGGGGTGCAATGTGGACCCTTAGAGGGTACATGCACCCTAGTCTCATCTCTATCTAGTCAATTAATCAAGGCCTCTGTCATCCTTTGAAAGTACCTCATCAACCTAACCACATCCCCCACAAAAATATGCTCCTTTCCAATGACCTTCTCTTCTACTTGGGGGGTATACCCCTCTGGCATTGATTCTACTGGAGGCCTCTCAACTCCTACCCTATCATTGGGAACTCAACACACCCTAAAAAGCCTTATCAATGTTTTTCACTATTTGGGTAGCACTTGGGTTTTTGCACTGTCTGACTCGTTTTTAGGCTAGGAAATTTTTGTCTTTTTTTATTTTCATGACTCTCATCACTTATTCAGGTTTTTTTGAACTTATGGATCCCCATGACTAAAATACCTTAACACCCGATTTGAGAATCAATAGCCAAACACTGCACCTAAAGCACTCAAGTTCAACGTCGAAAATAATTCAAGTAAGTAAACGAACCACTCAGAAAATAATAGTCGTTGAGCATCGATATTCATCAGCATTGGCAGGAGGTAGTTCTGGTTTGCGTAAGTTTTCTTCATAGAGGATCGAAGGATAGTCAATCCCCTTTGACATCGATAAAACATGAGGAGGATAAACATTAACGAAGGATGAAAAGAAATCACCGATAGCTGATACCCGACACACTTTATCAGGATGAGGGAAAATCCAAAACGATCATAACAAACATTTTAAACACGATAAATTTATCCCCGATCGTCGATCCTCGGTGCATTTTCGGCATCGAGAATTTTTCGAAGGAATCGATCTGAGAGCGCTTGGGTAGGTTTATCGCCAATCCTTGACACATTTTTGGCATCGACAAGATCAGGTTTGTTTTAAAATGAATAGATTAAGGAAAGTCATAACTTTGGTTAATACGAGCGAATTAAGTCATTGGTCTCGAACGCCACATGTCATTACCAGGTAAGAGGGTTGTATGATCTAGTTCTATCCTGATTCATTCTTGGTTGCCTAGGTCCTAGTCACACATTTGAGTAAGTTTTTCCACGTCATCACTATGTGGTAATATCGATTGGTGTCAGAGATTTTGCAGGAGGATATCAATGAAAACTTTCATATTATAACCCCGATCTCTAATCCACCCACTAAAAGAGCAACATGATGGGACGTTTTCAACATTAGATACGATCGGATTTTGGAAATTTAAGGAGATAATTAATACCCGATCCTGCATTAGTTGTTACCTTGTACGCCAATTAAAACAAAATTTTTGAAATCATTGATAGACCACATCACCACCCGCGCCTCCGCCGTAAACCCATGATGAATTTAAGTTATAAACATTCGGTGAAAGATTTATTGAAATTTCACTCATAACCCGAACTAAATGGCTAATGCGACACAGTAAGATCTTCCCTATTTAAAATCTCTTGAACCATTATGAAAAAATTCATTCTGTGTGCAAGAGAACTCTAGAGTGTTTGAAGGAGAAAAGAGAGCAACTTGAAGACTATATTGACCCCTGTGATTATCGAAAACTAGGTTTAACAAGCTTCAGAGGTATGTATCCAAGTCTATCAATTCACGGGTTATAATTAATATGTGTTTGTCCGGTATTTTACATAGTGTCTAAACTCTTCTCAAGTTTTAGGAAAAATTTCGTCGAGAAATACAACCACTAGATGCTTTCTGAGAGAACCAAAGCTAAAAGAACCAAAGAGTGATGAAGGTTCTTCACCAAGAATCGTGAGGCAATTAGAGTATGCCCCTAGGCCAGAGCCTGTCGTCAAGACAACAAAAAAGAAAGTTTTCATCCAACCTCTAGCCTTTGACGATACAGAGGCAAGCACCAGATCCAAGGTAACGCTCCCACCATGGGGGAATCTCTTCAACAAGATTAGCAGAGAAGAATACCAAAGTATATCCCAAACAAAGACCGAGACATAAGGGTGCTCGATGAATAGGTGTTCCCCAACATTTGATGGTCATATTTACACATGGTGGCGAGCAGAACCCTCGTTTTCCCCTGCATAGAGGTCCTGAAGTGGCTCATCGACCACAATGATGGGAAAAAATGTTTGATTAACGATGAGAATGGTGGGTGTGTCAGAGGTTTCCTCCCGACAGAGGTCTATAAATACTACAAGCTCAGGGACCCGAAGGAGAGACTCAACAAGGACTTCATGGTGAATTTTTATGAACTCCCTCACACCAACTAATTAATGGCCTCATGGTGGAGGGAAGACAAGAAATTCACCCATCAGAGCAATGGATGGTACAAGACAATTAACCTGAGGGAGCCATACATCTATTTGATGGCTCTCATCTATTGGTTATACGGAGAAAAGGATTACTCCAAGTTTTCAGAATCTTGGATACCTTTGGCATACACAATCACAATCATTGGGTGCAACTTCAATTGGGGATAAATAATCTCCAAACAACTAAGCATTTGTGTGCAACAGGCTCAGACACCGAAGGATGGAGAGGAACCACCTTTCTACATGGCCTCATACCTGTTCAATGTCATGTGCACTAGGAACGTCTTCATCAGAATGAATTTGAGATGGCATGTTGAAAAGCTCTTGATCCATGTCTACTTTAGCGTGCTATGGGAAAACAGGAACAAGAAATCCTACTCCCTCATCTGCGATAAATTCATCACCCGTATTTATTTTATTCATTTTAAGAAGGAATTCCCAAGGCTATCAGTGATATCCAAGCAAATGATATCCAAGGTAGGCCATCGGTACTTGGATGAGCGCGCCACCTACATAAGGGTGTTCGGGGCCACCCGAGTGCCACATATCCTACTATCCCATGTCCTAGACTGGTGCGTCATGGGAGAAATTTGTTATTAGACCATCCTACAGGGTTATAACTCCACATTGGTCAAAGACAAGAAACATGCCTTGATACCCTACAGTTTCCATGTGGGTTTCTATCTGGTAAAGGATACCGCTCAAGCCAAATAAGAAGGGTTGAGCCAACTTGAATTAAGGTTACCGATAGGACAATTCCATAAGGATGATACTAAAGGCCTAGTCTTGCAACATGCTTCAGAGGTGTCATCCTGTTGACCATATGCTCACGCTAAGTTTGAGGATGAAGTCTTCATAGAGAATTCCCAAGACTGCGATGAGGTGGTACAGATAATAGCCAACCCAAACATTACCAGCTTCAAGGACATGAGCTTGTATGAACAGGTGGAAACAATAGAACAGTCAGCTCAAGAGGCTCTCAAAGCCAGGGAAGAAATGAGAAAGGTAGAGGCAACAAAGGTATAGGGAAGGGTATTTTTCTTGACACCAGAGGCACTGACAAGGGTCTACGCTTAATGGAATAGGCACAAAGAGTAATTGATACAGAATGACCCAGATCTTGTAGATATGACAAGGGTTCCTGTCGACAACCCAATTGAAAGTCGGCAAGGACCAAGTGACCCAAAACCAATACAAATTGAAGAAACCACATGGTCAAATAAACCTGAAGTTTCAACACCACAGGTTGGATCACCAGGGGATGTTTCAGCTCAGCCTGAGATAACAAGGACATCGAGGATATCAAGTGCACTAAGCCCCTTACACAAGTTAATAATTATCTATGATGATGAGGAGAGTTTGGAGGTTTCCTTGGTGACTATGGTATATATTACAGAGGAAAAGGAACCCGATAAATGATCTTCCCCAGCTCTCCATGCTCCAATTCAAATCCTTCCACAGAACGAGCAGGAGGTCAAAAGTGTCTTAGACACCGAGCTACTCGATACACCAAGAACCCAAGTGGACATCTCGAAGGATGAGCTAGGATCATGTGAAAAAGGAGGAGGAATTCCACAATAGGAAATTAGCATCTCGATAGTCGATTATCAAGTAAGTACTGAGCCTTCCCCTAATTCATCAATTTTGGCTAGTACTTTACCTGTCTATCAGTAAAAACGAGAGGCCAAACTTTCGAGACATACAAAAGATGTTCAAGAACCCATTCTTGAATAGATATACACCGTCAGGAGCCTATGAAACATGCTTACTTGGGGAGAGAAGAAAATCCATGAACCTGTGGATGAGGTCTCCAATGTACAATCCATAACCTACAACCGAAAGAGGAAATACATCATGAAGAGAACCGCCAACAAGAGGAGGCTTACTATGAACAACTACATCCTCATCACCACAGAGTAGAAATTAATTAGCACAGAGCATGCCAATACATCCGAGCTTATTGGTGTAGGGATGGAAATCAAAGATGCCACCCTGGATAGAGTGAGGAAAGATGAATAGGAGTTGGCCATTGCATTGAAGGAGTTGGAGCATCTAAGCCATTTGGCGAAATAATATCAGGACTCCATGGAGGCCACAATGTTCTTGAGAAGTGAATTCCAGGATGCCTATGGTAAATTCACAAATGAATGACACATTTCCACTACAGGGATAGCCGATTTCCAATAAGACACCCTTCACTACAGGGATAGATGATTTCCAATAAGACACCCTTATGGTGTTGAAAACATGCAAGGACATGGGAATATGGTATGAGAAATCCCACCAAGCGATGGAAAGGATTGATTACATCATCGTCGTTCAACAGGGTTGAGACACCGAAGAGCATGACATTTAGGTACTAAGGGACAACGACATCGACCACATAAGGAAGTCAGTCGAATAATGGGTGAAAATGGCCCAAGAACCTCATCAGTAGATCCAAGATAAATAGTTCGATTGCGAAAGGAATTGGACCAAGATCAATCAAGTGATGAGAGACATCGGTCTCCCAAAATTTGGCACACCTGAGGACTTTGTCGACTTCCATGAAATTATCAAACTACATGTAGAACAAGAATCATTGTGGACTGCAGAGATATCAAAGGTGGTGAAAATAGTGCCAGGTTAAGTGCAACAGTTCATGGAGCACCTAATCAAGGCTCAGACAATATTACAATAGTTGATTGTTAAAGTAATCAAGTATCAGGCAAGGGCAATAGAGATAAAGGAGATCCTTTTGGCCCCAATGGACCAGCACAGATTCCCATATGCCAACACATGCGAGGAAATATTCGTCAAATGGTCAGAGTATGAGAAGATTCATACACTCAAGTGAAACCATTTGATAACTCTTAAAAGACTGAGAATTGAAAGCACCATGTGGAGATGTTTTGTTTTACTTAGCTTGCACTTTTGATTGTTATTTTTAGTTAATAATTTGTTATAAATAAGCGGATCAACATGTTAGAAGAGGTTGATGGTTTTTTGCAAAGACCATAATTTTTGGATTTGTAAAGAACTATTTCAGAGCTACCTTAATTGAGAAGTCTTGTTTAGGACCATAGACAAAAAAATTTTTCCATCAAAGGCGTGTGTGATTGGATCTAAGAAAGAATTGTTTGTAGCTTTATCTCAGGAATGGATGTTGTAACGAGTAAGAGCCTTTGAATATGTTGATAACTTATCTGATTCAATATTTTTTATAGTTATTTTCTATAATGATGGAAATCAAATCGTTTTGTTAATATGTGATTAATGATCAGAAGTAAGGAAACTATTTTTCTTGCCATCGTTTATTGCATGTATGTTTCTTTCGATAATTGTATCTGTCAATAATTAGAACACCAGAAAGTTGATGTATTAGTACTAGGCTTGTCGTAGGTGTAAGAATCATTGTCTGCATGCTTGAGTAGGAGGGTTATCCCAAGATCATCCTTCTTCAGTAGTTAAGGTTTCCTCCTTTGTTACCCAGTTGGTCTATGCCAACACATTTCTTGTATCAGACCCACCTATAAGAGAAAATACAAAAAGAGAACATTTAAGTTGAAGGAGGATTTTTTGCGATAATATATCCTATCAATCATCACGTAAATCCCATCGATTAATTGGCCAGATCGTGAGATCTAGAGAACCATTCCACTATCAAACGTTGTAGAGTTTAATTGGGCCTCAGTGGCAGGTTTGGTTCCTACTGTTGAGTTATAGGGATTCAGGACCCCTTAACACCTAGCACTATGTCGTCTTCCTCCATGGATTCCTCTAACCATTATTACCTACAGGGATACAATTCAATTTAATTAGTGATAAATTATTAATCAATTGTTTAATATGATAGAAGGCATAATGATCCCAATTTGCAGGGATGAAATCGCTCTGATACCATATGTAACGACCCCTCTATTACGACTAGGAAAAGTGAAGCACAATAGGTAAATGTTTTTATTTATTTAAGAATTATGAAATTAGCATCAACACATAATTCAAGCAGTGCATAATCAAACATCATCATAATTGAAAGAATTACAAGCGACTCATCGTCATAATCAAACAACGTCGCAACCAATGCATCAACATAAATATAGAAACACATAGTCAATGCGTCAACATAATTAGTAATGACACAAAATAAACACATCATCACATTTAGATAATGACACATAAGAAACACATCATCACATTTAGATATTAAGACATAATCAAGAAGCATCGTAAATGGAAACGCAACATCAACTCATCACAATCAACTAGAATCATCAATAATTTTAATCGCTCAACTAATCACATAAAGATAGCACTAGATAATATAAGATAACATAAATATTACATAAAGATAACATAAATATGACATAAAGATACTACTCGCCCAACCTACCCTGCAAGGTTAGGACCTCCAAGACACATAAGTAATGATCAATCATAGGCTTCATCTGATTGATTTTGTCCACTTAAGGTCCCAGGGCTGGTGAATTTCCTGAGGAACAAGGAGGTGTGTACATCCCACTAACACAATCAAGTCAAAAACCATCTAGCTCAATCATTCAACATCATTATTGTTCATGGAGAAAGAGAATTTAATTACTAAATCAATCATATCAAGACAAACGTTAAGGCACAAATGTAATCAACTTTATTTTATTTTCATGGTGCAAAAGAAAACATCTATCTTATTCAAGGCATTTGATTAATCAGTTACTGAATTCAATGATAATTCAACATTATTTTCAAGGTATGGGTTTGATCTAAATACCGAATTAAACATAAATCAACATTGTCACAATGCAAGCCATTAATCTAAGCACTTAGGAAATCATACATCAACATTGTTACAATGTGCGTGAGTAATCTAAAGTGTAATCATTTAGGCATCATCATTAGTCCATAGTGTAAGAAATATAATTACTTAATCATCAACATAACCCTAGTGCAAGGGAATCAATCGCTCAATCATTTATTCATTAATAGTTTTAGTGGCGCATGAAGCAAACTACATAGATGACCATTCATACGTCGCTTTTATACGATGGTGTAAAATAATTATCAATTAAAATTTTATGGTGCAAAAATTAAATTACACACATGAACATCCACACATCGCTTTTATATCATGGTGCAAATAATCATCAATTTATTCATTGTGTAAGGAAATATAATCACATACATTCAATCGTTCATTCCCAAGGTACGATTCTTAAGCTATACATTAATACCATAACATAAATTCATTCCTCCCTTCTATCTAAGAGTAAAGATGAATCTATCTAAAAGAGTCTTAAATCCAGTAAGGTTTTAGTGTGAAGATACTTATACCTATCTAAGATGTTGAAAATCCTAGAGGTCACGAACAATAAACCTTAAGGATTTGAAAATTCCAACCATAATACCCAAGTGAAAAAGGTCTAAGAGAAACTCTTGAAGAAAGACAAAATCTTTATTTTACAAGGATATTAGTGTGCTAAGAACTCAAATTTGGGGTGGCAAAATACTAAGGAGTTGTAGATAAACCTCGGCTAAACCCTTCTCCAAGGGGGGGCCTACACTTACATTTAAGGAAGGACTCATGACTATCTAAATTAAAAACTTAAAACCCTTAATGATAATTGAAATTAACACGACATCATCCTTCCAAAATAGAGTGCAACCCAATAGGGATAAGACATTTCTTCTGGTCTAAAATTTATTGGCAAGGAGTAACTTATACAAAATTAAATGTCGTGGGCTATCCAACATGAATGGATTGGAAGGAAGAAAAAAAAATCCTTAAATTAAATGACAATTTTGTTTTCTTAAAATGTAGGTCTGCCTGGCGAGGATATGAGGTAAGTCTCGGAAGGAAGGGTGATAGACCTGGGAGAAACAATCTTCTTCCTCCCCAACAATATCAATATGAGGTTAAGAGAATGGTCATCGCCATGAGAGAACATATGCTGGGTAGAATTTCTTTTGCAAAACACAGAGATAAAACCAAGGAAAAAACATAGAGATAAATAAGAGGAATTTCCAGGGAGAATTTCTCACAGTTGGGCAAAAATTTGGGGCAAAACGCAGAGAGGAAACCAAGGATAAAATGCAGAGATAAAGGGGAATAAGGTCGTTGGATGTTCACTCCAAAACGCAGGCAGTTTCCTTTAATAAAAACAAAGAGGAAAACAAAATGAAAACGCAGGGGTACTCCTGATAAATTCATTGAGGGTAAAATGGAAAAACACAGAGAAGGAGGTATAAAATCGCAGAGGATATACCATCCATTAAACATTCGCAGAGATCTACCTACAAACTCGCCAAGATCTTTGAAGAGAAAATCACAGAGAATAAATATACATAAAAAAAATTGCAGAGATCTACCAACAAACTCGCAGAGATATTTGAAGAAAAATAGCAGAGGATAAATATCCATTAAAAAATCATATAGATATACCTACAAACTCGTAGAGATATTGAAGAAAAAACATAGAGGATAAATATCCATTAAAATTTTGGAGAGATCTACCTACAACTCCCAGAGATATTTGAAAAGAAAATAAAAAAGGATAAATATCCATTAAAAATTTGCATATATCTACCTACAAACTCGTAGAGATATTGAAGAGAAAATCATAGATAAAAATTGATTTTAAGTTGTTAGGAAAGGAATGAAGGTGCGGATCTTTGATCCTCCCAAAAACGCAGAGAAAAATTTGAAGGTAAGTTGTTGGGAAAAGGAATGAAAGCACATACAAAAAATGCAATTTGTTTAAGCTGAGATTAACCTGAATTCCAGAAAACGCCAAGGGACATGAAACGATCAAGGACTGTGGAATCTGTGGAATTTGAAATGACCAAGATGATTAAAATTTTGAGTGATATGCACATCTTGTAGAACCATTTTTATTCTAAATACATCGTACATAAATTGCATGGACCATCTATATTCTACTGACATCTCATAGAAAAATAAATGTGGGAACCAATGTCCATTCAACGAAGTTTAAAATCTTGTACATCTTATATCTTAATACAAAATGATTCTTGATAAAATATTGTAGCCGACGAGGATAATTCAAATATTTTCTCCCTGGCTTGTGCTCCATCCAGCTCCCCGCTTGCTAATTGTGGAGACTTCACCAGTACCTCCTAGCCAATGCTAGGGGTACTCTTAGCTCCTTAAGCCACCAAGGGGACACACACACTCAACCAGAATCCTCTATCTCCCAGCTCTCCTCTCAATGTAGAGACAACACTCTCTCTCTCTCTCAAGTTGGGTATCCCAACTCTCACAAGTAAAACCAATCATAATTTCTGCAACATAACCTTAATTATAACCAATGTGTCCTCTTTCAACTCTCATCAATTTGTTTTATAGAATTTCCTTAATGACATCTTGTCATTTTCACATCTAAATCATTTTTTTTTAAATTAATTAGGAATTCTTCCCTTCCATACACTTCTTGTCATTTTCACATCTAAATCATTTTTTTTTTAAATTAATTAGGAATTCTTCCCTTCCATACACTTGTCACCTGTTTCCTTAATTTCACAAGTAAATCCACAATTATTTTAAATAAAAGTCAATTTCCCTCACACATCCTAAAAGTGCTCCTAAAATCACTCATAGTTGTCCCTTTATTCCCTTTTCTAAAAAAGAGTTGAGTTAAAATAAGAATGTTCTCTAGTTAGACTAGACTTTAGATACCTTTCTAAGCTTACACATTCTTGTATGATTTATTCCTTTCTTATTTTAATTTCTAATTTGGTATTTTATGCACACATGTGTATTGTATTAATTCTTTAGATTTATTACATCTCTTTTAATCTCTTAAGTTGGTTTACCTTTTTCTTATTTCATCTAATTTGTAATTTAGTTTTAGAAATCTCACCAAGCTTTAGACTTAGGCTTAAATTCAAATAGGCTTAGACTTTCGTTTGGGGTATAAAATTAATAATTTCGATTCCTAATTAATTAATTAAATCCGACAGTGTTTAAATAGTTTACAAAATGTAAAACTTCACTCAAGGTTTTTTAGGACACATAGGTTCATTGGCTCAAATTTTTATTACGTGACGTGCCCTTGAATATGCACTCTGTGCTCCACGGGTGCCACTCGACTCTGATTCAAATTTTAATTATGTGATGTGCCCTTTAAGACACACTCTTTTCTCCAAGGGTGCCACCTGCCTTTGATTGGTTTTGGTAGTTTTCCAACCCTTGGATTCAATACTCCATTCAGGCGAAGTTGTGAGAGACTAAGGGCTTCTAAGGAATAAGTACCCTTCCTTATTGTGCACCCTTTAGAATCTTCGTGGGTGACTGCCTCAGTATGCCCTCATGACATTGCGAATATCACGAACTAGGTAATTGTCAACCTACAATTCGATCCATGGTGGGAGTGCTAGTAGGATGTGAGAGAGATGCAGCCACATCTCTCCCTCGATATCTTGTTGTTGTGCATGACCTCTTTACTCCTTATATGAGTTAGATTAGCAAGCAATCTTCAACCTACATCCATCAATGAAACACTGTCAATGATCCATAAACAACATCATAATATAATCGATCATATGTCACATATGCATAAATGAAATACTCAAACCAATACAATCAACTCCTTGACTCTATTTGGAGTCCAAGGAGGTCCATTGATTCCACCTGTATCCTCAATCTGTCAATTGTCTTGCACACTCAGGGGAAACTCATCAATAACATTGATCAATACATAGATATCAAATAACATAACATCATAATCCATCAACATCATCATAAGAATCCATAAGAGAAACAGACAACATATACTAAAACCAGATCACTTGCATGCAAGTTTCCTCAAAGAATAAGTCAATAACATGTGCTTGCAAGAGCGGGATGTTACATTTTGATTTTGATTATAGTAATTGTGTAGGAGGAATATATTTAATTTTTTTTTTGAAGAAGGTGAATGATGTAAATAGTATAAAAGGGAGTAATAGTATTTCTTATTTCATTTTATATTTATCGGAGATGATGTCTCTACTTATTATTTTTCATTAATGTTTATTTCATTGTTTACAATTATATTGTGTGTGGATTATAATACTGAGATGTTATTGTATTGAGAGGTTTTCAATGGAATGAAACATGGCGATTGAGTAAATTTTTATGAAGTAATTTTGAATGATGAATTAAAAAAAAAATGCATTAGTGCAGTGAGTTATTGAATGAAGTTGATATAGTTATGATTTAGTACCTTACTGTCAAATATATCATGAGCCTAGGTTAGAGTTGGGTATGAGAATATATACCTCCATGTTCCTTAGAACAGTCGTCAGTCCTGAGACCTTAAATGGTCAAAATAAATTGGATGAATCTTGGACTTGAGAGTTGATTATGTGTCTTAGAGGTCCTAACCTTGCAAGGTAGTTTGGGTTTGGTAGACATATTTGTTATCTTGATTTGATATGATTGATCTATTAGTATCATGATGTTCTAATTGATTCTTGACATGTAGTGTTGTAAATGAAAGGAAACGTGTAACATTGATGTATGGTATTTATGTGTAACACTTGACCTAATTATGTTTCAAAAAAAAAATTCCATCATTATATTTACTGGAAATTGTCTTAACGGAGGTTTCATTACATATGCAGACTCATATATGTTTTATATAATTTATTCATTTTATTTTGTTTATAAATTATCACATTGCAACACTAAAGAATGTGAATTTGTAGTATTTGTTATTAAGACAATCCGAGTTATAATTATTTTTTGTATTCTTTTATCTCTATACCATTGACAATAGTGTATAGTTGAATGATAAGAAAATGTTGTTATGTGGAAATAACATTGATTATATTATTGCAACAAAAAAATACAAGAAAAACATAGTAGAATGTTTTAGGTGTAAAGAGTTTACTTTTATTGCAGAAAGAAAGAAAATAATACTCAGTAATCTTTTACATTTTTCTTTAGATAGATTTAATCAAGAACCCTTAATCAATTCGAAAAGATTATTGGATGAAAAATATAGAAATTGAATTATGCACGAGAGATTGATTTTCATTTTTCAATTTATTATGTGAAATGTTTTCATTTCCATATATATATATGATTATATTTACTTCATGTAGACATAGTTCATGAAGATAATGTTCTCAAAGAAATTTGTTTGCTCACCATGTAGTATATAAGTGAAAGAAATTGATTTCCTTTGATACCCAGCTCATACAAAACAAGGAAAATGTTCACATAATATTTGAATAGAGTTTTAACTAGGTTATAGCATGCTAATCTATAAAAAAAGAATCGTGCGAGTTATATATATGTTGGAGTTTTAACTAGGTTATAGCATGCTAATCTATAAAAAAAGAATCGTGCGAGTTATATATATGTTGGCTCGACTATGGAACAAAGACATGTTCCTTAATAGTGGACGAAGTCGACCCATCAGTTCACATACTTACAAATACATTAGAGGTTCAAAATTATATTAAAACCCTCTTCGATATTCAAACCCTCGACACGAGAGACGAGATGTGTTAGATAACCTATTCAAACTATGCATTAAATCATTACTTGTTAACCATAAAGGTTTCGTGAGATGTTAAACCTAGTTCTATAATGAACGAAACATATGTAATATGAACTTTTAATACAAATATTTTTAAAAAGAGAACTAATATATATACAAATTACATCAAATAATTAAGGTTATAAAAGTTTTGAACAAAATAATTGGACAAATGTTCTTGAATATTTTTTCGCCAGATTTGTCTAAGGTCATTACTTTATTATTGACTAAACCACATTTATAAATCTTATTAAATAGAATAAGAATGGTCTTGACTTTTACTCTAAAATTAATTAGGGTTATCATTTAAACCTAAAGTAGTAGAGGCTTAAGGAAATAGAATAGTGACAAGGTTTTATGGTATTTTTCACCGGTTCGCTCGACTCCAGACCTATTATTTCCTTAGGAATTTTACTTCATGAAAATATAGGATCGAAAACATTTTTGTAGCACAACGACATCAAGGCATATACCAGATAAAAAGAGACTATCCCATACGATCTTTCTTACTGAGGAAAGTAAAGGGTTCGCTTCTGGTTTGTTAATAGAGTTTTAGTTTACTTGTCCATTTACATTGTTTGCTATTATTGTAATAAGATACTGTCAAACTTTAGAATCCATAACAATGACCAAAATATTATTCCTGTCTTGACTACTCTTAATATGCTAAGTAATTCTGGTACGGGTTAACAATGTACTTTGTTATTGCCTAATTTATCAACACGTTCAATCACTAATTTCTTGGATATTATTTTTAAAGATGGGTTCCTATTATGCTTGAGAGGAAACCCATCAGAAAATCATGGAGAGTCCTCTCTGGTTTGAGCCTCGTCGAACTCTACCATATTTGGGTTCAAACGAGAGGTTAGTACAGGTAAAAGTTTTATTATTTTATATGTGGGTGCAAACTACAATTATTATCTATGTGGTCTATATGGTCCATAGACTATATTTATTGGCAATGGGCATAATTAATGATATTTTAACCTTATTTAACCTTAAACCTTAATCTGATGGCTAAGCATTCAAGATGTTGGCATATTCTTAGTTGTCCTCCAAAATCAATGAGCCAGATTTATTGCTCATAACTTCCTTGCATTTATGAAGTCACCCCTTAACATGTTTACTTTTTTACATTTATCTAATCATATTAGAAAAAATGCTTACTTTTTTACATTTACCTAATCATATTAGAAAAATTACTATAAACATATACAATTGACACATTCAATTAATTAAAAATATAATTGACACATTCATATGATTAAAAAAAATTAATATCTATGCATGCCAAGTTTATATCACTCAACACTTTCTATGTTGAAACACCATTAGTTTCTAATCCCATGACCTCCCTGCATTACCTCCCGACCTTGAACCAACCTACCTCTCATGCCACAACCTAAACCGCCACCCATTCTCTGAGCGTTTGTGAATTTAAGTTTTTTAATTAGACACAGTCGCATGCACTCAAAATAAGTGTTATTGTTTACACGGGGATGGGCGCTTCACAAACAACCGCATACACGAATTGCAGTTTCCTTTCATCCCATGACCTGCATGACCTGAACCGCCATGCATTTTCTGAGCCACCCATACGCATTCTCTGAGTCACTCATTCTGTGAGAGTTTGCCAATTTAAGTTTTTTAAATTTAGACACAGCGGCATGCAGGCAAAAGACGTTTTACACTGCGTATGGGTGCTTGAACTTTCT
>ML801319.1:82729-109414 GCA_009831015.1 Picea engelmannii | reverse complement strand
TTCTCTTAAGCCTAAAGAATTCAATGTTGGAACTACAACATATTTTTGTAATGATTGGTGTTGATGTAAACTCACCTTCCATTTATCATGGACCGATATAGTCTTTATATAATTCTTGAGTAAAATTGTAATGAACAGAGTTTACAAAATTAATAACAAATGTTTTCTTAAATTTGAAAAGAGATTTTCAAATTATATTTCTTAACTTTCATTAAGATGTTTGTTTAAGATCAATTTTTAAAATATGAAAATGTCATATGACCTTTTGGATGAAAATATGATATGCCCTTTTGACCTTTTGGAAATTCTTCTTTCATGCATTGCTATCTTTTTTATTTCTTTTATTTATTATATATATATGGATTTATTTTCTACCCTTATACAAGGAAACACCATTTTTTTACTGAAAACAAATGTTTAAAGGTTCATGAGCATTAATAATGCAACACAACTCAAAAGTGATGGATGCAAAAAAAAGTCATAGATTTTATGATGGTGCAATTTATAAGTTATATGATCCATGTGTGCCATTAATATATAGAAAGAAAATTCACAATGTACTAAGGGATAAAATCTCAATACTATGATCTCAGTACTATGATCTTACCCACACCATAATATATTATGTATATATGGATGCAATTAAGTCGTAGATTTTATGTTGTTGCAATTTATAAATTACATGGTCCACATGTGGCATAAAGAATGTAACACAACTATAACTAATATTTAAAGTGAAAATGTAAAATCACATCCCTGAATAAAAGGATTTTATGGACACCACAATGTCTAACTTTTCCCACTCTCCCACTGTCATCATCATATCCCAATGTCTCCATCTAACGCTTTTTGGTTAACGTCGCATTACAACAGATATTTCCCAACGTCACAATGTGACTTAATTTTTTTTTTTTTTAAGGTTTTACTTTATTAATACTTTATACTTTATTAATGTATTATTTAATAATGTATAAATCCTTCACTAATACATAATAGTATTAATTATTAGCATTAATATATTAATTATAATTTCTTTATAATATATTAATGTTAATATATTTGTAATTTATTTTAACCATCTCACGATTTTTATTCAACATCGCATTGTGAAAAATAGTTCCCAATGTCACATTGTGACGTGCATTTTCCAACATCACTTTTTACCTTTAATAATATTTCCCAATGTCACATTTTGACGTGCATTTTCTAGCATCGCAATGTGACTTTAATCATATTTTTTTTAATGTTTTACTTTATTAATACTTTATAATTTATTAATATATTATTTAATAATGTAAAAATACTTCACTAATATATAAATCTATGTATTATTAATGTATTAATTCTAATATACTTTTTAAAAAATTTTAACATTTTAATAATTAATTAGGTACCACATTATTATAATGTATAAATGTGTATATGTATTATTACTTTATTAATTTTATTGTTTTATTTATGTATTACTTTATTATTTTATAAATAGTTTACTATTGGTTTAATACTTTAATGTAATATAATACAAATTTTTATTTTTAATTTTTAAGACTTAATATAGTTTCAATATTTTATTCTATAAATTGTTTATTTATGTATTAGTATTTTATTAATGTTTTACTCTATAACATTATTAATGTTTTACTCTAATACATTAATATATATATATATATATATATATATATATATATATATATATATATATATATATATATATATATATATATATATATATATATATATATATATGAATACATAATTTATTATTTATGAATACATTAATTTATTAATTAATAATCTATTTTTAATATATTTAATAATCTATTTTTAATATATTACTTTATTACTGTTTTAATATTTAATATTGTAATTTGTATAAATGTATAATACTAATATGTAATACTTTATTAAATATAAATAATTGGATAATTTCAGATAAAGAACGAGCATAGGTCAACTCGGGGATGGGGGAGAGAGCACTGAGGAAACCCTAGCCTCAAATCGGTGCAGACTGTTGCAAACTAGTCACGGAACACCGGCGCGGTGAATCTTTAGCGGCCAACGGAAGCCAACTCACTCCTATTGACACGCGAGAATGGGCACAGAAGAGGGGGGGCAACCCCCCTCGTATAGAAATATCACCGCCAACCACTGCTCAGGCACCAGAGTGAAACGACCCATGTTCGAGCCACCCTTGAAGGTACATGAACAACTTCTAGCCAGAGAACAAGGCCTCATGAAGGAGATGGAGACAGAAGAGGGTACGTCCCATCCAAAAGCAACTCGAGGATGGGAGCCAGGTAAATGCATACCAAAAATAGAAAAAACAACGAGATACCTTATTATCTCAACCAAAGTAGGGGAACACACCCAAGTTATGAGAGAACATTCCCTCATTGGCAAGTTCCTTGGTCTCTGGCCATCAGCGAGGGATCTCAACAAGTGGATCAAGCACTAGTGGAACCCCAAAGGGGACTATGAGGTCCAACTTAGCTCCAAAGGCTTCTTCACAATCATCCTATATAATCCAAAAGACAGAGATAGGATATTCAAGAATGGGTCATACTTCTACAACTCAATAGGGTTATTCTTACACTTCTGGACTGAAAGATTTATCCCAGACAAGGAGGAATTCACCATGGCTCCTATATGGATCCACCTATATTCCTTACCGCAAGAGTTTTGGCTAGAATAGATTCTAATGGGCATAGGGAATACTCTAGGCCAAAATGTCAAAGCTTCAGAAGCCACAAGGCAAAGAAAATATACTTCATACGCTCGTATCTGTGTCTACATGAACATTTCCAAGGCACTAACTGGAGCTGTGACTCTCGAATACCAGGATGACGACTGGCAACAAACACTAGATTATGAACACATTCCCTTTTGTTGCAGAAGATGTCATGAGCACAGCCACCTCTTCAGATATTGCCCCCTGATCAAACCAGCCACAAAAGCAAACAATACCATACAGAAAGATGGCTTCACCACAATTGCGACAAAGAAGAGAAACCCTCCAAGGCGGCAGGTCCCAGATCCCAGACAAAAGATAAAAACCAAAAACTCCTATGAGATTATAAACCAGCTGCCAGAAGATGAGGAAATCCAAAATCCACACAGGGAATCACAACAGGCCCATGGGGACATCCCAAATCCTCCTCCCCCTTTCCAGATTCATGAAATCTACACAGAAGAAAGATGATACGGGGATGGGGACGCCCCAATGCAGCTGGACGACAGAGATCTAATGGGCATAGATCTAGAAAATCTCGAGGAGGCCCTGAATCAAAAGGATCTGCAGACCCTTCCTGAAGAACAAATATGCAAGGCACATAAAGTATTTCTCAACTCCTCAGCAGGATCCATGACACGCCTGGGCATAGCCACAGACACAAGTTCGGGCTCGAAAAGAATACTCCATGAGAACAAAAGGAGAGGGCGGAAAACAATGCAACAACTTATCAAGGAGGCGAGAAACCTCATGATAAACTCAGGACATATCCATAAGATTTTGGAGGGATACCTCCACCCAATGCCACCCTCTTAATGATGAAGATCATCACCTGGAACATTAGAGGACTCAATGGCATATCCAAACAAAGGATCCTCCGAGATTGTATCAAGGCAGAAAACCCAGACATTCTAATGTTATAGGAAACCAAATGTGCCAGAATAGAAGCTGAAACCATCTTCCAATGCATTTGGAGAGGATGCAACTCCATATCAATAGACTCCATAGGAGCCTTAGGAGGTCTTGCTATCCTCTGGAATCCATCCAACATCACTATTAGCAAATCCTTTTCAACTGTAGGTATAATAACGGCTCACTTCGAGCTCATGGGCTCGAATTAGGAAGGAGCCATCACAAATGTCTATGACCCCCATAGCCAACAGTACGAAGACAAACTCATGGAGCGGCCTGCACTAATCAAGACTCTGGTGACAACACAAAAATGGATCTTAGGAGGAAACTTCAATATGATCCTGTCGCTGGAGGAAAAGACAGGAGGCACCAAGAAACTCGAGCAAGACAGTGGTAAGTTCAAAACTCTCATTGATCATCTAAAGTTAGTAGATATAGAAAATAGCAATGGCACCTTCACCTAGTCCAATCGCATATCGGGCAACCAACACATTTCTTGTCATTTGGAACGCTTCCTGGTAACTGAGGAACTAATGGAGGAAGGCCCTTATTTGGAAATCCTTATTCTTCCAAAATATGAGTCAGACCATTGGCCTCTTGCTCTTAATTTAGACACGGGAGAAACACCCAAGTACAAGCCCTTCTGCTTTGAAAAATTCTGGCTCTCACACCCGGATTTCCATCAGCTATCAAAATCCTGGTGGGCACAGGCGGAAATAGATCATGGCACCAGCATGTATAAATTCCAGCAATGCCTCAAAAACTTCAAGCAGCTGCTGAAACATTGGAATAAGAACACCTTTGGAAACATACTCCAAAGCATACAAGACATAGAGAACAAGCTGGTGGAGATACAAAAAACTTTCATTTCAGGATCCGAGACTACTGAACTAATGAAAGAGGAGGTGAAGCTCCAAGCGCAATTAGAAGAGAGAAGGAAGCAAGAGGAAATTTTATGGAAACAAAAATCCAGAATACAATGGCTCAAGGAAGGGGAAAAGAACACAAAATTCTTCCATAGAGCTATGGTGCACCGTCTCCACATCAATAGAATCACCCACTTAGAGGACAGTCAGGGTAACCCAGTTAAAGAACACTCTCAAATTGAGGCAGAGTTGATCAACTACTACCAGGACCTTCTAACGAAAACCAAGGAGGATAGAACGACAACCATTAAAAGAGTCACCAGAGACATACCCTCACTAGTAACCTCAGAGAAAAATGCTGCTCTAACACGGCCCATCACCCAAGAGGAAGTGGATCAAGCAGTAAAAGATATGCCTCCAGGAAAATCCCCCGGCCCAGATGGGTTCACCACCAATTTTTTCCACCACTGCTGGGACCTGGTCAGGGAAGAAGTATGGGAGGTAGTAGAGGAATCGAGAGCATCAGGCCTAGTCCTACCAACTCTCAATGCCACCTTTCTCACCCTTATTCCGAAAGAAGAATGGGTCACAAACCCTAAAAAGTTCAGACCCATTGCCCTCTTCAATGTTATCTACAAAATCATAACAAAGGTGGTGGCCAATCGACTCAAACCTATACTGACACATGTCATCTCCAAGGAACAAGCAGGGTACATAGAAGGAAGAAAAATCATGGACAGAGTCATCCTGGGTCACAAGGTCATCCACTCCCTCAAGACTTCAAGGACCCCAGGTATGCTAATCAAACTTGACCTTTCAAAATCTTTCGACAGGGCCAACTGGCAGTACCTTTGGGCTGTCTTAGAATCTTTTGGATTTGATCAATGTTGGGTGAACTGGATCCTAAATCTCACCTCCTTAGCGTTCTTCTCCATCCTCATGAATGGGGTTCCGTCGAGGCCTTTTTCACCTTCCAAGGGTATCAGGCAAGGGGACCCCCTCTCACCCTTCTTGTTTGTACTTATGGCGGAAGGCCTGGGACGTTACGTCACGACAGTAGTCACAAACGGCTCTCTCAAAGGCCTGCCCCTACACAACATCCAACCAACACCCTCTCACAGTCAATTTGTTGACGATACCCTCCTTCTGAACTCCCCAACGGTCCAGGAGGCTAACCAGCTCAACTCTATCCTCTCTAACTTCACTAAAGCCTTCGTCATGTCTCTCAACTTAGACAAATCCAAACTCTACTTTTTAAACACACCAACTTCTGTCAGATCCACATTTCCAGACTTCTAGGAATACCCAATATCTCCCTTCCGTCCAACTATTTAGGCATTCCCCTCATGGGTGTGGATGCCAGATCCATTTCCTGTGACAACCTTCTCCTTTCCATATCTAATGGGCTAAGCAATTGGACCTTCAGACCCCTCAACATCGTTTCTAGTCTGGTCCTCCTCAAGTTTGTCTTGCAAGCCCTACCTACTTACCTCTTCACCGCCCTTGTAGCTCGTAAACAGGTTATTAGAGCCATCAAGAACCTCCAATGAAACATCCTCTGGCATGGTCATCAACCTAACAAGAAATGGTCTCTAGTAAGCTGGGACAGACTCTCTACACCAAAAAGCCTAGGAGGATTGGGACTCCTGGATCCAGGGAAACTCAATCAAGTAATGGGAGCCAAAATCTGGTGGCAATGGCTAAAAACCCCAACAGTCGCCTGAGCACAAATGTTGAAGTAGAAGTATGCCCCCCTCACACCAGATAATCAACTAATTAGGCACAATAACCGAATTCAAGGTTCCAATATCTGGAACAGAGCCTAGCAAAATCGTAGGCTGGTTCAAAATCATGCCTTCTGGGAAGTCCGAAATGGAGAAAGTGCCATGTTCTGGCAGGACTCGTGGCAGCAATTCAAACCCTTGGATGAAATGGAGGAGCTAACCAATCTCAAACGATCCCTTAACCAGAATACCTCCCTAAGGGTGAAGGATCTTTGGAAACCTGAGGAACAATGGCATCAATGGCGCCAATGGAAAATCTCTAATTAGGATCTCGGAGTCCCAGAGAATCTCAATCTGCAGAACTGGCAATTTCATGCTAACCATCGGAAAATACCCAATAGAGAAGGGTTGAACATCCTCAGATGGGGGTATTCCACAATTGGCACTTTCTCAATACAAGAAGCTTACTTCCTACAAGGCAATTACCAGGATAAAAACAAGGAGACCATATGGAACAAAGTATGGAACCCCACTCTTTGGCCCAAGGTTTCCACCTTCCTATGGCTTGTGGTACATAACCGAACCCTAACCTAGGACAACCTCAGGAAAAGAGGCTTCATTAGACCATCCTTTTGTGTTCTCTGCTGCCAGCAAGAGGAAACCAAAGAACATCTCTTCAATGGCTGCCACTTCAACCAACAAATTTGGGACCAAGGAGTGCAAATAATGCGCAAATACAACCAACATTGGAGCAACATCAATGACACAATTAAGAATTGGGACTCTATCACCTACAATAATCCCCTTCTGAATCACATTTGGCAGCTCCTACCAGGGTTCATTCTCTGGAAAATATGGAAGGAACGGAACAAAAGAATCTGCCACTCCAAAGCTTCCACGCCAGATACCAACTCGGAGAAAATAAGCTCATTAATCAAGGAAACTATCAGAAGTAAATCCTGGAAAGAAGAGGACCTTAATTGAAACCTAGAGGAACAGTGCATTCTTCAAAGCTGGCAGCCCATTCTAATCAATCAACTAAAACCAAGGACGCACAAGCACCAACAGACTAGTTCCACCACCTGGTCCCCCCCTCCAGCAAATTTCATAAAGATAAACTTTGATGGGGCTTCCAAAGGCAACCCGGGACCAACGGGATATGGAGCAGTACTCATAAATTCCAATGGCAAGATCCTATGTCTCGTTGCAGGATTTCTAGGAGAAACAACCAACAATGTGACAGAGCTAACATGGTTATTGAGGGGTCTCCAAACAGCTAGTGACAAATACCATGAAAAGATTATCTTGTAGGGGGACTCTCAGATTGTCATCAAGCTAATCACCAAGATTCTCCATGGAGGCAATCCTTCAAAAATCTCACCAAGTTGGCGACTCTCTGGACTGCTAGAGGACTTCAGTCGCCTCCTCCAACCCAATCTCAGCATCATACCCTCCCACATGATGCGAGATGCAAACAAGATAGCATATTGCCTAGCAAATGAAGGAGTCAAAATGGAAACTGGACACTTCTGTTGGGAAGCCCACACCTCGGAAGACTCATACATCTCAACTTGGTGCCAAACCTTAGCCACCAAAGATCTATAACCCCCATATGGGGTGCCATGTTGCAGAGCAGAGCCATGCAGGATAACGCCAGAATGCACCATTAATACATCCACCAACGACCATCCCCTCAACAATTAAACAAGCATGAATCCATGCAACAAAATCCAGGAGATGAGACCCTTCGCGCAAGTGATTGGTATAGTGCACCAGTGCACTCGACAACAAGCCTTAATGGCCATGGCGGTCGCTGTTGTCCTCCTCCTTATCACCCTCCTTGACAGCATTGAGCAACATTCTCCCATTGCAGCGTCGAATGCAGAGTTAAATTTAGCGGAGCCGCATTTTGCAGACCCACTGGAGCTTTGGACCAGAGCCTTCCACCCACAAGGAACCTTGGTCATCTCCAGGGTCTCCATTATGCCTAGGGCACGAGGTAAGCCACGCAGGGGTGCATCTTGGTACACAGTCGAATCTCGCCACCAGAGGCAGAAGAAATTTGAGCAGGCGCTAGCCATGGCATCCTCGCGAAGATGCAGGAAACCACGAATGCCTCCAATGGCGTACGTGGAAGATATCACCCTGGATGACGCCATGCAAAGCTATCCCAAGCTCCCTCTATTCACAGTCCCGGACAATTGGAATCCACCCATTGATTTTGGCACTGATGACAAGATTTTGCCTTCGGGAAAACTGCTTGGCTCTAGTGCAAATCACACAATAGAGGAATTTACCACCTGCTATGTTGAAGAAGAGACCTCGTCCTGTGCAAAAGGAAGCAGAGACTCACCGCCCGGTGCACCTATGGAAGAGGCGACCCAACTATCCAACCGACCGACACATCACGACTGCACAACAGATGCAATTGAAGGAGAAACTGGGCCAATTCCATCAGCCTCTGTTGACAGCAATTGGCAGGACCAACACCCCTTCACCAATTCGGGGTACCTGGCTCTAATATTTGATATGCGGATCTTGTTGGACGACCAAATCTTTCGCATCGCCCGAATCGACCATTGACTCGACATGGTATTTGTTGCTCATTCTAGGACTCTCCCTAAATGACAATTCCCTATGTGCGTGCAAGCTTACGCGTTTCCAGCAGGATGGCGAAGGCACGAGGACGAGGATGAGCCGACCGGATAAGAGGTTCAATGATGTTCTTGGTTAGAAATTATTTTTTGTTTCCGAACCAGGCTTTCGCCCAGTTAGATCTTAGCTATTTTGCAACTAGATTTTCGACATACAGATTAAACTTAATGGCTAAACATCCTGGTTTCCTTCGAGCAGGACTGTACTCTGATAGTTTTGTTTACTCGGAAACGAATGACATAGGATGCCCAACTGTCTCGGTTTCCTGTTTAGGCAGGACAACTAGCATCGTAAACAATCTCTGTAACTTGGTAATGATAATATAACAGGTTCTATCCTTTTTTACTTTATTAATATTTGTAATTTTTATATTTTATTATATTATTTTTTAATATGATTTAATTACATTAATTTATATAATATTATATTACTTTAATATTATTGTATTAATATAATAATATTACATCGATAATCATGTAATATTGTATTATTATTATATTTGTATTATTAATAAAGTATTTTGATTATTATTATTATTAATAAAGTTTTTATAATATTATATATAATGTAATATTTTATTATTATAATATTTGTAATATTAATAGAATATTTTGATTCTTATTATTATTAATAATTTTTTATTAATATTATATATAATATATTTGTATTATTATAAATAATAAAATAAATAATACATTATTATAAATATTTTTATTAATAATTATAAATAATGTAGTTTTATTAATATTATTAATTATAAATATATATTTATTAATAAGTATAAATAATATATATTTATTAATAATTATAAATATTATATTATTTTATTTGTATTAATAAATTACTATTAATGTTATAAATAATATTTTATTTTTAATTTATAATATTAATAATATTTTATTTATAAAATACTATTAATAAATATTTATTAATGTTATATTATTAATATAATTATTAATAATAACTTATTATTATTAATATTTCTAAAGTAATTGTTGCTATTAATAATATGTTATTATTAATTAATAAATACATTTTCTACTAATTAATAATAATTATAATTAATGTATTTTTATTTAGGTAGAAAATATTTTTGAGCAATTATGCTAATCGAAAGGGGATTTTCTCTATTAGGTAGGAAATGAATTCATATTTACAACAGAGTCTACGTAAGTGTAAATATATATGTAATATGAATTCTTTCTATCCAAGACCTCGTATTCTAGTTCACGAATATTAGTGATATTACCCATCGACTTGTATATGTTTGAGTGCTAACTATTTTTTACTTTATGACTTTCCTTAAATTTGAATCCGTTACGTACTACCGTTGTATCCTAAATAAATAATTGTAATGCATATGATCAATAATGTGAGTTACATATTATATCCTTTCACTCATCTCTTATTCTACTATTTACTTGTGATGTATAATTTTACAACTATAACTGAATATGTATACAAAGAGTTTTGAACCATATAAAAACCTCTCAAATCAAACTTTCAAATCAAATTACTATGTAAATTATATTTACTAATGAATAGAATATACATATCTGAACCAAACCAATCGGAAACAAATGGAATTGTCATGTTCCACTCAACCGTAGATGCATAAACATTAAGTTATTTGTCATGATCACCCCCAAGCTTGACTATGAATTCATAAGGGAGAACTGATGTCTACTCCTCTACATTGATTTCTACTTCTCTGGATTTGTAGTCCTCCACAACTCAAAAATAAATTTCCTAACAAGGGAGTGCTCACACAACAAATATCTCTTCTTTTTACCAATATACTAAGTAGTGTCCTTCCTCCCAGATATGTTGTATTTATCCTCCTTTATTCCTAGGACCTTTACATTGAACCATTTCCCTCGGAAATTCTCAGCTTTAGAAATCCCTAATTTTTAGGGGTTGCCAATGACAAAATATCACTTCTAACACTTGTCTAATCATGATCTGAGTTAGCTCTAACATGTTTCCCACTCACGGAGTTATAGTCATCTCTTTCTCACATGGATGTTAAATCTGTTTCCTACATAGTCAATTGTCTCATTAAAGAAAAATATGAATTTCCATAGTTGGAAGCTATTAAATAAAACGATTAATAGTTGGGGATGTCACATCATCTCCCCCTTAAATATAACATCATCCTCGGTGTTAGTACTTTCTTTCAATCTCCTCTTGGAACAAGGTTGGATATAATTTCCCCGTGTCATCCTCCATCTCCCAAGTAGAATCCTCACAAATAAAGTGTTTCCATTGCACTTTTACCTGGGTGATGACTCTGTTCCAAATTACTATTTCTTTCTTGTCTAGACTGCATAGAGGTTCTGCTTGGAACTCACCTTCTGGTTCCACCTGCACCATGTTCCAATCAGTAATGTAAGTAGGATCATGAATATAGTTTTTTAGCAATGAAACATGAAAAACATTATGAAATTTCAAATTAGCAGGGAGCGCTAGTTGGTATGCCACTCGTCCAATTCGAACTAGTACTTCAAATGGTCCACAAAACCCTGGTACCAACTTGGAATAAATTCCTAATTTCAACGAAATACTTTTTTCCTTAACTTTAAAATATACATGTTATCCAACATTAAATTATTTATGTTGTCTTTTCTAATATGCATAACTTTTATGTTGATCTTGCACAAATTTTAAATTTGGTTACACCCTCTTGACCATCTATTCAATTTCTTGGAGAATTTCTGGTCCAACCATTATTGAGTCAACGAGATCATCCCAACAGATGGGATTCATACATTTTCTTCCATATAAAACTTTGGAGTAGATCATTTTTGTTGTGGCTTGATAACCATTATTGTATGCGAACTAGACTAAGTGTAGGTACTCTTCCCACTTAGTTGGCTTCACTCTTACGTACATGCGTAACATATATTCAATAATTTGCTTTGTGCATTATGGTTTTCCATATGTTTGTGGATGATAACTTGTACTGATCAAATTCAAATTAGTTTCCACACCTCCAAACAATGTCTTCCATAAATTTGATGTAAACTTGACATATCTATTTGAAATAACCATTTTATAAATTCCATTCAATCTAAATATCTCTTTCAAAAAACATTTTTTGATATTAATAACTTTGTAGGTAGATTTCATAGGTACCAAATGAGCATACTTACTCAATTTATCAAATACTACCATAATAGAATCATGTTGTCTTTGAGTTTTAGGCAAGCCTAAATTGAAGTCCATAGAAATAATTTGTCATTTCCATTATGGAATAGGTAAAGGTTGTAATAAACTTGTTGGATGTTGATGTTCATCCTTCACCTATTGACAATATAAACATTTAGATAAATAATCCGTTGTTTTTTACTTCATATTAGGCCAGTAAAATTGTTTCCTTGAGGTTGTTATCATTTTTTGATACCCGAGATGACTAGAATAGGGATTTTTATGCAACTCATTTAAAATTACCAACTTTAAATCAACAAAATTAGACAAATATATTCTATTTTTGAACTTTAATATTCCAACTTTGTCAATGTTATAATCTGTATTTGAACCTCCTTCATTTTTCAACAACGTTTTTGTTGTTTTAATGTATTTCGCATCATTTATGCTTGTAGATTTAATTATTTCCTCAAAAACAATTTTTTTTTACTGATGACAACTTCGTACATTGCATTAGTTCTTCAACTAAGTGCATCTGCTACATTATTTTCCTTCCCTTTTATATGTCGAACTTCAAAATCAAATTCACTTAAAAAGAATAACCATTTTGTTTGTCGTGCATTGAGATCTTGTTGACTAAAAGTATGTTTCAAACCATTGTTATCTGTTAATAATAAAAAAAATCTTCCCATTAAGTAGTGTCGCCACATTTTTAGTGTATGAATGATGACTTCTAATTCAAGTTCACGAGTTACGTAATTTCTTTCATTTTCCATCAATTTTCAAGACTCGTAACAAATCACATGTCCATATTGTGATAATAGACCTCATAAATCTTCTTTACTAGCATCTACCCAAACTGTAAAATATTTATAAGGATCAACCACGTAGAGGATAGGTGTTGTAGTGATCCAGGAGGATCTACACATAAGGATTCATTACTTTGCACACCATGGAGAATATCACTAAAATGATAATTGATGATAGGTGACAAAGTTTAAATGAATGTTTAATGCTTCATATTGTAAAAATGATTAACATTTTTTAGCATAATGTGCTCATGTGTTTTTCATTTAATTTGTACAAATGAAATTAAACTTAAGTGAGAAAATATGACTCATAAATTAGTTTACTAGCTTTAAGGGGAAATTAGTTTTTTGTGAGAATCCACCTCAAAACTTAGTTTGCTAATTTTAAGAGGAAGTCAGGAGTCTCATGAGTTGGTTTGGGATTCTTCCTCATTTTATCACAAGTGGTTTCCTAGTCTCAAGGGAATGTTAAGGTTGGTTGAGATGATTTCTCATGTTTGTCCTTGATTTGTTATTAGATCCTAAAATTGTGGGTATTGTCTCGAAAAATAGAGAGAGCGAAACTATATAAATTATTTATGGAAGCATTGTGAAGGGAGGCCCTTGAAGGCCCCTTTTGGCCCCTTTGAGAAATATTTTCATTAAGAGGAATGCAATCCTTTTGGTGTCTGAAGAAATGTCACTTATTTTTTAGCCGCAAGTATTTTTTGAAAGGGAAGGACGCTCTAGGTTTCGGCCTTGTAAGGATCATGTGCCACATTTTCTGAGAAAATTTCATCCCTTCAAAAGGAAGTACAATAGATAAATTCATATTCTAAGTGTATCAAAATATGTAGCCAAACGATTATGGTGAACTACGTTAACACATGGGTGTCAAATTTTACGTGTGAGTTTTGTTTTGCATTCTCGCTTCATTAAGTAGATATTTTAATTGCACATGCACATAATGATGACAATTTGCTCATGTTGATATGCATTGCTTGGTAATTATTTGCTCATGTTCACATGCAATTAAGTGTCAGTAAAAGGTCCTCATTGTAATATTTTTGTTGATAAATACCTCACAAAAATTGTAGATCAAGTGTTATCAAAGAAAGTATGACCAATTTCCCATATTGTGAATATAATCATGGGCAAGCCAAAGAAGGAAGCATGGCTTCATGATATTGAAGAAATCAACTAGACCATTCAAGAAAAGAACATTGAATTGAGGAGGTTGCTTCAAGAATATGAACAAGATAAGAGAAAACTATGAGTGCAGATACAATCTATGAAGGAGCAAGTTGGGGAATGCTCCACGACGAAAGTAGAAAATCCCTCCAATATCAGGCCAACTTGTGGCCATGATAGGTATACTAGTTATGGTTCTTGTCATGAAAATGTTGATGAGTGCATATATTTTCAAATAATAGATGATGCTCTCCAAACACTAGGTAACCTAGGTGGTTTCCTAGAATCTTCATCTACACCTTCATCAAACCAAGAGGAGAAATTGTCCAAAGTTCAAGAAGATGACCAAGTGTCACAACCAAGAATGGAGGTAAATAATTCTCCATGTTCAATTCCTTCCCTCATTAATGATGATGCCTCTTTTGAATTTTTTAGAAGGCACACCAAGGTCACTGGCTTGAATTTTCAAATGAAGATGGGGTATAAAGGAGGAGGTCTTGGTATTGATGGCCAAGGCATCATTCAACCACTCAAGGTTGAAGGAAGACACTGATATGTATGATTGGGGTATGGTGAAAGAGAATTCTCAAAAGTAGCAGAAGCAGATGATTCTTAAATAAAAGAGAGAATATCTTTACAAACACCATCTTGGGACAACAAGAGTGTTGCAAAGTATTGGAAGAGAAAATCTATTTATAGTGAAACCGAGACAGATATGAAGTCATACAAATATTGCACTCTCTACCAAATAAGTGGTCACTAGATCATGAAATGTTGGAAATCTCACCCCAAGCTTCGTGGTACACCAAGAAAGCACATATAGGAGCTTATTTTTATAGCAATACTTTCCTCACCCCATGCAACTTGCTCAAAAGGCCTTTTCCATTTACCTATGCAAACTTGAAGTCCTCTTTTGCACTTCCCAGAGATAAAAATAATATTTTTCCACATATACATACAATATCAGTTATACATCATGCGTATACACAGGTTGCACCACTACATCCCATGTAAATCGATTTTGGTCCTCAAAATTAAACATTCTGTCAGGTTTCCATGTCAGTCATGGGATCCATGATCCTTGACCTTCCATATACTCGAAATGTTCGGACTCAGCCCTTCAATTCCATTTGAAGGCTATAAATTGGTACATATCCAAATCATGGAGGAAGAAAGAATTCAACTTTTGAGAGAAATGTTACTCTGGAGAAATCATTCACTTCATATTGAGTCTACATCCATTTGTCCTGTAAAGTCTTAACACATTGTTCAACCCCCAAGCTCTTACCTCTTTGATGGAGAACCTCATTGTCTATATTATATGAGATTTCCTTTGCTAGAGGATTGAAGTGGTGGAGGCCCAGTTGGAAGGGACTTAGTTTCTCAGTTTTGAGACGTGTCGACACATAATTTTTTCACTTGTATACTTTTGTTGATCATATTTTAATAGAAATACTCCTTTCACGTCCAATTAATATCTTGCAAATATTTGCATTGTTATTCCAAGGGAATATTTGTTATGAATGTTGATGGATTATGATATTATATGTGCTAACTTTATATATTATAACCATATGCTTACATATCTTGGTTGTTGAGGATAAGTTGCAGGTATAAATCTTTGAGTCAAGTGCTCAATGGTGGTCTTCATCGAATGTCCAGATGAGATAGGATCTTTATATTTTCTTTTTAGCATTTTTGTTTATATAGCATACTTGGGATTAGAGTTGATTTATGTAGTCATTCCATCTATTGTGGTTTACTCCTTTCCATAGAATGATTTTCCTCGTAACAAAATTGGACACCAAACTATGGATTGAATCTTTTATTTCAGGGTTTGGAGCGTTTTTCTCCTTTGATTGCTCTTTGTTATCTTGAGTTTCCTTTTTGTCTAATTTCTTGACATCCTATTTTCAACTTGAATTTGAGTTCTTGGCCTTATCCTTACCTTGGAATTGTTTTAATACATATGAAAAAAAAAATCCCTTGACAGATGCGTACATACGCAAGCTGTCATTCTATAGGGTCCATACATACACATTTTTTTCTTAAACAACCGCGCACATCAACATTTTTTTCTTAGTTGATGAGTTTGTTGTTTGTTGGGTGAGTTTTGACAGTTGTTGATTTTTCTTGGGTCTCTATCATAACTGTTGAGTGCCTGCAGAGTGATAGGGAACCTTTCTTTGGTTGAATTTTTGTAAGGTTTTTCTTTCTCATCATATTTTTCATTGGTTTTACTTGCATCTGAGTCTGATTTTCTTCTTCTTGGTATCCTTCTTATCTTGTCTCTTTTTCCTTGCACTAGGGTCTATATTGTTGGACATATTGTCATTGATGTCAACAGACGATGTGATGATTTGTTTTTATAATGAATTATCATTACTATAGATGAGATTTTCATTGATGACAACAATATATCACTTAGCAGAAAATATCAAACAATATGCAGAGATTGACAGAGTAAGCTGAGGAGGAGGAGTGAACAATATGTAGAAGATAAAAATCTTAAGCTCAGGAGGAGGAGCAAACTGAAGCAATTCATGATTATTTTTTATCACAATAGGATCAACAATGTTCCTATGATAAAAGCTCATGAGGGTTAGAAAATACAGAGATAAAATCTCAGAAGGAAAAGCATAAGCTCAGGGTGAGAAGCCTCAACAACCATCCAATCAAAGTGAGAAGCCTCAGTAGTTGTTTGATCAAGAAATTGACCATGTTGATCATATCATACAAACGAAGGTTGTTCATATGAATGACCGTGGTCTTGAGGACCATTGGAGGATCGTGACCATCGGATCTGCAAGCCAGATTAATGACAAGGATAAATTGCAAAGATCGGAAGGAGAATTAAACGACTCACTAGCTCCAATCCTGCAATTGTCCTAGATCATCAGATCTCATAGGCTCGAATATCGACGAATGTGGTTGATCCAAGAAATGATTAGTTTAAGTAAAATTAATTCGTGATCGTCGGATGTGCAATTGCCAGATCAACGACATGGATCGATTGCGGAGATCGAAAGGAAAATTAAACATCATGTTATTTCCAATCCTGTAATTAGTTAGGACCATCAGATCTTATAGCTTCAAAGATCGACGACTGTGGTTGACTCCCCAACAATGCACAACTTCAAATTGCGGAGCTTGGGTGTCGAGTTAAATCACTCACAAGTTGTGGTTCTGTAATCATCATCAACCGTTGATCTGCTTCGAGTGTTTTCATAGTTGTGAGATCATTTTAAAGTGGATGGATAGGATAGGCGGGGAAAATTTTGAGAATTTGATTATCCGAATACCCGTCATCCATCAGATTAAACTTGAATTCCCATCAGTCATTGAATCATATTAAAGTTGAAGGATAGGATAAGCGGGGATAAAGGGTTGAGAATTTGATTATCTTAATACTCATAAGCCATCGGATGAAACCTGAATTCTCGTCAGCCGTCGGATCATTCTAAGTTGAAGGATAGAATAAGACAGAAGAGTAGCACCGTAGATAGATCGAGCCATCGATCTAAGAAAATGATCGATGAAAAATGTTTAGGTTGGGTCTAAATTTGCGAAGAGGTTACACTCCAGAGAAATCTCACTTCAAGAATTCAGTTTGAGATTCAAAATACCCGAAGCCTGAAAATACGAAATGAATAAGGACCATAAGATTTCGAGGACATACGATAACCATTGGATCAAGTTTGTTGGTTAGCAGAACACGTCATCAAGGACACACAATAAACCATGTCTACAAGGACATGTGGAAGACCACGTCTACAAGGACATGTGGAAGACCACATCAGAAGACCATGTTAGCAAGTACACATGGCATAATCAGATGATGACAAGTGTTAAGAGGAAATTGGCTCTTTCCGTGTCAAAAAGTTACATAAGAAAGTTATGTCACTCTGAGAAAATTACTTTGGGAGTTTCACCACCAAGAAATGTCAAAAGTTATGAAGTCCCAAAGGATGAAGTTCTGAAGTCACTCTCATCCGTCGATCTGAGAGAGCCTTTGGATATTATTCTGATTGTTAGATAAAGGAGATGAATATGTGTCACATCGAGAGATCTACATCGACAAACCACGTTAGTAAGAAACTATGATAGACCACATCAATAGTCCACGTCAGCAAGGACACATGGCACAATCAGAGAATGACAAGTGTCAAGCTAAAATCAGTATTTTAGGTACGTGAAAATCATGAATCTAAGTAACGGATGGAAGATACTCATTTTGTGACATGTCATCAAGTGACATACGCAAGTTATGTCACTCCAGGAGTTTTACTTCATGAGTTTTACCACTAACACTTTCCCAAAGTCCCGAAGTGGACACGAGACATCTGATCTGAATATCACTTCGGGAGCATTCTCAACCGTCAATCTACTATAGTGGAAGAATAGTGTAAGTGGAAGTATTAAGCGATAGCAAACAGTCTCCACCACTTATGACTTACTCAACAAGTGATCACTCTGGAGGAAAGAAGGGGTTGAGATTTGAAATATCTGAATTTCAGAGACCCGAAGGAGATCTTGAGCATTGATCTGAAATAGACACGCGTCAGTGGATTGACAGCTTCAAAAGATTGACCTATGGAGGAAAGAAGGGGTTGAGATTTGAAATCTCCGAAGTCTGGAGAACTGAAGGATATATCTACCATTGATCCGAAAGGGACAAGCGTCAGTGGATTGACAGCTCCGAAAGATTGACGTACGGAGGAAAGAAGAGGTTGAGATTTGAAATCTTCGAAGTCCGGAGACCTTAAGGAGATCTCTATCGTCAATCTGATGTCGGGTGTACTCTTAATCGTTGATCAAAATACAATGGAAGGATACTGTAAGTAGAATAGTCGAAGACCCGAAGTAAAAGGTGGCCATCCATCTCAACGCTCGATTAATTCCTGGCCATCAGATTAAGCCTTATAAGAATCAAATCTGACGATTGATCCGTTCCCGTGAAATAAACGTAAATCATCTGATCTTTTCAGGAAATTAGATTCAGAAGTTTTGAAAGGTTTCAAGCCCAAAAGTTCTGAAGTTTGAAGTCTCGAAGTCCCGATAATCGTCCATACCATCAGGAAATTGAATCATGGTCTTTGAATTGATAAGCACTCAAGTGCTTGTCTCGCCTAATGTCTGAATAACTCCATTGGTCATATGGTAAAGAGATTTAAAGGGCAGAATGTAATGCATCAATTAAATTGATAAGCCTATGGTTCTACGCCTATTATCATATGAACATGGTTTGAAGGAAGCGTCGATTTCTATAATCACATAGACGAAGGAAATCGATCCATAACTTTGATCGATTTATGAAAGTGAAGGGGATGCCAGGTTTAAAGTTGAAGACCTGAAATGATGATCTCAAGTGGTCCCAAAAGTTGTTGTAAATGAACAAGGTAGTTATAACTTGTTTCACAAGTCAGCCCAATAACTAAAACAAGTTTTGAACATAAGCAACTATATATACAACCATGATTGGTTCACTAGAGGGTGCTCTTTGGGAAGAATACGGGTTTGTGGAAAATATAGGCTCACTGAGAAAGAGAGACCTACGAAGAAAATGAAGGGGATGTGGACCTGAGGTCCGTGCGAATATCAGAGAGAAGAAGAAGTGAAGAAGGAGTGAATGTCATAGGGAAGATAAAGTGAAAAAGGCGCAAATTTCAGAGAAAAGATAAAGTGTGAGGATGAGAATTTATGGTATACCTTTGATCATGAGAGAGAGTTGATTCTATAATGGGTCAATACTACTAGAGTCATTTGAACTACTATATGAACTTGGGTTGGATAGACTGTGTTTTATCAACAAGATGGGTCTTGTGGCAAGTTGGGTCTTGCCTAAGAGTTGGTGCTCTCCGAAGAGTTGGTGCTCCTTACTTCAGTTAGTGCTCATACATAATAGTTGGTGATGGGAAAATTTATATTACTATATTCACATATATATACATATCAATTATACAAAATATTACACAAACATCTGGTATCTCTTATGTCTATTATTATTATGATTTGATTGTTCTTAATCTATACAATTATGTTTTAACTTCTAACTTACAAGAAGAAAAGTTAGAAAACTCCAGACACTAATTAACCCACCACCCCCCTCTTAGTGTGGGTTATGTGTTCAAAAATTGGTATCAGAGTGGGTTCCTTTAGCACAGTTTAAACACTGGAAGGTAGATTCAGAAGAAATGGATGGACAGATGGCTCTCTCCGCAATTGAAGCTCCCTTATTTGATGGAACAAATTATTCCTCATGGAGAGAAAATATGAAACAGTATTTGAAGTCAAAAGTGTCTAAAGTTTGGAATTCAGTAGTAATAATTACCTGGGACTTAACTACATCAAAGAATCTATCCAAGATTACAGTCCAAACAAGAGCAAGGAAGAACAATGAAGTGTCATTGAAGATTCTTCTCAATGGATTATTAGATACAGTCAAGGCAAGCATAGGACTATGCACATCTGCCAAGATTTATGGTTGAAGTTATAATATATGTATCGAATCAAAAGCCAATACAGAAAAGACATTCCTATCAAGGATGAAGAGGAAGACTCAGCCATCAATAAAGGTAAATACTCTCCACAATATTTTGATTGCAATAATGTTGATATTGAATCCTCCTCTGCAAGTAAAGAAGAAGACTCAGATATAATAAAAGAATGGTCTCTTAGCATTTATCCCATAGAAGAAGTAGAAGAAGAAATATCAAAGGCCAAAAAAAAGGTTGAATGGATTCTTTGTGAGTACCTCTATGACCATAATGATTCAGACTATAGCTATCTTCATGACTACACTAAAGAATTTCTTGAAAAGAGTCAAAAACATATCTTGGAAATAAAGGAAATGCTCAAGGACAATGAAAAGATAATATATGAGCAGGCTAATCAGCTAGAATAAAAAGAAGAGGAGATCGAGAAGTTGAAGAAATAAATTAGTCAAGTAAAAGAAAAGAAGAAGGAAGATGATGAGATTAGCAATCAGAAGCATATCCTGGAAATAAAAGAAAATCTCAAAGACAATGAAGAAATCATATCTGAGAAAAAGATTTAGTTAGAAAACAAAGAAGAAGAGATCAAAAGATTGAAAACAAAAGTTACTAGTCTAACAAAATAAAAGGAATAGGAGATCGATAGAATGAAAAATGAAATCATTCAAGAAAAAGAAGAAAAGAAGGAAGATGGTGAACCAAGCAAAAAACTTGCAGAACTAAAAGAACTAAGGGAAAGCTATGTCAATATTAAAATCGAACTTGAAGAAGCCAAATGAAGGGAGGAGTTAGTGAGGAAACATCTTAATAAAAAGGAAGGATCATGTCATAATATGGAAGCATAAGTTGTGAATATTAGAAAGAAGGTTGAGAAGTCAAACACCCAAATCAAGTTCTTGAAAAACTCCATGACCCTGGATGAGATATTGGATAGTCAAAGATCACAAAATGACAAATCTAGTCTTGAATACAACAAGGAATAAATCAATACTCCTAAGAAACTTGATGCAGGTCCTTCATTTGTAAAAGGTGAAAACAGGTCTGACACAGGTCCTTCATTTGTAAAGGATGAAGATAGGTCTGGCATGGCTCCTTCATTTGTAAAAAGTGAAATCAGGTATGACTCAGGCTCTTCATGTTCAAGAAATAAAAGAAACACTACAAAATTTAGAAAATCAGATCAAGGAAGACATATAGAAGCTAATCATACACCTCAAAGAAAGTTTAGAAGAGAGACACCATCATGGATGAATCAAAGAAGGTATGAGAGTGTTTTTAACGGTTATTGTTTTTCTTGTAATGAATATGGTCATAAATATTTGGATTGTAGGCATCATGGAAGAAAACAAGTTTGTAGGTTCAACAACAGTATAAGATGTTGGAACTGCAATCATGTTGGACATATTTATACATATTGTTAAACTATGAGATGCTACATTTGTGGTGGATATGGCCACAAATCCCATAACTATTGGAACTCAAGAAAACAATCAATGAAAAATTCTTTATACAATATGACAAAAGGAGTAAATTTAACATGGAAAAAAAATGAATTTGCAACAATATAAGATCAGAGAACAAAGTTCAATAAACCATGACACTCACAGATGTGGATAGAAAATACTAAACAAGTGAACAGGATTGAAGTTGATTGTTGCAAAAATAATTGCAGTCATGTGACAAGCATAGTATAAACTTTTCTAGACAACTTAAGAGAAATGTATAGTAAATAAGAATCCTGGATAAAGATGGATACATCTGGTTAGATATCGATGAGAATCAATGGGCAGATCCAAGGGTTGTTTGAATAATATGAGCTACAATTGCACAGGGTTCCAGTAGGAGAACGACATCCACATAAGAAACATTCTAATGTACAAAATGATGTACATGAAATCCTATAGAAATAATAAGAGGAGAGACCCTGTTAGAAAAAGCTACCCTTTTAAAAACAAAGGGGGAGAACAATCAGTAAAAAATTAGGGGAATTATTTGGGTTAGTAAATAATAAATTAATTAGATTATGTTTTGAAAAGAATCGCTCACTACAAAAAAAATGGTATCAATAAGACTACTCATTTGAAACACAAAAATCCCAATCAACTAAGATAAGAAGTTAGTAAATTAACAGGGGAAGAAACCTTATCAGGAAGAGCTACCTTTTTCAGAAACAAAGGGGGAGAGTAGTCAGAAGCAGAGAGAGAGCATATTGACAGGGGGAGTCATTATGTCATGGCAGGAAAAACATGATTGTAGGAAGAGTTACACAAGTTCGGATTCTGGCCAGTAAAATACAGAGATTTACCACAGGAGGAAAAACCGTTTTCCATTGATTTCAAAGAGGGAGAGAAAACTTGATAAGAGGAAAACATCATCAAAGAGGGAGTTTTTGTATATGAAGTTAGTGCGTTTCCCTCAATGACAAAGGGGGATATTGTTGAACATATTTTCATTGATGTCAACAGTCAATGTGATGATTTGCTGTTACGATGAATTATCATTACTATAGATGAGATTGTCATTGATGACAATAGTATATCAGTTAGCAGAAAATATCAAACAATATGCAAATATCGAAAGCGTAAGCTCGGGAGGAGGAGTGAACAATATGCAGTAGATCGAAAGCGTAATCTCAAGAGGAGGAGAGAAATAAAGAAATTCGTGATTATTGTTGATCACGATAGGATCAACAATGTTCCTATGATAAAAGCTCAGGAGGTTTAGAAAATGCAGAGATCAAAGCTCGAAAGGAAAGGCATAATCTCAGGGTGAGAAGCCTCACGAGTCATTCGATCAGAGTGAGAAGCCTCAACAATCGTTCGATCAATAAATTGAACGTGTTGATCATCTCATGTAAACGGAAATCGGTCATATGAGTGACCATGGGCTTGAGGACCCTTGGAGGATCATGCCCATCGAATCTGCAAGCGAGATCAACGACACAGATAAATTACAGAGATCAGAAGGAGAATTAAATGACTCTCTAGTTCTAATCCTGCAATTGGCCTAGATCATCAGATATCTTACACTCAAATATCGATGGTTGTGTTTGATCCAATAAACGATCAGATTAATTAATATTAAGTCATGACCATCGAATGCGCAATCCCTAGATCAAAGACAAGGATAGATTGCAGAGATTGAAAGGAGAATTAAACATCATGATATTTGCAATACCACAATTAGTCAAGACTGTCAGATCTTATAGCTTAAAATATTGACGACTGTGGTTGACTCACCAACAATGGACAACTTCAAATTGCAAAGTTTGGGTGTCGAGTTAAATCACTCACAAATTGTGGTTTGGCAATCATTGTCAACCGTTGATCTACTTCGAGTGTTTTCATAGCCGTCAGATCATCTTAAAGTGGAAGGATAGGATAAATGGGGAAAAAGTTGTGAATTTGATTATCCAAATACCCGTCAGCCATTAGATCAAACCCGAATTCCTGGTAGTCATTAGATCATATTAAAGTGGAAGGATAGGATTAGTGGGGATAAAGGGTTGAGAATTTGATTATCCGAATACCCATCAGCCGTTGGATCAAACCCAAATTCCCATCAGCCATCAGATCATTCTAAGTGGAAGGATAGGATAAGCTAGAAGAGCAGCACCATAGATAGATCGAACCATTGATCTAAGAACATGATTGACACACAATTTTTAGTTTGGGTCTAAATTTTTGAGGAGGTTACGCTCCGAAGAAATATCACTTGAAGAATTCAGTCTGAGATTCGAAATACTCGAAGCCTGGAAATCCGAAATGAACAAGGACCATCAGATTTGGAGGACATACGATGACCATTGGGTCAAGGTTGTTAGTTAGAAGAACACATCAGCAAGGACATGTAGCAGACCATGTCTACAAGGATATATGGCATACCATGTCAATAGAGAATGTCTACAAGGATATATGGCAGACCATGTCAGAAGACCACGTCACCAAGTACACATGAAATAATCAGATGATGACAAGTGTGAAGAGGAAATTGGCTTGTTCCATGTCAAAAAGTGATGTAATCAAGTTACGTCACTCCGAGAGAATTACTTCAGGAGTTTCACCACCAATAAATGTCAAAAGTCCCGAAGTCCTGAAGGATGATGTTCAGAAGTCACTCTTAGTCGTCGATCTGAGATACCCTTCAGATACTATTCTGACTGTTAGATCAAGGAGATGAGTATGTGTCACATCAGGAGATCTACGTTGACAAACCACGTCAGAAAGAAACTATGATAGACCACATCAGCAGTCCACATCAGCAAGGACACGTGGAACTGTTAGAGAATGACAAGTGTCAAGTTGAAATCAGTATTTCAGGTACATGCAAATCACGAATCTAAGTGACATGCGGAAGCTACTCGGCTCGTGAAACGTCATCAAGTGACATAATAAAGTTACGTCACTCTGGGAGTTTTAATTTAGGAGTTTTACCACCAGCACTTGCCCAAAGTCTCAAAGTCCTTAATGTCGAAGTTCCGAAGTGGAAAGGAGATGTTTGATTTGAATATCACTTCGGGAGAATTCTCGATCGTCGATCTACTATAGTGAAAGGATAATGTAAGTGGAAGTATTAACTGATAGCAAGTGGTCTCCACCACTTATGACTTACTCAACAGGTGATCACTCTGGAGAAAATAAGGGGTTGATATTTGAAATCTCTCAAGTCCAGATACCCGAAGGAGATATCGACCATTGATCTGAAAAGGACACACGTCAGTGGATTGACAGCTCCGGAATATTGATGTACGAAGGAATGAAGGGGTTGATATTTGAAATCTCCTAAGTGTGGAGACCCGAAGGATATCTCGACCATTCATCCGAAAGGGAAATGCATTAGTAGATTGACAACTCCAAAAGATTGACCTATGGAGGAAAGAAGGGGTTGAGATTTGAAATCTCTGAAGTCTGGAGACCTGAAGGAGATCTCGACCATCGATCTGATGTCGAGTTTACTCTCAACCATTGATCAAAATAAAGTGGAAGGATAGTGTAAGTAGTATAGTCAAATACCTGAAGTAAAAGGTGGCCATCCATCTCAACTCTTGATTAAGTCTTGGCCGTCATATTAAACCTTGTAAGAGTCAAATCTGATAATTCATTAGTTCTCGTGAAATAAATGTTAACCGTCCAATCTATTTGGGAAATCTGAATCGGAAGTTTTGAAAGGTTTCAAACCCAAAAGTTCTGAAGGGTGAAGTCCTAACAATCGTCCATCTCATTGGGAGATTGAATCGTGGTTGTTGAATTGATAAGCGTTCAAGCGCTTGTCTCACCTAACATCTGAATAACGCCATTGGTCATATGGTAAAGAGATTTAAAGGGAGGAATGTAATGCATCGCTTAAATTGATAAGCCTATGGTTCTATGCCTATGATAATATGAACATGGTTTGAAGGAAGCATTGATTTCTGTAATCACAGAGACGAAGGAAATCAATCCATACATGTCATTGATTTATGAAAGTGAAGGGCATGCCAAGTTTAAAGTTGAAGACCTGAAACGATGATCTCAGGTGGTCCCAAAAGTTGTTGTAAATGAACAAGTTAGTTATAACTTGTTGCACAAGTCGGATCAATAACTAAAACACGTTTTGAGCATAAGAAACTATATATACAACCATGATTGATTCACTAGAGGGTGTTCTTGGGGAAGAAGATGGGCTTGTGGAAAATATAGGCTCGCTGAGAAAGAGTGACCTGCAGAGAAAATGAAGGGGATGCGGACCTGAGGTCCGTGCGAATATCAGAGAAAATAAGTGAAGAAGGTGTGAATATCAGAGGGAAGATAAAGTGATGAAGGAATGAATTTCAGAGAAAAGATAAATTGTGGGGATGAGCATTTATGGTATACCTCTGATCATGATATAGAGTCGATTCTATAATGGATCACTGCTACTAGAGTCAGTTGAACTACTATATGAACTCTAGTAGGATAGACTGTGTTCTATCAGCAAGCTGGGTCTTGTGGCAAGTTGGGTCTTGCTAGAGTGTTGGTGCTCTCTGAGGAGTTGGTGCTTCTTAATTCAGTTGGTGCTGAGAAAATTTATATTACTATATTCACATATATATACATATCAATTATACAAAATATTACACAAACATATGGTATCTCTTGTGTCCATTATGATTACGATTTGATTGTTCTTAATCTGTACAATTATGTTTTAACTGCTAACTTG
>ML801319.1:59887-75965 GCA_009831015.1 Picea engelmannii | reverse complement strand
TTGAATTTCAATAGAATTCCTCCATGGGAGTCTTGGCCTTCCCCATGTTATGCTTCTTAGATCATCATCCTTGAGTCTTAGTTAAGCTCTTTTCAATACTTCTTAAACATGAAAAGATTGCTAAGTGAACTTGTTGCTTTCACACTCGTTAAATGGATTTGAAAGAATGTCTATTTGGTGTAAGGTTAACTCTTTTTTTGAACCAAGTAGACTATTTTCGAAAAAGGAATACTCTAGTCACTACAGTCTAGAAGATTTTTCCTGGGTGTTTTTTTATACTTTTTCGAGCCTAGGGGACTAAATTTATGAAAAAGGACATTCTTTGGAGTTAATTTGTAATTGCATTCCATTATCATGCTTGTAGTATTGAGCCTATTTCCATTTCTTTCTTTCTCGTTGCAATCCTATTACCTTAGAAATTTGCATCAATAGCCAAGAAGAGACTTGTTTATATCCTTTGTAGCTTGACACCCTGTACCCTAAAAGGAAGCATTCCCTCGAGTGTCCATGAAGTGCATGCACCACCTTGCATTGAGAATAGGTATGTTCCACTATTGGAACTAGTTTCTTACTCATGACACTCATTTCCTCCTCTATGTCATAGCATTCAATTTACTATGAAAACAAAAAAAACAAGAAAAGACAGGGGGAAAATAATATTATCTCATATTGGCAGTAGTCGTGTCTCCTTTGAACAAAGCACAAGATTTTGAGTCCACTTGTAATCAAAAGTTTGAGTTTAGCATGACCTTAGGAAGTTGATATCGTTACTTAGAGTTTAATCCTATGAATTGTTACTCTTCTAGTCCATATGGAGAGTTTGATTGGTGCCTCCTACATGACAAAGTTTCATTATCGAGTATATGTTGTTGGAGTCCTCCATATGTCTCATGCTCTTGTTCAAAGGATGTATATAAGCATGTGTCATCCATTTCTCAGAAATATTGACTTTTCATGTTGACCATACCCTCGGTTTGTCTCAAAGTTACATGAACCTAGTAGTCCTATTGTGCACCATGGCCCTACTTTTATTATGGGTGGGTAGCCTTGAACCTAGTAGTCGAAATATCCTCATTGGTCATTGGCTAGGGGGTTTCCCTTGTGTTTGAAGGCAAGAAATATATTCACACATTGGGATTTGTGCAGTTTCTTGGATACCATTATCCTTATTGGTGGTTTCCTCAACTTCGTCAGAATTTTTCCTTATTGGTTTCTATTTAGAGGGTATTTTCCGTGCACTACTTGCTTCTAGTGCATGCAAAAGATGCACAGGGTCGTCGGTTCATGCACATGTTCTTCATCCGAGTTCCTCCAAATCATCAAGATATTGATTTGTACCTCATGCTGATTGATTAGAGATTCCTTAAAGATATCCTTTCAGAGAGTCTCCTTCCATCGACTTCATCTCATCTATTCTGGAAACAAGGCCTAGAGTCCTATGATTACCAAGAGGCTTATAGTAATCAGCGGTAGTTTCTTCTGCCATCAATAGTTGGGAATGCATCAATGTCCCTTGATCGATGGATTCTTCAAGTGTTCGACCTCAACACTTTTATTCACACTTGTAAGAATATACTGGGTGCCTTGATACCTAATTTCATTATCGATAGGTTGTGTTGCATTTGTTAACGGTATAACATAATGATCGGTAATCAAATGAAGTCTCATTATGTTCAAATACTTTATTCAAATTATGTAGAATTTCAACTTTGGTGGATCATGTAGAAGACTTGAAGACATCAGTTTATAGTAGTATCTTTGATGAGACATTTCTATCATTCATTGGACCAATACCTATATGACTTCAATGATCATGGGAGATCATATTCTATTCCATTGTATACAAATATCTTCAGATTAACTTTGAGACTGGTTTTCACTGGGCCTTGTTTGTGACTATGATAGCCTTTGGAATGTATCTACTTTGTATTGCCTATTCATTTCCATGAATTACTATTTGGTATATTCTCAAATAGATCTGCAGTGTAATTCAGATTGGCATCCATGTGTACAAAGTCATTATGGATTGTAATATTCTCATGAGAAACTAGTTCATCTAGTTGGGTCTCCATTACTCCACTTATAGGATTTATAATGTATTTTGGCCATCGCAGATACTTATATAACCTCACACATTACACTGCATCTGTTAAAGCAATATTTTCCTCACCCCATGCAACTTGTTGAGAAGGCCTTTTCCATTTTCCTATGCAAACATGAAGTCCCCTTTTGCACTTCCCAAAGATAAAAATATTATTTTTCCACATATGTGCACCCTATCAATTATAAAACATGTGTATACATAGGCTTCACCACTACATCCTGCATACACCGAGTTTGCTACTCAAAATTAAAAATTGTGTCAGGCTTCCATGTCATGTCACGAGATTCATGATCCTTGACCTTCCATATACTAGAAACGTTCTTCCTTGACCATTTAGTTTCATTTGAAGGCTATAAATTGGGCCATATCCAAACCGTGGAGGAAGAGAGAATTCAAATTTTGAGAGAAAAGTTACTCTGGAAAAATTATTCACTTCATATTGAGTCTGCATCCCTTTGTCCTTTAAAGTCTGAACACATTGTTCATCCCCCAAGCTCTTCCCTCTTTGATGGAGAACCCCATTGCCTCTCTTATATGAGTCTGCCTTTGGTGGAGGATTGAAGTGGTGGAGGCCCAGTTGGAAGGGACTTATATTCTCGGTTCCGAGACATGCCGAAACGAAAGTTTTTCGCTTGTATACTTTTGTTGATCATATTTTAATATAAATACTCTTTTCTCATCCAATTAATATCTTTCAAATATTTGAATTGTTATTCCATGGGCATATTTTTTATGAATTTTGATGGATTATTCTATTATATGTGATAACTTTATATATTATCACCATATGCTTATGTATCTTGGTTGTTGAGGACAAGTTATAGGTATAAATATTTGACTCAAGTGCTCAACGATGGTCTTCATCGAACGTCCGGACGAGGTAGGCTCTTTATCATTTCTTGTTAGCATTTTAGTTTATATATAATACTATGGATTAGAGTTGATTTATGCATTCATTCCATCTGTTGTGGTTTACCCCTTTCCATAGAGTGATATTCCTCATAATACCTATGCAAATGGAGGTTGAATCCTCCTCAGTTGGAAAAAAAGGGTCAAAAATCAAAGTGCCCATAATTTGACAAAAACAACATAAAATAGAAGAGATCAATGAGATATTTGAAACTATGTGAAAGACACCTAAAAAAGAGTCTGGATGCAAAAGTTATGGCCATCTGAAATTATCAGAAAAAAGGAAAATCTAGCAAAGTTTGTACAATGCAGACGTTAGCATAACATCAACATGAAATTAGCATGACAATGTGGCAACACCATAAGCTTCCATGTGTCAAATTGTTTTGGCACTTTCAGGGGTCCATGTGGACCAGTAAAAGTGTGCCATGTGGCATCCATACAAGTGCCACGTGGAAGTATGAATGTTCACGTGTCAATTGGTGTGGTTGTAGAGTGATGACAGAAGCAAAGTGGTTGGACCATACATAATGTTTATGGGGCAGTATTTCACTGACTGAGCAAGTGGTGCGTCGACTAACTGGGTAGTACGACACTGATGTGGTTGTAAGGTGATGATGTCAATAGAGTGACTCGACCATATAGAATGTTGATGTGGTAGTACGACATTGACGCAACAAGTGACATGTCAGATGAATGGGAAGCACAATGATGATGTGAGAAATTCGAGGTGGCAGTATTAAAATGATGTCAACAGGGTGACTGGGAAGTATAGTGTTGATGTGGAAATACAATAGGTTTCCATGTGTTAGGTGAATTTGGCCTTTTTAGGGGTCCATAGGGACTAGTAAAAAAAGTGCCACATGGAACAATATGGATTCCATGTGGAAGTATGGTAGTATATGTGAAAGTCATGTCAGTGGATGACTAGGAAAACATATGGAACTATCGTGGCGTACACGTGACAATTGATCAGAATTTTGACTAGACACATGAAACCTATCCAGATTTGCCACGTGGCCCAACCACAGGGCACCACATGGCACCCCGTGGATGCATAGTGAGGGTTAGGAACCAAAATTCAAAAAAATAAAAAAAATTGGCCACTGAACCTGGCGACCGGACCAGCCTACGACCAACAAACAAAACACCAAAAATGGTGGTCAACTATTGGACATTTGGTGTGAGGCTAAATTTGGTGGTAGTTTAGAAGAATTAAAAAATGGAACATTGCTATAGTTTAAAAGTGTATGTTATAACCACATGCCATATGGGGAGGCCACAAGGTTTGACCCCCAAACCTCCCCCAAAGCTATCAACACCCTAACTAATGATCCATAAGTGGCCCTTTGTAATCTCTACCCACCTAATTCCATTTAAAACATGATTTTTTTTCCATCCGATGGAAGTAAACATGTAGGCCTATATACAAGCACATTTTGCGATGCAACATTGCATTTAATGCAGAGTAGGACCTCTACGTGGCATGAAAAATGAGGCAAAGAGATTATAAGGGGGTCTAGAAGTCACACTGACAAAATTTGATAAAATTATAGTTAGTTTTGCACGATTCCTCACCACAAATTCAATGGCACAGTCCATTTTATGATCTTAGCAACATATTTCTAGGGCTCAATGAAAAATCCCATCCTTTCCATTAATTTTTTGGAATACTTTACAAGAAAGATTTGAAACTTTTATAAATGGTCGAGTTTATACTCAAAAGTTGTAAACAGAAGAGACGAACCTATTAGTGTTGTGTATGCTGAGATTTGAGCATCCAGTTGAGCACCTTGACACAAAAACCAATTTAAGTTTCATGCATTTATGTTTTTTTCCTCTTTTTGGAAATTTGCAAGAGGATGAATGTATGTTGCAGATTCTAGTGATATTTGAGTGTTGCAACAATGCAACAAGATCTGAATTCTTGCAATAAATTCATTGTTTGAGCCTTACACACAAACTGAGACGGTGCAGTAAGAGACTATTTTGACAATTTGACAGAAAGTAGTCATGTTTACAACTAAAAGTCTTAGAATTGTGAGACAAGTATGATAATGATGGATTTTTCCTTATTTATTATGTTGCACTTGTTTGCAATGGGGGGTTTTAAAAACCACCAGTGCACATTTGGGGGGTATTTTCCTTATTTCTAATGTAAAACGTTATAAGTGGCCACTCTTAAAGTGATGATGAGAGTGGGAGGCATTTTTTTCTATGCCTAAACCTTGTAATCCTTGTTGGAAACATTATAATGGGTCTTGTAGCCACCATTGAGTGAGACATTATTTTTCTGTAACATCCCGCTCTCGCGCACTGAGAAAAATTATTCTTTGAGGACACTTTCTCGCAAGTGATCTAGACTATTACGATATTAAAACATTTATCCTTGATTATGATGCATTATGATAGATCACATGATGTTTTTCTGCATTGACATAGGCAGGTGCTATTGACTCAATTTTACTGAGTGTGCAGGGTTTTGGACCTTGAGGATGCAGAGGCATCGATGGAACCCCTTGGACTTCGGATTGAGTCAGGGAGTGTGCTATTTGGGTTGATTTATTTACTGTGATATTACATTTGATTTGATGATATGATGTGGACATGTTCTGACATGATTATTGATGATGCAGGATGACGATAGCTTTCCAACCAGACTCACATATGGAGTAAAGGGGCCACACACGACTACCAGAGAGGCCGAGGGAGAGGTGGATCGAACTATAGGTTAACGATTACCTAGTTCTAGAGGACCCACGATGTCGTCAGGGCAGAGTGTGAGAGTCTCTCACGATGATTCTAAGGGGCACGCAATAAGGCGGGGGCCTTATTCCTTAGAATCTCTTAGTCTCCCACAAGTTCACCTGGCATAGTGTTGACTCCTGAGGTTATTGATGTCTACCAATCAGTCAAGAGGCGAGTGGCACCCTTGGATCATGTGGTGCATCCTGAAGGGCACATCACGCAAAAGAAACACAAGAGGCGAGTGGCACCCTTAGAGCACGTAGTGCGACCTTAAGGGCACGTCACGCAAAAGAAACACTAGAGGCGAGTGGCACCCTTGGATCATGTAGTGCGTCTTGAAGGGCACGTCATGTTGATGATGTTAAAGGAACGAACCCAGATGGCCCTAAGACTAATATCTCATTAAGAATTTTTAAAACCACTCCCTTAATTAAAATGTCGCCTAGTTCAGAATCTAAGACCTAAGTCTAAAAATTCACTAGGGGTAAAATTTTGACTACCCGTAAGAAATTATCTCTCTAAAAATAAAATAATAAAGTTTAAAATAAAAACCACTTAAGTGATAATTGTGGACTTCATAAATTTTTGGGTAAAATGAAGAGAATAAGAACTTAAATAAATTATGTGAAAAAAAGGGGGGTAAAGAAGAATTTATTATTTAACTTGTTAAGGTATAAAAGATATTAAATTATTAATAAAAAGGAAAATAGGTTAAATTGCGCAACTGCCATTTTTGGTCTAATAAAAGGGGAAAGAAGTGAATAATAAAAAAAATTAGGAAACTAGGGAATGGAGGTGACATAAAAAGGGGAAAGAGGGGAACTTATGGTAAACAACGAGGTCAACATAATAAAGAATCTGCAATTAAGAACCTTCTAAATTGAACTAAATTAACAACTTCATTTTAGGGAAAGTATTTAAACCTGTAAGGGAATCTAGGAACACTTAGGAGTAAATTTAGGAGAAACTCTAGGTGGGTGAGGGAAATGAGACAATTATTAATTTAAAGAAAATAATTATTGGAGGAAAGTGGGGGATGGATGTCACTTGTACGAAGGAGAATTTTTGGAACTTTTTATTCAAAATTAAAATTTAATGAGATTAGGAAAAGAATGGAAGTGCTAAAATGCTATAAAAGAAAGAGAGGAGAATAAAGAAGGGGATCGGCTTTTAGCGTAACATTACGCTGCCGGATTTGTGACTTGACTGATTACTTGTGGGGAGTTGAGATTTCCCAGCTTCGATAGGAGTGGTAGCTCAGCCTTGCGAGGTGAGCTGGGAGATAGATGTACCATCTGGATAGTGTGTGGCCCCTTTGCGGCTCCGGGGGATAAGGGGGAAGCAGAGTACCCCTAGCGTTGGCTGGGAGGTACCGGTGAGGTCTCGATGGTCGGCGAGCGGGAGTGGCACAGAGCGCGCGGATGACACTTGGAGTAGGAAAAAAGGCCACGGTACGCTCTTTGATTTGTTGAGTAGAATGCATTAGGATGTATGGTTGGATCTGCATGTGTATTGGTAATCTAGATGGATGAATATTTAACTTCAATCGGTGTTGTTTTTTGTCAGATTGAATGGTTTTTCCTTATTTACTTAATCCGACGAATTTTTGTGTATTCAACATTGCTGCAAAATTTTACTGTGTCAAACTTGAGTAACCTCTAGCCTTGTAATTATCCTTTCATCTCCATCCCCTGAATGGCGAAATTCACTGTGTAATGTCATGCTGGAAAACTCATTTTTGGAAAATTCGTTTTATAAATGGTTACAGTGAGATTTGTTTCTATAAATTTGCCTTTGTAAATTGTTGTTGATAAACTCGTTTCTGGCAAAATCGTTTTATAAATAGTTAATGTTAAATTGTTTCTGGCAATTTGTCTTTGTATATTTGTTACTGAAAAACTCGTTCTGGCAATTTCATTTTTGGTAAATGGTTAATGTGAAATTGTTTCTGGCAATTTGTCTTTATATATTTGTTACTGAAAAACTCGTTCTAGCAAATTCGTTTTTATAAATGGTTAATGTTAAATTGTTTGTGGCAATTTGTCTTTGTATATTTGTTACTAAAAAACTTGTTTTGGCCATTTCGTTTTTGGTAAATGGTTAATGTGAAATTGTTTCTGGCAATTTGTCTTTATATATTTGTTACTGAAAAACTCGTTCTGGCAAATTCGTTTTTATAAATGGTTAATGTTAAATTGTTTCTAGGAATTTGTATTTGTATATTTGTTACTAAAAAACTCATTCTGGCAATTTCGTTTTTGGTAAATGGTTAATGTGAAATTTTTTCTGGCAATTTGTCTTTATATATTTGTTACTAAAAAACTCGTTCTGGCAAATTCGTTTTTGTAAATGGTTACTGTGAAATTGTTTTGGGCAATTTGTTTTTGTAAATTGTTACTGAAAAATTTATTCTGGCAAATTCATTTCTGCATGCTCCTGTCAATGGCAAGTGCCTCCGCCCTTCATCCATTCATGCAGCCCCGTTTTATCAGCTCGCCCCTTTCCCTGCGTTGGGTGGGCGTTTCATTCTGCATTTTTACCTCTATTGTTGACTGTGTTGCTCCTTGGAGGTGTAATGTTTTGGGTTGATGGCATTGCTTGAGCAGCGATGGATTGTGGTTCAGTCGCATCCGTTGTCATCATTTGGGCACAATTGCCTTTATCTTGTAAACCTGTGTTTTTCCCCATGAAGAAACTGCATAAATCTTCTGTTGTAGATCGATTTAAGTTATGTTCCTTTGTGGACCGGAAACATCCAGCATAAACAATGCTAACAGTTGAAATGATGAATGATATTAAATCATTTTTACAACCAAACCTTATTAATTGACAATAGTAACATTTCACCTTTTAGTTATTTCTTTTTAAAGCTAATGGCCAGTAAGAGTGTGTTTGGATTAAATTGGGATTGATGTCAGAACGAGATTGATTGCACACCAGCGTTAATAGCAGCCATCAATTTAAATAGGGATTTGTTAATGTTTTACTTTTTCAATCGATGGAAATGAGAAATGCACGACAGACTCCAAATCTGAAGGTTGTTTTTGTCAAAAAGAATTATAAGTTAACATTGAGTTCTTAATTTGCATTATTTAAATAAGATTCAATCTTCTTTAAAATCCTTATACAGATATGTAGGTTAACATATAATTTATCTTAATTAATTACTAAACTCGGATTTATTCTTATAGTTATCTTAATAGTGGTAGGGTAGCTTGGGGTTCTTCCTTATTTTCTCTTTATGATTGAAACCCTTATACCTTGATTGGGCGCATAAGGTGGCATTGATGTCTTACGTACTAACTAAAAAGATTGGGATCTTCTTATGGTACCTTGTAGCTAGAATGTAAATTTAGATTGAAGTCTTACATATGGTTAATAAGTGTTGGTCTTTTAATTCTTTTAATGGATGTAGCCCTTACTTCTTTTATTCGTTCATTTAGTTGATCTTTTATGATTACCTTATGATTATCTTTCATGATTACTTCCATTATTTGTTCATTTAGTTGAGCTACTTAGGAGTTGTACTTGTTACATGAGTTGAATCACTCGATAAGTGACGCTTGACTTGAATGAACCTGATCTTAACAAGTTACTATTTGTGACTAGAAGAGTTTTACATCAATTCAAAATTGTAGGTATGCTCTGGTGTTCCTTGCGATTCTTCATGTATTATCCTCTTGCTCCTTCCATCGTGGATTGAATTATCATAGCAGATTATTTTTGGGCACCGTGATAGGTATGACGGGCATGTGTGTAGTCACTTCATCTAGAAATGTTAGCTATAGTTGAATTAATGAATGACTAATTCCATGCCTTGAAGTAAAGCATATGACTACCCTTGCTTCTTGATTTAAATAAAGTTGTTTTCCTTGCGCTCGCATTTATGTCGTTTCTTGATGGATTTCATAATCAAACTCTCTTGCACCGTGGAATTATTACAATGTGTGTTGATTCATAGAACTATATCGTGAAACGATCGTCCTTGATGTTTGTTGATTTAGTTTATTTAGTTTGGTTTGGATTGAGTCAGGCGGGATGTAGACACCTCCATGTTCCTCAGAATAGTCGCCAACCCTAAGACCTTAAATGGTTAAAATCGATGGGAACCTAGGCTTGAGCGTTGCTTATGTGTCTTGGAGGTCCTAACCATTGCAGGGTAGGATGGATGGGCAGTCAGTCTTATTATTTTGTTGGTTGATTGTTGTTCATTGTTGATAGATGTTGATGTGCATCTTAGATCTTTTTGTTGATATCGCAATTGCATGCGTCATGATTTGTCATCATGTGGCAGTGCAGAGTATAATGTCTTATTACCCTTGCACACACGCACACACACAAAAAAAAAAATTTACACTTGTTAAGAGGTTGTCACCGTAACGAGGAGGTTCGTTACATCCTTGGCCTATTTTGGAAACATTGTAATGTGTCTTGTAGCCACTGTTGAGTGAGAGGAATTGTTTTTCCTAGGCCTGTTTTGGCAACATTGTAATGGGTTTTGTAGCCACTGTTGGGTGATAGTAATTGTTTTTTCTAGCCCTGTTTGACAACATTGTAATGGGTCTTATAGCCACTATTGAGTGAGAGGCATTATTTTTCCTAAGGCATGTCTTGACAATCAATGTAAATTTATTCGTGAGTGTTTTATAAACTCTTGGAAAGTATGGTATTGCTTTGAAAAGTTGTAATCCATGTATTTTCAGCTATAGATTTGCATTGATTCAAGTTTTGGCATAGACATTCTCATTCCAAAATACAAAGGTGAAGGAGAAGAATGTGTTCCCTTTTAGAGACATTTTTTATGTAGATCAAGGAACCATGTCCAAATTTTCATTGATGCAAGTGTTGCAATCGACATTGTGATTCTGAAGGTGAAGGAGAAGAAGGGTGGGGCCTTTCAGAGACATTTTTTTATGTAGATCAAGGAATCATCTAGTAATTTCCATTGATACAAGTGTTGGCATCGACATCCTCATTCCGAGGTACACAATTTAAGGAGAATATGAGTGGTTCTTTTTAGAGAAATTTGTTTTGCATATCAAATAATGGGGAAGTGCATTGTGGATTGTAAGAATATTCCTAGAAGTTGGTTGTGGAGATTCAAGTCACAGTTTCTCTCTATACCTTTGGAGGACCTAAATTTATTTTTGTGGGGAGGTATGATCTAGGAGGATCTCCACACACTAAATCATTACTTTTCACACCATGGAGAAGATAATTAAAATGATACTTGATGATAGGTGACAAAGTTTAAAAGGAATGTTTAATGCTTCATATTTTAAGAATGATTAATATTTTTTTATCATAATATGCTCATGTATTTTCATTCAATATGTACAAAGGAAATTAAAATTAAGTGAGAAAATCCAACTCACAAATTAGTTTCCTAGTTTTAAGAGGAAATTAGTTTTGTGTGAGAATCCACCTAACAAATTAATTTCATAATTCTAAGAGGAAGTTGGGAATCTCATGAATTGGTTTGGGTTTCTTCCTAATTTTATCACAATTGGTTTCATATTCTCGAGAGGAAGTTAAGTTTGGTTGATATGATTTCTTATATTTTTCCTTGAGTTGTTATTAGATCCTAAAATTATGGATCTTGTCTCCTTGAACTATGCAGGAAGGGTAACTATATAAATTCTTTATTCAAGCATTGCAAATGGATTCCCTTGAAAGCCACTTTTGGCCCCTTTGAGATATATTTTCATTGAGAGGAATGTAGTCTTTATGGTGTCTGAAGAAATTTGACTTATGTGAGAGGATCAAGTTCTATGTGTAAGAGAAGGTTGCTCTAGGTTTTATCCCAGTAAGGAGCATGCGCCACAATTTGTGAGAATATTTCAACCCTCCAAAAGGAAGGACAATAAAGTGATTTGTATTCCAAGAGGATCCGAAGACATATCTAAGAGGTTCTCATGAACTCCTTTAACACATGGGTGTCAAATTGTATGCGTGAGTTTTGTTTCCATTGTTTATTTATTTATTAAGTTTTGTTTTGCACATAATGATGCCAGTTTTCTCATGTCAATATGCATTGCTTGATAATTTTTTGCTCATGTTCCCATGAAATTAAGGGTGGAATCACGAAGGTGGGTTACACTTTCGTGACAATCTGGTCTCCAAAATTTCGAAAAACCTTTTTTCGGCCGAACTAAAAATATTTTTCGGCCGAAAAAATAAACGTCAAATCGAATGGAGCAATAACCGTGCCCTCGATTTGCGTGTAGAAATTTGACCGACCGGATATTTTCTTTCCGGAAATAAGTTTTCGGCCGAAAGATAGTTCGGCTGAAACATTGTTCGGCCGAAAAATAGTTCAGCCGAACTATATTTCGGCCGAACTATCTTTCGGCCAAAATATCTTTCGACCGAAAGATGGTTTATATATTAGCCACACATCGATTTTGCGATGTTTAGAAAAAATTGTTTTGCGTATTCGCTCTGTGTCGCTCTGTGTCGCTCTGTCTCGCGAGCGCAATGGTCATGGTCTCAGTGGTCGTGGGCACCGAGGTCCCAGGGGTCGTGGGCGTTGTTGGCGCCAAGGTCACAGGGGTCGTGGGCGTCGAGGTTGTGCAGAGGTCGGGAGCGCCGGGGATAGGTAAGTTATTCTCACCCTTATTTTCAGATTTTATATTTAACAAACCACGATTTTCAGAGTAATAACAATTAATTTATGCGACTATTCAAAGGTGGTTGCGAATCTGTCTGTGGAAAGAATCCCTAGATTTAATTAAATTTTTTGGTTTAGTTTTGTGGTTTAATTATGTGATTTAATTAAACTTTGAAACTTTGAAACTTTGAAACTTCCCGGTTACTACTATCGAATTTCAGCATAAAACACACCGTACGTTTATCAATTTTACCATAATTTTTCCAGGATATACACAGAATGTTGTCTTCTCTGTAAATATATATGCTCTTTTTGGTCAATTTTATTGTTATACTATAATGTGATTTTTTATAAATGGGCTTTAAAATATAAAAAATAAATGGGTTTTAATTGGGAATGTACGTCAATCAGATGGTAGACCGTTCCTTTAGAAAGAGAGAAGCACATAGATTAAACCCCTGTTTCTCTCATCTGCAAAGCACATAGATTAAACCCCTTCCAAATCAGTTTTGAAAAAGAGCAATGCACAAATAAATGATTGATTGATTCATTCTATGATCGGCATAAAACACATCTGCTAAGACCCTGCCAGCCCCTCTTTTGGCCATTATCCCATGTTATGATCCTATTAGCCAAGGCCATCCAAGTGAAAATCTGTGTCTTCAATGGGCACTTCAATTTCCAAATAACCCGCCACCACCATTTATTTTGAAACTTTGAAACTTTGAAGCGAAGAATTTTGAAACTTTTAACCCACATCAGGAACAGAGCCTTGGTATTTTTAAGTTTATTCAACCGAACAAATTTGAATTCAATGACAGCAAGTGAAACATAATAACAGATGTCTAAGATCACAAAATCAATGATGTGGTAATCCTCATATATAAAAACCTTGCAACAGAATAACAAATATCTCAGATAACAAATGTTAGGAAAGCACATAACAAAGTTTTATATCATGTTCTCATTCTATGTTATTCTATTCATTTTGTGTGATACTTCTTGGCCACAGGGCTAGGCCCTCGCGGCCAAGTCACAGTCCACTGGAATATGAATTGGTCGTGGGGGGCAACCCTGTGGCCAAGAAGAGGGCACGCCAAGGCTGAATAGTGTTCCCAAAACCATTAAATTTCATTTTTATTTAAAATTTATTTTTAACTGTAATTTTTAAATTTTAAATTTAATTTATATGTCGTGCTTGTAGTCTGTAATTTTAATTTTTATTTTTATTTTTTTTTGTTAATTTGTGCGAGACCTGTTGGCTATGCGAATAACCCGTGGCTTGAGAAACTGCGACTCAGGGGCATCTAAGCTGTCAAAATCACCCGAGGATCGCACCCGGCCTAAGCCACACCAACCCTTAACATGGTTGGATTTTTTGTCCCCGCAGGTTTCGAACCGGTGACTTTAACATCACGGAGTGGCTTAACAACACACTCTGTCACCGACTATCCTACACCTTGGGGACTACGAAGTTGAAGGACATGGGGGTGGGCTTTGATCCACTTATGTGTGCACGGGTCACAATACCATTTATTATAGTATCTCTGGGTGCAACCACACATTCGACCACTACCTCAAGGTGCCCCCATTGCTCCAGGTAAATCCCTCACGAGAATTGAACCTTGCCCAACGGTGAAAAACTCCTCACTTTCCACCATTGGATCCAACCCCTTTGGGAAATTTTAATTGTAATTTTTTATTTTTTATTTTTATTTTAATTTAAATTTAAAATTATATGGCGGCCCATGTGTAGCCAAGTCGTGGGCATGCCAACAGCTTGGCAACAGGGCTGGGCTCCTTTGTCCAAGTCATAGTCCATTGGACTGTGACTTGGCCGCGGGTCCAGCCCTATGGCCAAGACGTGGGCACACCAAGGTTGAATAGTGTGTTGTTGTACACCCTAGTAAACCGATTTAACAACAAAATTATTCAAATGTCATTTGGGCTGTGTGCTATCCTAAAACTAGGCATAAAAGATAGGTGACCAAGGCCATTGTGTGTCTAAATTATTTTTAAATGTCAGAAATGTTTTCAAATCTTGATATCACCTGTCCAAATTAATTGTGACTTGTATATTAGTAGTTTTCCACTTAATATAATTAATTTTAAATGTTTCAACAAATTTCTTAATTTATTATTAATCTGCACTTAGTTGAACTAAATCAGCTAAAAATAGATATAGATATTAGTAACTATTTGATCAGTTTTCGAACTGTTTGATGAACTTGTGATTAGTTTGTGTAATTATTCAAAAGATTACATTTTGATTATAAAAAAGTTACAAAATTTTGTGCATAAATGTGTTATATAGTTTGGTACAAGTAGAAGAAATATTTATGTTTATTTCAAATTTGTTAATATTTCTACATTCTGATTATAAAAGTTTTATAAAATTGTGTGCATAAATGTGTTATATAGTTTGGTACAGGTAGAATAAATCTTTATGTTTATATTTATGTTTATTTTAAATTTGTTAAAATTAGTATTTAGATTTTAGATGGTCTATTGATTGACCACGTAATTTATTAAGTGGTTTAATTCAAATAAATTTATCCGTATAAATATTTTTCATTCTTTCGGTTATATTCAAATATTATCTCACGAACACCATTTTAATATTTTTAATAAATTATATTTCTTGTAAATATAAATTTATTATTCTATTTCTTAAAATATAAATTCATTCTTATATTTGCAAACAAATCTGTAAATATAATATATATAAGTATATGTGTGTGTGTGTGTGTGTGTGTGTGTGTGTGTGTGTGTGTGTGTGTGTGTGGAATCACGAAAGTGGGTTAAAAAGGGTCACAAAGGTGGGTTACATATATATATCCATGTCCCTCTAGAAAAATGCATGAGTCAAATTTCATTTGGCTCATCCGAGTTGCAATCTGCTATTTGAGTTAATGCATGTCTACAAAATTGCTAAAATCCCCTTCAAATGTTTTACCAATCTATCGTTCTCCCAAAGTATGAGCAACCCATCTAGATGCTCAAGTGTCACATTCAAATTATCCTCTTTGTTGTACATGTGTTACACCTTGAACATGAACTTAACTAGGAAACTTCACCACCAAAAGTGTTTTGCAATATCTTCATCTAAAGATTGTAAGTGGGTCTCGAGGAGTTTCATGGTGGTGGAAACAATTTTTCCCTAGAGGTGTGTGGCCCTTTGTTTCAAAGGTTTTATCTCCCCCTCTTCATCTTGAAATATTGGGTTGAGGTATAAGGATTCAATTTCCCTAACTCATTTTCCCTACAAAAGATACTTCATTTCATTTATGAAATCTTCATCTAGCTATTCCATAGTCACATAAGCTTTGGATCTAGTCCTCAACCTTTTTTGTAGTTTCTTAAAATATATTGAGAATGAAAACATAGCAAGAGTGAAAATTGGTTGAGCTCTCAAACCAAATTGCATTGGACCCGTAACCAAATGTGTAACCATTGTTGCAATTGAAATGTATTGCACCTATGAATCTAAGTAATGGAGAAAGACTCTCCAAGAGGGAAATCCACTATCAATTTTTAAAGAGGGAAAAAGACCCTAATAAAACCCTAAATAAATATTTTGTACCACGATTTCACCAAAAATGGTACGATGGTTTCACTACCTCCACACCTCCAAATGGTCATATCTCCATTTCATTGAATCCATCATTGTCTTGTGACTATTTCTCTATCTCCCATTCACTCTCTCC
>ML801319.1:39816-53319 GCA_009831015.1 Picea engelmannii | reverse complement strand
TGTAACTGAAGTCTTAAGTCTAGTTCTATTTTAGAACTAAAGTGTAATGTTGAGTTGCAATTGAAGTCTTAAGTCTAGTTCTATTTTAGAACTAAAGTGTAATGTTGAGTTGTAACTGAAGTCTTAAGTCTAGTTCTATTTTATAACTAAAGTGTAATGTTGAGTTGCAAATGAAGTCTTAAGTCTAGTTCTATTTTAGAACTAAAGTGTAAGGTTGAGTTGTAAATGAAGTATTAAGTCTAGTTCTATTTTAGAACTAAAGTGTAATGTTGAGTTGTAACTGAAGTCTCAAGTCTAGTTCTATTTTTGAACTAGAGTATACCAGTCTCAAGTCCAGTTCAAACTAAAGTATGAAGTTGAGTTTTGATTAAAGAATGAAAACAAGTTATTGTTTTGAGTTTCTCCTCTTCTCCTCTTCAACCTATATAAGCAGAGGTCGAACCCTCTCTTCAACATAGTTTTGAGATGCAAGTTAAAGGTGAAGGAATAGAGGCACACATCAGTGATAAAGAGGCAGCATACCAAAGCAACATTTTAGTGTTGAATATCAACAATAGAGGTAGCATATCAAAGGTGTATTTCTACAAGGTCTTCTAGGTGTTTGTCATGTCAGAGTCATCTTGGAAAGCTCTTTAAGAGAAGAACATTCATAGTGGATATTTATAAGTGATCTTACATTATTAATGCAATAAAGGAATATCATTTTCTTGGGTTTTTCTCCCTATAGAGGGTTTCCCCAGGGTATATGTGTTGTTTATGTGCATGCTTACTCATGTACATAGTTATTGCTATTCGATTATGATTTGGTATTGTTGAAGTGTATTAAGATGGAATCAAAGTGTTGAAGAAAATAAAAGAATTAATCCACATAAGAAATAAATCTCATAATTTAACACGGTATCAAAGCTTAGGGTGTGTTAAATGTGTTGAAGTGCAGCATCAGGTACACACAAATCCAAGCTAGCTTTATTAAGTTTCCAGTGTAAGGTCCATGAAATCCTCCATTTCAATGAAGGCCAAGGATATGCTCGAAGGAGCTGCCAACTTCAATGTGTGGAAGCTCTGGATAAAAAATATCTTGCAGGAGCATGATCTTGAGCAGTATGTGACCACAGTGGTGGAGGAACGAATGAATAATGCAGGAAGAGCGAACTTTTGAAAGATTCAATAAAGGGCCATGCGAATCATCTTTGACTCAGTCAAAGACAATATAATTCCTGCAATGACTTCGTCAATGACTGCCAAGTACTGTATGGATACCTTGGTGAATCTGTATGAGAAACAGGCTAAAAGTCAGAAGAGGACACTTAAGCACAAGCTTAAGTATTTGAATATGGATAAAGGTGAATCAATGACATGTTTTTGTTCTAGGATATCCCAGATCAGCAATCAACTTTTGGTCACAGGGGTGATAGTGGACAATGATGATTTAGTGCAGACCATTTTTTACGGCCTTCCTTTTTCATGGGAGACCTTCTTATTGAGTGTAAGTGGGAGAGAGATTCAACCCAAGTTTGAGAGGTTATTGCATGATTTCCTCTAGGAGGAGAGTCACACATATACTAGGAACGAGCCAACGAAATAAGAGCACTCAAATTTAGCATCAATATTCAAGGGAAAGAAGAAAGGCATGTTCCAGAAAGGATCTTAGAGGAAGCCAAACACCAAAGGTACATTCAAAGGAAAGAATATTGATACATCTAATATTAAATGCTTTAGTTGTAATAAGTTGGGTCATTTTTCTAAAGATTTTTGGTTTAGAACGAAATATCCAATGAAAGGGAAATATCATGCCTCAACTGTTGGGGATGATGAATCCAAAAGAAATCAAAAAAGTCATTCTAATGAGAAAGAAAATAGAAAATAATATAACTTGGCTTTTTCCTTATCCAGTTCAATTTTCACGGGGCCGGAAACTTGGTTAGTAGATAGTGGTGCATGAAAGCACATGACAGGGTAAAAGGAGATTCTTTCATATTTTGAGACAAAATATTTTGTAGAGTAGGTTGAGCTTGGGGATGAAAAATGTTACAAGATAGAGGGAGTAGGCTCTTTCTCCTTTAGATTGGAATCTGGGGCTAAGATTCATATTGATGAAGTACTATATGTTCGAGGGCTCAAGAAGAATCTACTATCAGTTGCAACCCTTGAGGACAAGGGATATTGAGTGATCTTCAAGGACAGGAAGGCCCTACTATGGGCTAAAGGTAGCCACTTAAGTACAACAAAATCCATTGGAACTCACAGTGGAGGATTGTATGTCATTTCAGGATAGTCAGTTCAGGAATTGGCTCATGATGCGACTAGCTCCAGGGAGATGTGGCATAGAGGACTTGGACATCTTCATTATAAAGATCTTCCAGATCTACAGAACATGGTATGTGTCATTCCCTCTATTTCTCTTACTAAAAATGAAATTTGTAAGGGATGCACACTACGTAAAAATATAAAGAAATCATTTCCTAGTAGTGAAAACAAAGCTCATGGCATCTTAGATCTGGTTCATTCTAATGTATGTGGTCCCATGTCATCTCCCTCACTCGGTGGTTGTTTGTATTAGGTCATTTTTATTGATGATTACTCAAGAAAATGTTGGATATATTTTATTAAAGATAAAAGTGACACATTTGATAAATTCAAAGAGTATAAATCCTTTATTGAAAATCAGACAGGGAAACACATCAAAATCCTTAGAATAGAAAATGGAGGAGAGTTTGAATCTCTTCAGTTTGAGGAATTCTCCAAGTCAGAAAGAATTAAGAGACAATTGACTGTTGAATATAACCCTCAGTAAAATGGAGTTACTGAGAGGAAAAAGAGGAGAATTTGTGAGGCAGCGAAAGCAATGACGTTTGACCAGGATCTACTAAATTCTTTATGGGTGGAAGCTACCTCCACTACCATGTATATTCAAAATAGGTGTCCACGTGATACCATGAAGGAAAAGACTCCTGAAGAAGTCTTCTCGGGGATCAAACCTGAAGTAGGGAATATAGGGATATTTGGGTGTCCTATATATATTCATGTCCCTAAGAAAAAGAGGACAAAGATGGAAACCTCAGGAAATAAAGGGGTTTTTGTGGGGTACGGTGAGAACTCCAAGGCTTACAGGATTTATGTACCCGATTGGAGGGAAATAGAGGTAAGTAGAGATGGGAATTTCCATGAGGATGACGCATTTAAGAAATCCAGAGAACTTCAACAGGAATCATAAGTAGTTCAGCCAGTGTAATGTCGCCCACCTCTTAGAGAGGTGATCAAGAGACTCAGTGGCCTAGGTACCCCCACTAGGTCATAGTCTCACACTGAGGGGGGGAAAAGTCAAGAAGTTAAAAGTTATATTTTTAAGTTGACACAACAAAGGAAAAGTATAAAGGAGTAAAAGATAACTCAATAGAAGAATATAAGATTAACCCTGGGAGTTAACCTAACTCAACAGAGAATTAGAAGGAAAAGTATATGTAAGAGGCTGGGGTGCACCTATTACTCATTCTAGTTTTGGATTAGCATTTGCTATTGCTCTTGAGCATTCAGTTTGGGGGTTTGTTGTACAAACCCTTGTGAGCAACTCAGTGGTGAAATATCCACTCACCTTGTTTCGCAGCTTCGTCTCCGGGATGAAATAATCCTCCACACCATTCTAGTCTCAGGCCATCTCCATCTAGCGCTTTAGAAGGTAGCAAGTTGTATTGTTCTTGTGTTTCTAGCAAGGGTGCACCATCATCTAGAGGGAGGTCTGATCTATCTTATCCTGAGGGCCTGGGGCCATTCCGACATTTGGTTTTTGTTTGTAGGGGCAGGACCATCAGTTTGAGGGATTTTCTAGAGGGTTATCATCATTCTACATTTTTCTGTAGATTGGGACGTCTTGGAGCCATAAGGGACATCTTGTGATTTAGTAAAACTGAGATCTAGGGAGATCTGCTTGAGATCTGAGTCCAAAACTTCTCCCATGGGATTCTCATAGACCGATCTACATTCTTGAAGAGTTTCAGAGCATTTGGAGGCCTCCTTCATCAGCACCAAACCAGCTAGGGTTTCAGTCATCTAGTGGGGCACACCATTCAGGGAGGAATTCAGATCTACAGGGTTTGAGAGTGGATTTGGGAATTTTGACATATGGGTTGTCCTTATAGTTGCCCGATCTATCATTTGGCATATTTCTCGAGATGATTGGACACTTTTGGTAGCAGGGCAGAATTATTGAGAGCTTCAACATTTTAGCAGGACGTGGCACTTTCCAGCTTGGAGGTTGAGCATTAATACGCCTCAGATATGCTTGAGTCAGTCTTCATTGTATATCCAACCTTTGGGGGATTATTTTGTATTGTCGGGAGCATTTTGTATCAGCTCATATCTATTATTTGTATGGCCATCTGAGGTTTATGCAATATCAGCCATCTATTGTATTGATCTTACATTGCTCATAATAAAAAGGTCAGATCTTTGTTTGTGCTTCTACATCTTGAATATATTGTGATCTCCATGTGTTGATGAATCTTGTATAAATTAGTAGTAGTTAGTGATTCCAAGAAATAATTTGTCTTGGGATCATTACAGTGGTATCAGAGCATCGATCCTCCAAGCTTGTGGAGAGATCGGCGTATTCAGAGGTACAGTGGAACTATTATGGGTTGGAGGAAGAAAAACAATTGTGAAACAGAGGCATAAATGGAAGGGTCATGGGATGACCATGAGTCTCAGGGCTTGTCTCTATTAGTAGCCAAATTTGGTAAGTTCCAACAAAATATGAACCACACATAAAGCACATTGTTTTGACAGTTGGATGCGTATCAGGAAACCAACAGAAGGGGACAGGCCGAAATCTCTGAAACCTTGAAGAAATTTGATGAGAATATACAAAAAATGAACGAGAACCAAACTAGGATAATGGACCTTCTGATGCAAGTGACCCATTGAGGCAAGGATCCTAATACGTATGGGATTAAGGAGGCTGGGGGTTCTGGTGGAACCCATGAAGAAGCTATATATAACCCGGAGAAAGCACCGGGATCTGAAGGAAGTTTGGGAGGTGGCACATTCCATGGACAGATGGGTAGCAGGGCCAATCATAGGCCATACATGCCAGTGTTCACAGATGAATAACTAGGTCGACACTCAGATAGAAGAGCTAACCCTAGACCATACATGCCCACATTCACTGATGAGCAAGGGCAACAGGATCAAGTTGAATATTTTGTGGAACAATTAGCCAACAGTACCAGGGAATACTACAACTTAGATATGACAGTTCAAAGACAGATGTCCCTAGACCAGTATTGTCAACTCAGGTTCAGAAACCATCCTAGGACAAACCATAGGGTCAGCTTTGAGTTTGAGCGAAGGGCAGGGAAGATAGAGATTCCATACTTTGATGGTACGACTAAGATGACAGCATAAGCATGGGTGCAGAAGTTGGATACTTACCTGCAGCTTAACCCCATCAGAGAGATGGAGGCCATCAAGTTTGCCACCATGTGCTTGGATGGAAAGGCCCATGACTGGTGGTACCATGGGCTCACCACACTCGGCCACAACCAAATTGTATCCTATATAGAATTCACTCAGAGGTTGATTGATAGATTTGATCTAGGAGATCCTGAGTTACATTTTCGAAAGCTCACCCAACTCAAGAAAACAGGTACGACTGAGGCATACATTGATGAGTTCCATAGGTTGGTAGTGATGGTGCAAGATATGTCCCCAACTAGGCTCATGATGCTCTTTACAGAAGGATTGATGGAACCCTTGAAGGGTTGCGTTAAGGCCTTCAAGCCTACCAGCCTACAGGAAGCCATTTGGAAGACAAGGGATTTGGGTCCAGCTGCTAAACCTAAATTCATACCCAGAACACCTCTTAACAATGGTGGAAGAGATCAAAGGCTTCCAATAAACCAGGGAGGGCGTGACCCTAAGGGTTATGACAGGGGCTGTGGCAGAATAGATGACAACACCAGGAGGGAACTGAGAAGGAAGCAACTCTGCTTCACATGCAAAGAGCCATGGAATCCCTCACACAAGTGCATGGGACAAGGACAGGTACATTACATTGAGGTCACTTCAGATGATGAAGAAGAGGATGAGTATGTTCAGATACAAAACATGGAGGCCAAAACATTAGAGGCAGCAGAAGAGGAGGTTCTAGAACTAGACTGTGCGGCTGGAGAGAAGGCTACGTTGGCATCTATTAGTGGGGTGCCCAAGTTCAACACCTTCAGGATGAGAGGGGTCTTGCAAGGATAGAGAGTGTCGGTTCTGATTGATGGAGGAGCTTCCCACAATTTCATTGATGCAACATTACTAAAGAGGAGGCACATACCTACAGTAGAGTTTGAAGGATTCAAAGTGGAAGTAGCAGGTGGTAGTACTATGCCCTTTAACAGATACATACCAGCTATGAAACTCACCTTGGGAAGGCATGAGTTAGTTCAGGATGTGTATGTGATGGATCTTCCCGATACCAACATCATCCTAGGGGTGCAGTGGCTCAACACTTTAGGACCCATCACCACAAATTACAATACCATGGAAATGTCCTTTATGAAGGAAGGAGGATGAAAGGTTGTGCTCGGAGGCATGACAGGTAACTCTGCCAGAGTGGTCATGGCCAAGAGGATGGAAGCCATCTTTAGAAGGGAAGAAATTGTATACACAGCGGAATGTAAGGTCTCAACACAGGTGGATGAGAAGGGAAAGGTGCATTACACACCAGAGAACAAATGAATCCTTGACAAGCACCAAAAAGTGTTTGGGCCGATTCCTCCAAGTGTGCCACCAGACAGGGGGTTTGAGCACATCATTGAGCTAGAAGCAGGGGCTAAGCCTATTATAACCACACCCTATAGGCATCCCAAGAAGTATAAATATGAGATAGAGAAGACCATCAAGGAGCTTCTATACATGGGACACATCAGACCGAGTTCAAGCCCATTTGCTTCATCAGTAGTCTTGGTGAGGAAGAAGGATGGAACGATGAGAATGTGCATTGACTTCCGGGCTTTGAATAAAAAGACAATCAAAAACAGGTACCCCATACCCAGGATTGATGAGTTGTTGGATGAGCTCCATGGATCTATATATTTCACAAAAAATGATCTTCTCTCGGGCTACCATCAAATAAAAATGAGGGAGGAGGACATCTAAAAAATAGCCTTTAGGTGTCACTACGACCATTACAAGTTTTTGGTGATGCCCTTTGGGTTAACCAATGCCCCAACCACATTTCATTCTTGCATGAACCATGCGTTCAACAAACAGTTGAGGAAACACTTGTTGGTATTGTTTGATGACTTACTCATTTACAGCAAGACCTGGGAGGAACACCTTCGACATGTAGACCAAATCCTGTCAATCATGGAAGAACAGTCACTATACACCAAGGAATCCAAGGGTGAGTTTGGAATGACAGAATTTGTTTACTTGGGACACATCATAGGGGAAAAAGGGGTACAGGTACACTAGGATAAAATAACAACCATTAGGGAATGGCCTACTCCGAAAACACTCACAGAACTGAGGGGATTCCTGGGCCTATGCACATACTACAGGAAATTTGTCAAAGGGTTTTCTCAATTGTGCACACCCTTGACTGAACTGACCAAAAAGGGGTCCTTCAAATGGAATGATGAGGCCCAAGTCACGATGGAGAAAATGAAAGAGGTCATGAGCACCTGCCCAGTTCTAGCTCTTCCTGATTTTGGCATACCATTCACTTTGGAGTGTGATGCCTCGGGGGAAGGTATACAGGCCGTGTTGATGTAGAACAGGCACCCCCTTGCCTATGAAAGCAGGAAACTCAGGGGTCTTGAAGTACTTTAGAGCATTTACGACAAAGAAATGTTGGCTATCATGCATGCACTAGCCAAATTCAGGCAATATTTAGTAGGTGCAAGGTTTGTGGTCAAATTAGACCATAACAGTCTTAAATATCTATTGGAGCAGAAGGATTTGAATGAAAGACAACAAAAATGGGTAAGAAAAATAGAAGCTTACGACTTTGACATTGAATTCGTCAAAGGGAAGAACAACTTAGTGGCCGATGCATTATCCAGAAGGCCATCCATTTTCGCCATGTCCGGTATGTCAGTCGACTGGAAGGAACACTTGATAGTGGAATATGCAAAGGATCAGTTCACTTGTCAACTGTTGGATGGGAAAATACAGGATGACAACTTCAGGGTCATAAATGACCTCATCTATTACAAAGGTCGGATCTTTTTAGTTTCTGGATCAGCTCTCAAAGCTAAGATCATGCATGCATGTCATAACTCACCAGTAGCAGGGCATCAGGGAATCGGTAAGACGTACAAGTAGGTGAGAGAGAGGTTTGCATGGAAATGCCTCAAGGAAGATGTGATGAAGCATGTCAAAGAATGCACTACATGCCAAGAAAACAAGGATGAGCACACGCACCCTGCAGGACTGTTGCAGCGCCTACCTATTCCAAAGCAAAAGTGGGAAAGTATATCCATGGATTTCATCACAGCGTTTCCCAGAGAACAGGGGAAAGTTTGCAATTTCGTGGTGGTATACAGGTTGACGAAGTTTGCACACTTTTTTCCCATAGCCACAGACTTTAGTGTAGCACAGGTGGCTGAATTATTTTTCAGAGAGGTGTTCAGACTACATGGCCTACCCAAAACCACCATCAGTGACAGGGACAGCGGATTCATGAGTACGTTTTGGCAGGAGTTGTTCAAATTAGTGGGTATGGCATTGAATCCTAGTACTAGCTATCACCCTCAGACGGATGGTCAGACTGAGATATTCAACAAATGGGTGGAAGGTTACCTCAGAAACTACATAGCAGGACAACAGAAAGCATGGGTCAGATGGTTACATTTGGGAGAATATTGTTACAACACCACCCAACATATGTTCATTGGCATGTCACCCTTCAGAGCTTTATATAGCTATGATCCTTTATCATTTGTGGAGATTGCATTTGGTGAAAGCAGGGCTCTCATGGTACAGGATTGGATACAATAGAGCCAAGACATTCTTAGGGAATTGAAGGATCATTTAGAGAGGGCACAAAACTAGCAAAAGTTCCAAGCAGACAAGCATAGAGTTGATCGTACCTTTGAGGTTGGCGATTTAGTCTATTTGAGGTTGCAACCATACATGAAGGCCTCCATTAAGAAAAGTGGAGTGGAGAAACTGCAGCCATGTTTCTTTGGACCTTACAGAATCAACAAGAGGATAGGGGTAGTAGCTTATGAGATGGAGATTCCACAGGGTAGAAAAATTCACAATGTCTTCCATGTCTCGTGCCTTAAGAAATCCCTCGGTCAACACGTTAGTCCTATTGAGGCATTACCTCCCATGGATGAGGAGGGACATCTTGTTTTGATTCCAGAGGAGGTTTTAGAAGTCAGAGAGAAGAGGCTCTGAAACCGAAGCATCAAGGAGTATCTGATCAGGTGGAAGGATTTACCCATTGAGGATGCCACTTGGGAGCCAGAGCATGTGGTTACAGAAGCAGGTTTGGAATTGCTTGAGGACAATTGATTTCAAGTAGGGGAGACTATAATGTCCCCCACCTCTTAGAGAAGTGATGAGGAGACTCAGTGGCCTGGGCACCCCCACTAGGTCATAGTCTCACATTGAAGGGGGGGGAAGTCAAGAAGTTAAAAGTTATATTTTTAAGTTGACTTAAGAAAGGAAAAAGATAAAGGAGTAAAAGATAACTCAATAGAAGAATAGAAGATTAACCCTGGGAGTTAACCTAACTCAAAAAATAATTAGAAGGAAAAGTATAAGTAAGAGGCTGGGGTGCACCTATTACTCATTCTGGTTTTGGATTAGCATTTTCTATTGCTCTTGAGCATTCAGTTTGGGGGTTTGTTGTACAAACCCTTGTGAGAAACTCAGTGGTGAAATATCCACTCAACTTGTTCCGCAGCTTGGTCTCGGGGATGAAAGACTCCTCCACACCATTCTAGTATCAACCCATCTCCATATAGTTCTTCAGAAGGTAGCAAGACATACTGTTCTTGTGTTTCCAGTAAGGGTGCATCATCATCTAGAGGGAGGTTCGATCCAGCTTATCCTGAGGGCCTGGGGCCATTCCAACAGTTGGGTTTTGTTTGTAGGGTCAGGACCATCAGTTTGAGGGATTTTCTGGAGGGTTATCATCATTCTACATTTGTTTGAAGATTGGGACGTCTTGGAGCCATAAGGGACGTCCTGTGATTCAGTAAAACTCAGATATAGGGAGATCTGCTTGAGATCTGCGTCTGAAACTTCTCCCACGGGATTCTCATAGCCTGATCTATATTCTTGGAGAGTTTTAGAGCATTTGGAGGCCTCCTTCATCAGGGCCAAACCATCTAGGGTTTTAGTCATCCAGTGGGGCGCACCATTCAGGGAGGAATTCTAATATACGGGGTTTGAGAGTGGATTTGGGAATTTGGACATCTGGGTTGTCCTTACAGTTGCTCGATCTATCAGTTGGCATATTTCTCGGGATGATTGGACACTTTTGGTAGCAGGGCATAATTATTGAGGGCTTCAACATAATAGCAGGACGTGGCACTTTCCAGCTTGGAGGTTGAGCATTAGTACGCCTCAGATCTGCTTGATTCAGTATTCATTTTATATCCATCCTTTGGGGGTTTATTTTGTATTGTCAGGAGCATTTTGTAGCAGTTCATATCTATTTCTTGTACGGCCATCTGAGGTTTATGCCAGATCGACCATCTATTGTATTGATCTTACATTGCTCATATAAAAAGGTCAGATATTTGCTTGTGCTTCTACATCTTGAATATATTGTGATCTCCATGTGTTGATGAATCTTGTATAAATTATTAGTAGTTAGTGATTCTAAGAAAGAATTTGTCTTGGGATCATTACAGCCAGCTTCACCTTCTTCTAAAAATGAAGAGTCAGATGATCAAAGGGAGGAACCTCGTGAAGGGACAAGTAATGAGCCCCTATAACCTGTTGAAGTGTTATAAAGAACTCTTGAATAACCTCCAGCCAAAAGGAAGCCAGAGTGGATTAAATAAATAGTGCAGGAAGTAGGAAGGATAGCTTCTCCCAAAGGAACTTTCAGGGAAAGGAAGAGACCTCATAGGTTTGAAGCCTATGTTGCATTGATGAGCAACATTAGTGATTCCAAACCTTATTCATTTTAAGAAGAAGATAAATTACAAGTATGGAAGGATGCCATGATTGGGGAATATAGGTCTATTATAAAGAACAATGTTTGGGACATTTTCTTGAGGCCAAAAGATAAATCTGTGGTTTCTTCCAAATGGATCTATAGGATCAAACATGCAGCTGATGGAAATGTGGAAAATTTCAAAGAAATATTTGTATCCAGAGGCTTCACTTAGAAAGAAGGAATCGACTACGAAGAGACTTTTTCTCCTGTAGCTAGGTATACCTCCATTCAAACTATTATTGATTTAGCTCCTGTTCTTGGTTGGAAGCTACATCAGATGGGTGTAAAAACAACATTCTTGAATGGAAAGATTGAACATGAGGTATTTGTGGAACAACCAGATGGTTTTTTACTGCATAACAAAGGAACTCATGTATGTAAGCTAAGGAAGGCCTTGTATGGTCTTAAACATGCTCCTAGAGTTTGGTAGGACAAGATTATGGCTTTCTTAAAATCCTAGGATTTCATAAAAGTGATGTTGATGCAAATCTGTACTTCAAGGTAAGAGGTAACCAACCTGTTATACTAATCTTGTATGTTGATGATCTCCTTCTAACATGAGATGAAGGGCTAATAGCCTGGTGTAAGAGGGAGCTAAACTCAGAATTCGAGATGAAAGACTTAGGCTTGATGCATTACTTCCTAGGATTGGAAGTATGGCAAAGACAGGGTGAGATATTTATGGCACAAGGAAAATACATAGTGGATGTACTAAAGAGGTTTGGTATGATGGATTGCAAATACATGTCTACTCTGATGATTACCAACCTAAGGAAGCTACATGATTCTGATACAAGTTCATATTTGGTGGATCCCACCATGTATAGGCAGTTGATGGGATCATTGATGTACATGATCCACACTAGGTCAGATATATGTTATGCAGTGATTACAATGAGTTATTGTTGTTTTTAAGTTTCTGTGGTGAGGAGTTTCACATATGTTTTTCGGAAATGATACCAACTGTGGATTTTCCGAAAAACATATACAATGAGTTAGTTCATGACTTAACCGAGACAGAGACACTGGGTGGCAGCAAAGAACATCTTGAGATATCTCAGAGTGACCATTACTTATGTTGTGAGATATACATCCAGTGGTGGTTTATTTCTTCATAGGTATGAAGATATTGACTGGGAAGGAAGCCCAGTGGATCAGAAGAGTACTTCCAGATACTGCTTCATCTTAGGATCCACTATGATCTCTTGGTCAAGCCGAAAGCAAGGATCCATTCACTACTATAAATGGAAAGAATTTTCGACGCCCTATTGTCGTACCCCCGACGTTTGATGTCGCTCAACCGTCGCTTATGAAGGCTCAACAGGCGTCGAAAAATCTCCCATGGTTTTTCCGACATTGGACGATCATCGATATTTCGACTACCTTAATGTTAGATGACCGATGACCTTTAAAAATTTAATTTCAAAGGACAATCGAAAAACTACCGATGACGTCCATCAGTCTACCGACGAATATTTTGATGCTATCCCGTCGACGCGACCGATGAGAATGTTGTAGTTTCAATGCTTTGTTGAGAGTGTTTCCCATCGGAAGTCTGACCTGTAGTAGTCAGAAGACCGACAAACCTGAATATTTAAAAAAAAAATTTGTTGAAAAGAGGCGAGGCATTATTTTTCTCAAGTTCATAAAAGGCACGGAAGGTTTCTTCAACACTAACTAGCCCATCCTGGTTGCCAAATTCTACAAGATCCCAGAGGAAATCATTGGCTGGCTCAAGCTTCAGCAAAGGCAGAGATGGATTGGTTGTTGCAATTGGAAATGGGGCAAAGAAATGGCATGGAATTTATCAAAAGTTGATTCTATCAAGTAATAGGGCAAAGAAACGGCATGGAATTTATCAACATTAGTCCCTCATGGCCGCATAAATGTGTTGTCCATGTTCATACCAAACCAAAATTTATTCACTTGTAGCACCTATGGGATTCACAAAATGGGTTTAGTAACTCTAATCATCTAGTCATACCATTTGTTGAAAGTGGCCTCATTGAATGCAAAATTCTTAGTGTCCTTCCAACTCTTCCAAGCATCAAATTGCAATGAAAGAATTTGTTGATTCGGCATGGGATAAATTTATCTTCCCTATAGGGGATTCCATTTCCACATCCCAAAAGAAACCAATGGATAGCCAAAGATGAATTAGGTGGATTATGTTTGGGGATTAGCACATGACTGAAATACTTCATCTATTAATAACTTAAACCATTTCAATTTAGTTCCCTGCACACATAATTTAGTGACAAATTGGGCATCCAGGTTGAATTATTCCTTGGTGTACTATTTACACATGAGATGGATTGCAATCAACTAGCAAG
>ML801319.1:3980-22132 GCA_009831015.1 Picea engelmannii | reverse complement strand
TGAAAGCCTATTTTAAATCCCAGCCTTATGGACAAGATTTATAGAACTGGATTTCTTATAAAAAGTGTCAGTCAAAGGAGGGGCAAGTAACATAGCACTTGACACAAGTTGACAGCATCAGATCATTCCCATATTTTCTGGCATCTTTTCAGTAGTCAAAGCCTACAGGTGGCAGAATAATAGCAGCTTTAGTTTGATGATTTCCAGGAGAAGAATCTTATCCAGATGAGCTATCGACTATTTCTTGATGGGAAAATTATATTGGAGGATGGAGTGTCGAATATGTTCTCCAATCAACAATATAAGAAAATCAGATTAGTTCCAATTTTCTAGGAGAAGAATTGGACACTTTAGAAAGTCATTACCAAATTTAAAGCATATTTGGGAAACTATTTCCACATTTTGAGGAAAAGTATTGTTTGTCTAAAGATGTCTAAAAACAACTCTGGTTTAAAATTAATTTATCAACTTGAGGATTTGTCTTTTATCTCAAGAATATCAACAAAGTATATGCAGATATCTAGTAGAGGCTAAAATCGCATAGTTAAAGCAAACCTGATTTTATCCACAATCAAGTTTCTTGCAATTGAAAATGAACTAACTAATCTGTTGAATTTATCTAACTAAAAAACAGTAATTGAATCTAAATAAAGACTCACGGAATAAACTATTAACTATGAATCAAATTGCTGGAAAGGAAATAGTGAATTACTCTATCTATGGAAAGAAACAACAATTGTAATCTAACCAAAAGGAACAACAAATGTAACCTAATAGAAATGAACATCAATCATAACTTTAACTGAAAGGAACAACAAATGCATATCTAAGTAAAATGAACAACGCATATGAAAATGTGAGGAACTGTCGAGCAGTAAACTACAACAATGGGAATTGGAATAACAATCATTAATACTCAAGAGAAATGTTTATCTTTTGTACGCAAACAAAATAGAATCATTAACACACCTATGCATTCGTCTTAACTATTGTGAAAGAGAATTGGATCATAAAACAAAAAGAAAATTGATACAATTACATATTTGAGACAATAGCTCCTTTAGACTAGGCCCTTGGTCCTCAGAAGCACTGTTGCTAGAAACTCAGTATGTAGAAATGGTGAAAACGTTCAAAGATTTTATTGATTTCATAGCTGGTACGACATTCACAAAAAATGCTTGCACAGAGTAATTTTGAGTTCTGAATACTTGGATACAGTTCTTAGATTATGTTTTAGGATCTATTACCCTCTGTATATATAATAATCTAAGTAAATTAAGCCATCCTGAGGATCGAGAGATCCTTAGGATTTATTTACTATTATAAAGTTACAATATAGAAAATCAATAATCTTCAAAACTGCTTTGCGCCAAAAGTCCTCAACCTCCAATAGCTTACGTATCTTCAATATCTCCTTTGTTATTTCGGTTTTGACAATATTTATCCATTCCTGTAATAGAATCAAACAATTCCAATCGTATTTTAGAATCTATTTAATAGAACTTCAATAATATCACTAGAAGGCATATCAATCATTTTCTATCCTATTTATCCCTAATTAACAGAAAAGTCAATCAACATTATATCATGAATTGTAAGAATAAGGGAGATATTTGTACCTTTTTCATAACCCAACATAGCCCCCATCTTACCTTCTTACATGTCCTCATGAAATCTGAGATCTCACATGTAAAGCAGTGATACTGTACGGAGGAAAAGTTGGTTCACCAGGTCTCCTAAACCCATTACTTATTTTGAGCTCTACAAAAGCAACATCCTCCTCCCTTTTCTTATTAATTTGATAATCCTTCTGGTAACTTTATGGAGGAAACCAAAGGATAGGGGGGTTATATCTAGACACAATTCAAGTAGGTCCTTCCTCCTGGAGAAATCTAGAATAACTTTCCACTCGGTAGGTAGGTGCAAAGAAATTTATGAACCCAACGAGTTCTCTACTTTTGACTTCAGTGGAGGATGAATCCCATTTCACCTTACAAGCAGCAAGTGCTTTCTATTTGAGTTCCCTAAAATATATGATGCCTGAATGTATGACATGTCGATGGATGGGGGATAAAGAGTCCACGACCCCCCCACTTTTCATGAAGGTTCGATGTTGCATAATGGCTGAAAAGGATTTTGGGGGCTCTCCTCCGATCCAGAGATCTAACCCAGTTTCCCTCTTTATAAAATTCTTGTGAGCTTTGCCTCATCTGACTTGGTTCTTAGTGAAGGACAGGAATGCCTGAAATTGTATATCACCAATAAAGGGACCATGGTTGTTCCCTTGTCATCTTCCAAAATGAAGTTATGGAAGTATAATTCACACAGGAAATATTGTACCTTCTCTTCCTGCTCTCTAAAACATGAAATGAACTCAGGTACAATGGAAAATGTAATTGACTTACCTGCTTTGATGTATTTTACCCTTAACAATAGGTAACGTTGCAGTAGGAATAGGGTATAATTGGTAGCAGGAGCTCTATAATTGATTTCATCAGAATAGACATCACAAATATCTTTGATTTGCTCCAAAGATTTTCCAATTGGTTTTGTACCTTCTTCACCTTCCCTTGGGTTTTGGTGAGCTCAGCATAAGTCTCACTTTCTGTTACTAATAGGTTGTTCAGATGTTTAACAACCTTTTGATGTTCAACCATAGTGACCATCTCCTCTCTGGGTTGATCCAATGCTTGTTGGGCTTGTGTAAGCTCTGCTTTTAACCTATCAATGAGGACGTTATGTTCTTGAGACTGAGATGCTTGATATTCTTCCATAGCATCCATATCATCTCTTTATTGAGTTAATGCTTGTTGGGCATGCATAATCTCTGCTTTTAATCTATCAATGACAACACTCTGTTCCTAAGACTAAGATGCTCAATAATCTACCATAGTTTTGTGGTGGGAAATCCCCCTATGGCCTAGTATTTAGGGTTATATTATGCATGCAGATGAGACCAAAATAATCCTACTTTCTACCGTCGTCCTAGACCTAATCCCCATTTATTTTAAGCAAATACATGGTTAGATGAACATACCTTGTTTCGGGCATTCGATGTCGATCCTTCTTCACACTTGATCGCTTGTTGGCAGCTCTCCTCCCAAGGCTGACCTGCATATAAAACAAGCAACAAACTATACATGCATTTTACCTACAGATTAATGGGTTAGAGATTCAAACATATATTCAATAAACTATGAAGAACTCATATAGTGGGACGAGAAAAGCAATTCTTTATTAATTTTAATGAATCAACTTACAGTGTCGAGACCGGCCACCGCTCCGCAAACCTGATCCTAGGCTCCTCTTCAATTGTCCTCCAACTTCTTTGCTCTGTATCTCTTCTTGCGCAAGGATGGCTAAAGGGTTGGGACAATGGTAATGTGCAATTGGGTAGAGTTTCTTTACTATTGTTATCCTCTTCCAAATGGGACCCCTAACCCTTCTTTTATAGGCTAGAAGAAGCTAGGTATTTGGACGAACACTCGGCCATGCATGGCTAGAAGGTTTAATTAACTTACCCAAAGTTGTGTGTTTCATCGACAACTTTCATTTTTTCGTGCTTTTTTAGGTACATGCGAGTTGTTTTGGGTCAACTAGCTTGTACACGCGTGCGGTAATGGAGTAGGGCACATGGGGCCTTATAAAAGAGGTTTTTAAGAAGAGTTTTTCAACAGTACTTTGGTAAAAAAGGAATCTGAAATGGCATGATGCCAGGTAAGCATGTCTGGTGAAAATTAGGGTTATTGAAAATGTCCCCTAATGTGTGAGGTCAGAAGAGCATCTGATGGCCGAAATACATTACCAATCTTTACTGATGTGCTGAACAAGTGAGCCCAGGGACCAGGAATCGGGAGGTACCGTCTGCAAAATAAAAAATGTCTCACCGAGGCGGGCATACCCATGCTTGGGATAAAATAGAATCATGGCTACCAATAAAATACAATGTAGATCCATGTCAAATAACTACATAAAGTGTAGCCACGAACAATACACAATGGAGCTACATTTCGAAATCAATAAGATATACATATAGAGTATCCATCTTCTATAAGTTGATACGGCATGATGGCTGGAGATGAGATCTTCAGAGCTCAAGAAACAACTTAAAAATAATATTCAAAACTCAGGTATGAGTGTAATATGAGTGTACAACTTTACTACCCATAGGTCTTCGACGGCTCGTCGGTGATAGACTAGATAATCTTGATGATCAGACTGAAGGCTTCATTGATTCTGAACAAGGACTTGATTGGACATTCAAGATGGTCAGGTATGAGGGCAAGAGACAAACTATAGAGGGGCCGACTTAGGATTGGTGACAAACTTCCCTTGGACAAAAGCATGACAAATGATGAGACTCAGGCAGCATGGCATTAACATAAGTTTACAAGGCAGGAGGCAACACAAACTCTCCATATGTTTGGAAGAATAACCAAATGAAGGATAGATCTCTATGTAGCTAGAACAACTTCCTAAAGTCGTATTACATCTTAGGGTTTGATGAACAAATAGACATATGTGCTTTATCCAAGAGCGACTCATTATGCTGCTAATAAAGAAAATACTTTTCCCTTTCTCTTTTTGGGGTATATTTGATTTTTTTTATCTTTTTCAATGATTTTGGAAAAAAGAATAAAATAATGTTACGTTACAAAGGAGGATCGAGTGTCGCAAATATACTAGTTCCAAGCGCATGGAACACAGGGATGCTCAGGGCAAAGGGACATATGCAAGAAAAGGACACTCGGGAAAAATCCTACAGGGGCCAAAAGTGTCAAGACACAGAGGCAAAGTGCTATAGGGCTTGCGTATGATGCATGCTTCAGATGGTTCAGTTGAGAGCAACATGGAGCCAACATTAGGCCAAAAACATGGTTATGAAAATGTGATTAATAAAACACGCAATGGTAACGTCCTTCGATGCAAGTTTAATGAGCCCAGAGAAGGTAAGCTCGGTGGTTTTTCATATTTAGAGAGTCTGAAAAATGTAAAAGGAGACTCCATTGGGGTACCTTTTTCAAAATTGGTCTAGCCAATTCTAAAAAGGGGTAAACTAACATCGACAAGACACCTATTCAAAACCATTTTAACGAGTGTGATAAAGACAAGATCACTCGACTATTTTTTTATTTTTAAGGAGTCTGAAAAAAACTTAACTATGGACTTCGTTAGGAATGTTCTTCTATACCAGCATAATGAGTGTGAAAGAATAAGGTCACTCGATGATCTTTTCAATTTTAGGGAGTCTGAAAAGATCTTAACTATGGACTCTGTGGGTGTTCCTTTTTCATAATTTTAGTCCCTTGGGCCCAAAAAAGGGTTAAAATAATACCTGAGAGTACTCTTCTAGAGAACTAAAGTTCCATAGAGTATACCTTTGTTTGTATAGTTGACCGTCTAGACCGAAAAAGGGGTAAACCACTGCGGGACAAACATGACTTCAAATTTTAGTTTAACGAGCATGAAAGGCCACAAGATCGCTTGGTAATCTTTTCATGTTTAGAAGGTCTGAAAAGGGCTTAAATGAAGACCCATTATATCTTTTGGGAGTCCCAAGGGTGAGGTCAAGATTGAAAATGAATCATGCAAATAAGGCTCAAACTCATAATCAAGAAAAACAACAAGGACTCCTGAGCCTACAGTGATTAGAGACAATATGGATACCATAATGCAACCAGAATCTACCTATGGCATCCATGTTCCAGTAAGCTCTACCACCAAGTTGCGACACTTCTAAAGAAGCTATGATGGTTCTGTGTCACAACCTGATGGGATCAATCCTATGGAAAAGGAAAAAGACAACAAGATACAAAAGTCAGGGTAGAAACCTAACCTACATGCTCAAGTTGATGCTCGGAATTTTTTTCCACGGACCATCGAAAATTACCCAAAACTCCAAAAAACTATCTCGATACCCGATCATACCCTTTCTGTGCAATTCTTGAATCACTCTAAATGGTTTTTGGTTTAAAGAAAATGATAAGGGAGGCTAAAAAAGTGACAAAAAGAGGCCAAAAAGTCTATAAATAGAAGTTTCCAACTCATTATCACCATTGTTGATTTGGAAATTGACTCTGGATCCAAAAAAAAACCCTTTGTCAAAAGTGGTGATTCTAGGAGCTACAGTGGACGAAACGAACTTCTGTCTGGACCAAGTAAGTACAAACTCTCTTATCTTGAATTTTAAGTATTTATTTTTTCTTTAGGTTTCATTTTTTGGGGGGGCATAGACCTTCAAAAGGTCGGCCCTAGGTCTACGCGGGTTGTCTCAGGACAGGATGCATGTACATTCGAGCATAGTAAACCCTACACATGTGTGCACATGACTGTTAGTATTACAACCCGCGTGGACCCCCTTTTTGAATGAAAAAATCTTAAAAAACAAGGGTTAACCCTCCTGAACCTTAGTGTTTTGCAGGATGTATGTCCACTGGAGAGAAAGAGAGCATGGAGAGGTTAGTGAGTTGGTCGGGGAAGACCCCAATGCTATGGCTGCCTTGATGCAATGTGGGTTACTCAAGTTCTTCTTATGTCCTTTTATGTAGGAAAAACCTAGGCTACTGAATGCCTTGGTTGACTATTGGCATCTGGATGCAGAGGCATTCATGTTAGAGGGGCAGTCACTGGTGCCCACGACCGAGGACATTTATTTTTTGACTGGCCTCTCCCAGAGAGGGGAACCAGTCAACTTCCGAACTTTTCCTTCGGGGATGCATAACATAGTGGAATTGATAGGTATTTATTGTGCGGCTGACACAGACCTCTCCAGCTCCCAGGTGCCCATAAGAAAGATTACGGACTTATCGCTACATTCGATAGTGTTGCTTATTGGGCGAATCACTGGTTCTATGGCTTTGCATCAGGCATCCTAGGCACAGATGAACTGTGCATTCCAGTGCTTGAATGCACAAATTTTGTATTGGAGCACCACATTGTTAGAGTGTATGAAGAGGTAGTTGACAGATTGTCAATTGCCGACACAGAGGAACTTCCGGTTTGGGACCATTCTATGCTCGTTCTTCTTTGAGAGAGTTTCGAGATTTAGTCCTCGAGTAGTGGTATGAGGACATCAGGCCTCTCTTCTTTCTATGTGTAGATGGACAGTATTGTTGCCACGAAAGGGTGGTGGAAGGACTAATGAGTCCTTCAATGATGGTTTCTTTGTCTAGCTATCGCGAAAGATCCCAGTTATCAGAGATTGATTTTTCGAGGGATCTTGAGATACGAGTGCCTTCTGGTGAGGAGCGAGGAGAGATGGGTAAGTCTCCATCTTTGTAGTTGTTTTTTATTATTTCTGAAGCATATGTAATTTTTATGTTGTTTTTTTTATATATCATTCTTTTTTATATACCAGAGTATTTGAAAAATATGCGCTTGTTGTGTGCAGATGTGGGACCAGTGTGACCTGTTAACTATGTGAGGAACAAATGTCGTCCTTGGCTAGGGGTCGCACCTATCGTCATCGGGGGACCAGCAGTAGCAAGATATCTTCTAGCCGAGGAGGCTAAGAGGGTGTTGAGATGAGTCGAGCAAAACTTTACTACGCTCACTCGCATGGTCCCTATGGCAGAGATTGAGGACCTGCCACCATCCATGCATCCTCATGTAATGGGGGCACCATGGACATGGGTCTGATTATTTTGGCATTTAACTAATGTTGTAGATCAATACAACAGGGCCCACAGGCCCTGACTTTAGTTAGTCTTTTCGCGTGATGAGAGCACTACTTGTATATATTTTTTTAGGGCATAAGCCCCTTCACTCGTTACTGGTCATATTTTTGAGGTGCTTGCATCCATCTATGTACTCTAGTTACTTATGATATTATATGTGGATTTTTATGTTTTTTCGTGGCTTATGGATCATTTTTGCAAAAAATGTATTTACATGTTTATGTGTATGTATTTTGATATGTGTGCAAGATGCCAATCTAAAATTTGATTATCTAGAGTATCTGTAATTTGATTTAATCTCCTAGGAACATGAAAATATGTAATATAATCAAAGTTTTGTTCTAAGAGGCGTACCCTAAGGAATCATCGGTGTAAAGTTAGATCATGAAAATGGTAGATTCTATTTAACTGAGACACAACCAGCTAAGCATCGAGATATACCCAGAGATGAGAGATACCAAATGACAAGGCGTCACGAAGCAACTCAATAAATGCACTGTACTCGGTGACATTGTTTGTGGTGTCACCTAAGTATATACCTCCAGAAGATAATAACTGACCTTGAGGTGTAAAAATTACCCAAGCTATAGAGGCAAACCTCCAAGTGTGCCATCTAGCACTGTCTGCGTAGCCAATGAACATCTCGGATTCACTTGACATCTTCCACAGTGACGAAATATAACATCAACGACACGTCCATAACACTAAAAGAAACTAGAAAGTAATAGTACAAAGACTATACATATGTTATAAAAAGTTACCCATGGTGACCTGCCTATGAGTAATACTTCTTGAGGTAGAGCCCATTTCTAGGCTCCACCAAAGCATTCCCTTCAAAGTCAACCAAACGATAAGTTCCCTTTTTTAAAACCTCTTTTATGATGAAAGGTTCGAACCACATGGGTTTGAATTTTTTTGCTCCCAGGGGGTCCTTATCTTGGTCATAGACCAGGAGAAGGTCGCCTTTAGAGAAAATCCAAGGACGAATGGACTTATCATACTGACACTTGACCTTATGTTTGTGAGCCTCGTTGGCCAGGGCCACATCATGATGCTTCTTATTGAGCCATTAAGGTTGAGGTATCCCTTGAGCAGCTTAATGAGCAGTGTCATGATACGACCCTGACCAATGAGGTTCACAAACATAAGGTCAAGTGTCAGTATGATAGGTCCATTCGTCCTTGGATTTTCTTTGAAGGCAACCTTGTCCTAGTCTTTGACCAAGATAAGGACCCCCTGGCGGCAGGAAAATTCAAACCCATGTGGTTTATACCTTTCATCATAAAAGAGGTTTTAAAAAAGGGTGCTTATCATCTGGTTGACTTTGAAGGGAATGCTTTGGCAGAGCCTAGAAATGGGCTCTACCTCAAGAAGTATTACTCATAGGTAGGTCACCATGGGTAAATTTTTGTAACATATGTATAGTCTTTATACTATTAGTTTCTAGTTTCTTTTAGTGGTATGGACGTGTCGTTGATGTTATATTTCATCATTGTGGAAGATGTCAAGTGAATCCTATTCTCCTCTTCCAAATGGGACCCCTAACCCTTCTTTTAGGCTAGAAGAAGCTAGGTATTTGCATGAACCCTTGGCCATGAATGGATGGAAGGTTTAGTTAACTTACCCAAAGCTGTGTGTTCCGCTGACAACTTTCATTTTTTCATGATTTTGTAGGTACACGTGGGCGGTTTTGGGTCAGCTAGTGTGTACACGCATGTAGTAATGGATTAGGGCACGTGGGCCCTTATAAAAGAGGTTTTTAAGAAGAGTTGTTTAGCAGTGCTTTGGCAAAAAAGGAATCTGAGATGGCCTGATGGCAGGTAAGCATGTCTGGTGCAAATTAGGGTTATAACACATAGTCATCAATTCATTTATGTTTTGAATCAAGCTTTGTTGGGATTGCATCAATTCTTCCTCCAATCTCCTAATGGTGGCATCCTGCTCAAGGGATTGAGCTAGTTCTTCTGAGACTAGGGTATCTGTTTGTACCTCAACATCAATTGATTCTATAGGAAGTGTTTCTTCTGCTATCATTATTTCTTTAGGGTATGTATGTGTCTCCACAGAGTTTGTAGTGACTTCTCTTTTAGGAATAGGGTTTCTTCCTTGCACTTTGGGTCTTTTTTCTTTCTTTCTTTTGTGGGACTTATCTACTTGTTCTAGTTTCTTTCTTAATTATTTAATAATTTCCTTGATTTTTCCAACTTTCTGCCTTAATACTTCAACCTTTTTAGCCTTTTTGTTCAATAGCTTGTTTTCGTTTTTTAGATTTATGATTCTCCTATGTCTTTTGCGTAATTTCTTTTTGTGAGGGGTCTCAAGGTTTTCTTCATCCTGGTCAGCAGGTGGTTGTTCCTCTGTTTTATCCAAATTCTTTGTCTATCCAAGAGGGCTTCTTTCCTTAGGATGAGGTTCGTCATGTGTTGTGTCTTCCAGGAATGACATTTCAATCTTGGGAAAATCTTCAACAAGTTTTGAAGGAGAGGCTCATTCTTGGTATTCTTTTGACCTATCGGTATCTTTGTCAATTGAGGTCCCTAAACTCCCTAAAACCTGAGTTATTTCCATCTCATTGCTCTTCAAAAATTGTTCTGTCAGGTGTTCTAATGTTGGTTGGGTGCCTTCTTGACTGTTTCCCTATGAGGTTTGCTCTGCCTTCTCAATTTCCTAAATTTCTTCCTGTAAATACTGCTCTATAATGTTTTGAATTTCTTCAGGCTATTTTGTTGTGTCCTAAATTTCTTCAATCATCTCTTGAATTTGGTCGGTCATTTCCTAAATTTCTTCAGTTTTTTTTTTTCGTTTTCTTCTCCTCTTCCTCTCAATGGGGGTTTTAGGAACAACCGTTGCTCTTTTTATCTTTCTTGTTAGTGCCTCTATTTGTGAGGTCTGAGTCTCTGTAATTTGGAAGGGGTCTGCTTCGACCTCGAGTTGAGTGGGTGGAAATTCTATTTGGGTAGTGGTCTCCCCTTCTTGTATCTCTTCAATTTCTTGTGATGGGTCGTCATGGTATGATTCAAGTTGTTCTAGTTGTAGAGGTATATTGGCCTCAATAAGATCACCCTAGGTTAATTGAGTTTGACTCATAGCCTTATTTACTATCAGTTTAACTAATCCATGATGGTTGATGATAATAACAGGATCTTTGGATTTCTACGTTCTTCAAGAAACCTTGTGTAACATGGCATTTAGGAAAAATGGTATATTGATTACTAACCTTTGCCTGAGTGCCGCTAGCAGTTTGAGGTGGAGTGGTAGGATTACATCGTATCGTCCATCACAAGTAATGTACCTCTGAATTACTCCTTCTAGTTCTTTCCATTGTTCGCTGAGGGTGTTGTGGTTAAGTCCCTTTCCTTTTTTATCTAATTCCTCGCCAGGGTCTACGAAGGATTATACAACATCTTTGAGTGTTGTATATCTTCTTGTCCATTGAATTCCTGAGTTAGGGAGACTTGTAAGCTCTGCTACGATTTCCAGAGTAACTGGAATTCATATATCTCAAACCTTGGAGATTTCTCCCTGCAAATTCTGAAAGAATTCAAGTGTGATGTCCGTATCATATCCTTGCAACTGGTTGAAGTAATCTATCCAACCCAGATGGTGTAGAATTTCTCTAGCCTACTCAGTTACTTGGAGTAATCTTGGTTCCCTGTAAACACTTTAGCCACCCATCGTTTTGTGAGAAAATGAGAATGACTATCGTTCCTACTTGCAGATTTGGTTAGACCAGCTTGGAGGAAATATTGCTAAATATAGAAAAATATCAGAAAACAACGAGTGTAAAAAATGTGGGTTTTCCATTATTACAATCATTATAATATTATCGGAAAAAGTGTCAAGCATCCAGTCCCCTCATTAATGTAGAGGTCGTTGTCGACCGTCACTATAGGCGAAAGTAATGAGTGCATGTATTGCCAGTGAGAGGTAATAATGACGCTGTCGCCGCCAGTGGGGACCAATCATGTATAATTTTCAAAAATCATTTTTTAATGGTAATCATAAATGATAGTCCTCTTTCGTGGGAAATTCGATTTTTTTGTACCTATGCCCAAAATGCTTTAAGGAAAAATAAATTGAATAAGTTAAGTCTATTCACTTAAAAAAATATTCCACATATCATAATGTTGTTACCTTTCCCAAGTTATTGAATATAATCGAAATGATAGCCTTGATATTGAGCAAAGGAAATCTAGAGACATAGATAAAATTTGTGTTTGTAAGGTAAAATTCCATACCACAAGCAGAGCCACTATTGCCAGCAAGCATCCATAGCCTCGACATGGTTTCCTTTTAACCCATATATGAGCCTGTATCCTTAATAAATATATGAATCATCTTTTCCCGAGAATACCACTATCTTGGTTTGGTATAAATATGATGATAATTCCACTCACTATATTGTAACTTAAGTGAATAAGCCAACTAGTGATGAGACCCCTTGTCCTTTGACAAAAAAATTGTCAAAGGCCATTGCTTTAGTGTGGTAGCCATAGTGGGAATTTAACTTACATTATTATCATATTATCATGGTAGGTTGGTGATCCATATGGATATATCTGGCCACCCACCTTTTCCAAATGGCTCAAAATGGTTTTCTGACAATTTTGGCAATTTACTATTTTTTGCAGTTTTAACTTCCGGGCCATTTTGAGGGCCTAAATGAATGTTTTTCGGGATAGGTATTCTCAATGATAGACAAAGGAACTATTGATCCACCAAAATTAATCTCCTTGATTAAAACTTTTGTAATGGGCTATCACACGCCTAAAACGAAGATCGTATGCAAAAGTTATGACCCGACGAAGTTGATGTACTAACTTACCCAAACGGAGCCCACATGACTTTTCGCGCTTCATCTCCTAGGGTTAGGTTTTTGGATGTCTAGTGTTTTTGAAATTCTTGTTTATTTTAAAAATTCCTTCAAAGCCTCATTTTAATCTTCTTCTTGCGAATGCGTGCAACCATCACATATCTTCTTAAAGATAAGCCACCACCATTCCAGCAAGTTTGTTTCCGCTACATTTTATAGTTTCATCTTATTTTGTTATTGAATAGAAAACCAATTTTACTGTATCTCTGTTATTTTTTGTTAATCACTTGTTAATAATCTATATTTATTTCATTCTGCTCATAAAATCTAGATCAGTGGTATTAGAGTGGTCTGCTCCTTGTCATCTTAATGCATGTCCCCAACAAGGTCAGAGTACAAAGAGTTGGGTCTCGAGCTTGTTTCTATTGAGGATAGAAGCTATCGCACGCCCAAGCGACCTCTCATGGCAAGAGAAAAAAAAAATTACGGGATGGGATATCCTTTCAAACTGTTGATTAAGGAATCCCTCATGCAACAAAGGAACGATATGATGGATAGTTTTGCACAAATCCTTCGACGACTACCAACAGGCGACGCATATTCTTCGAACAGAGGCACTACCCCCTTCAAGGTACAAATAAACTTTGATATTCCTATATTTGAAGGTTATATAGATGAAGATGTTGTAGACAAGTGGTTGAATCTACTAGAATGGTATTTTTCTGTCCATAACTTTTCGAATAGAGAAAATATTACTTTTGCACTCCTCAAAGTCGTTCCCCATGTCAAAGATTGGTGGGAAACTTTCTATGAGAAAATGGAAACAGTGGAAACCTCATTATTTTTAGTCACAACCACTTGGGAATCCTTCAGGGATGCTATTAAGGAACAATACTACCCTGTCGGAAGTTATGACGACCTGTATACCAAATGGACCGCACTGGGGCAAGAAAGAGACCAAACAGTTCCATATTTCACAAATATCTTCCATACCTTGTGCACCAAGCTGGGTATCAAAGATTAGGAGAGAAATCTGGTTCTCAAGTATCATGGTGCTCTACATAGATACATCCAAACCAAAATGGAAATATCTGGACATCTCATCCTTGGGTGCGGCCTACCGATATGTCGTCAAAATGAGCAGAACCTCGAAAAAAAGACACGGCAATTTGGGGCTTGGAACCCCTCACAACAAAAGCCGGGAAAGGGCGGCCCCAACCAACAGAACAAAGGACAGAGAAAATATGGACAGTATCAGGACAACCAGTCCAATTCGCAAGCAAATAAGGACACCAGAAATACAAAGAAAGATACAGGGAAGTGGTGTGACTTCCATAAGAGCCCTTGGCATAACACTGCTGATTGTCGCTCAAAATAGTCATTGGTGGCTGAAGTGAAAGACTCTGAATTAGATGCGGATTCTGAATCTAAGATAGAACCAGAAAGGGGAAGACAAACCATTGACATAGAACCCAATGCCACCGTTTCTACCACCAATCTCCAACCTGGTGAACCAAACGAGCTAGAAGAAGGAGAGTGCCTCTCCCATTCACAGATGTGGGTAAAAGGCACCCCACTGCACTTCATAGTTGATAGAGGTAGCCAGAAGAGCCTCATCTCAGTAGAGGTCATCAAGTGACTGGCCCTGCCAACAAAGCCACACCCACAACCCTACACCATTAGATGGCTTCGCCAAGGAAGCGATCTTCACATCAACCAACAGTGCCGACAGTCGTACGGAATCAAGCCCTTCAAAGACAAGGTATTATGTGATGTTTCTCCTCTCAAAGTTTGTGATGTTCTTTTGGGCCAACCTTATTTATGGAAACGTCATGTTATATATGAGTCTAGGCCTCGTAGTTTTATTATTACTTTGAACAGGAAATTGTGCAGGATACCCGAGGCAGTCCCACCTAGCGCTATTTCCTTGATCTCTGCTAAGAAATGCAGGAAGTTCATCTCTTAGATGGGGAAGTTTGTCTTCTTTGTGATTCACTCTCAGAATAAGAGAAAGATCACAGCCACATCTAGGGTCTCTACGACCAACCTCTCCATGCAGCAGAATCAAGTAGATAAGGTCGTGGAAGAATACTCGGATATCTTCTCCTCACCTACAGGGGTACCTCTACACTGCTAGGTCAAGCACCCCATCGATTTGACCCATGACACACCGATGCCCAATGGGCAGTCTATCGTCGCTCTTTTTTAGAGAATGAGGAGATCAAGTGACAGATCTAAGAAATGCTCCACAAGGGGAACATATGTCCCATCTCATCACCTTGCAGGAGCCCAATCGTGTTGGTACAGAAGAAAGATGGAACTTGGCAAGTATGTATTGATTACTGGGCTCTAAATAAAATCACATTCAGAAACCAGTACCCGATTCCCCGAATCGACGACCTCCTTAATCAACTCACGGGGGCCAAATACTTTAGGAAGATTGATATGAAGTCTAGCTACCACCAGGTCCCGATAGAATAGACAGATGTATGGAAGACCTCCTTCAAGTCAAAGGAAGGCCTTTTTGAATGGTTGGTCATGCCCTTTGGTTTGACTAATTCTCCAACCACTTTCATAAGGATGATGGACGATATCCTGTGACCATTCACAAATAATTTTGTAGTGTTGTATTTGGATGACATTCTAATTTACAACAAGACTTGGGCCGAACACTTGCAGCATATTCAACAGGTTCTGCACACCCTGCGACAACACAAGCTATATGCCAACTTGGAAAAATTCTCCTTCGGCATGGACAGGGTCCATTATCTAGGCTACATCATTGATCAACATGGCATACATGTGGATCCAACGAAGATCCAAGTCATCTGTGACTAGCTTGCCCCAACAACACTCACTGAGCTTTGGATCTTCTTGGGCCTTGCCAATTTCTACCGTAGGTTCGTGTTGGGATTCTCCCATATTGCATGGACCCTTAGCCAAATAAACAGGGGTGGTGGTAAGGAAAAATTTGCATGGGCCCGGTCCCAACAACACGCATTTAGTGATTTGAAGCAACACTTGTGTTGAGCCCCAGTAATTTTACTACCAGACCTGTAGCATCCCTTTGAGATCGAGACAGATGATTCAAACTATGATGTGGGCATTATTCTCACTCAACATGGCCACCCCATGGCCTATCATAGTGAGACATTGTCAGATAATGTCTATAAGTACCCTACTTAAGATAAAGAAATGTGCTCCATTGTGCAAGATTGTCGCCAGTGGAGACATTACATTTTTGGGAAGGAGACAATCATCCACACTGATCATAAGCCACTGCAGTTCATGCAAACACAAGGAAAATTGCAGAATGACCGCCATCAAAAGTGGTCCACATACTTGCAGAAATTCCACCTCAACATCAAGTATAAAACATGAACCACCAATCATGTCATTGATTGCCTCAACAGACCACTAGTCACAACACTCACCACGGTGCTAGACTCTTGCGGCCATGAGACATTTGTATGGCCTCAACTCTATGAGACAGACTCTGACTTCGCCACCACCTACCAAATGTTGGGTGCAAATGCAGTTGTCGATAATTTCCATCTTCAGGATGGGTTTTTGTGTCATCTGGGCTATATCTGTGTTCCATCAAGTGAGTGAGCGAAGTTGATCTAGGAATCCCAGTACATTCAGGTGGTAGGATACTTCGGCGTTGAAAAGACAATGGAAATTCCACAGAAAAATTTCTATTGGCCGAAACTTTGACAGAAGGTCAGCAAGTATATCAGGTCCTGCACTGCCTGTGCTATTACCAAACTGACCATTAAGAGATAGGGCATGTACACCTCTCTTCCTACTCCTGACAGGCCATGGGAATCCATCTCAATGGACTACATGTCAGACCTCCCATCCACTAGGCGGGGAAATGACTGTGTTTTTGTGGTTGTTTATCGCTTTTCTAAGATGACGATTCTGGTTTCCTACAAGAAGAGAATCACAGAAGAGGCCATTTCCAAGCTCTTCTTTGAATGAGTCTGGGTAAATTTTTGAATCCCACAAACCATTATCTCAGATTGGGATTGTCGATTTCTCATCACATTTTGGTCAAGCCTCTGGTCACTACTATACACCAAGCTCACCAAATCCACAACCTTCAACCCCCAGAAAGATGGTCAAACCGAAGTTGTAAATCGAATGATTGTGCATATCCTTCTCATGTATAATTCAAAGAACCCTCGCACATGGGATGAGAGCCTTCCCTATGTCCAACATAGCTACAACCAAGCCCTGCGTAGCTCAACTGACCGCAACCCCTTTCAGGTGGGGTTGGGATTCCAACCATTGGGTCACATAGATGTTGCACTTCCCCTTGCAGTCACCTCAACTGACTCATCTCCTGCTCCAACTAAAGCTGACAAAGCCACCCCATTCATTGAGTGGATCCAACACATCTGCCAATAGGTTCAGGATATCCTATAGAAGTCCAATGACAAGTACAAACAACACCATGATCAACATCGAGTGACACATAAGTTTTAGGTGCGAGACAAAGTTTGGTTGCACTTGTAGAAAGAACACCTTACAGGACCCCATCGGAAGATTATACCATTCTGTTATGGGTCTTACACTATCTCCAAGGATGTGGGGGATAATTCTTTTGAGCTCAACATTCCTCCTTTCCTTGGCCTGCACCCAGTGTTCAACATGGATCTCCTTCGCCCTTATTTCCCACCATTATTGGACACATTAGAAGTATCAATGGAATCCAATGATCATATTTTGGACACACATATCAAGGGCACTCGAAAATAAAGGATCCAACTTTATCGAGTCATCAAAGAAGGGTAGCTCTTGCACCAAGGCAAGTGGCTCACTCGAGGCCAAATTCAGCAGAAAATTCCTCATTTGATGGGAGAGATTAACGCAATGGAGATCATTTCTTCCTAAGGAGGGAGGATTTATCCATATGTATATCGGTGGCCACCCAACTTTTCCAACTGACTCAAAATAGTTTTCTGACAATTTTGGCAATTTACTATTTTTAGTAGTTTTAACTTCCGGGGCCATTTTGAGGGCCTAAATGAAGGTTTTTCTGGATAAATATTCTCAATGATAGATAAATGAATGATTGAGCCCTCAAAATGAATCTCCTCGATGATACCTTCCCAATGGGCTATCACACGCCTAAAACAGACATCATATGCAAAAGTTACGACCCCGGGAAGTTGATGTACTAACTTACCCAAACGGGGCCCACATGACTTTTGGTGCTTCATCTCCTAGGGTTAGATTTTTGGATGTCTAGGGTTTTTTTAATTCTTGTTTATTGTAAAAATTCCTTCAGAGCCTCATTTTAATCTTCTTCTTGTGAATTTGCACAACCGTCACATCTCTTCTCAGAGATAAGCCGCCACCATTCCAACAAGCTTGTTTCCGCTGCATTTTACAGTTTCAGATTATTTCGTTATTGAATAGAAAACCACTTTTACTATATATTTGTTATTTTGTGTTAAGAACTTGTTAATAATATGGATTCATTTTGTTCTTCTCATAAAATCCAGATCAGTTGGCTCGTGATGAGACCCCCTATTCTTTGTGGGAGAAGTTTTATTACTTATATATATATATATATATATATATATATATATATATATATATATATATATATATATATATATATATATATATATATATATATATATATATATATA
>ML801318.1:147605-162260 GCA_009831015.1 Picea engelmannii | reverse complement strand
GATATAACCACATCCTCTGGCATCTCTATCTCATAAGAATTTGCATCAAATTTCCTTAGGATCTTGCACGATCCTATTTTCTTCATTTTCAGTTTGCTATATGTTCCCCTTCGAAACCTTTCTTTCCTGAGATGTGCCAGAACTTGATATCCCACTCCAAATTGAATTTCTCTCCTATGTTTATCAACTCTAATTTTATATTCTCTGTTGTTGTTCTGCAAATGCTCTTCGATCTAATTATGAAGATTCTTTTTTTCTGCAACGAAGTCTTCTGCTCCAACACTTATGAATTCATTATGCTCCAAATCTCTCAACTATGATACTCCTGTTGGATTCATCCCATAGACTATTTGTAATGGAATCTTTCCTATACTCTTGTTTGGTGAGTCATTGTATGCAAACTATGCTTGTGACAGAATCTGATCCCACTAGTTATGATGTTCAATGACTAGACCCCTCAGCAAATTTCCTAAAATCCGATTTACCACCTCAGTATGTCCATCTGTTTGAGGGTGATATGCTGAACTGAATGAAATTTTCATCCCCATCTTCTTCCACAATGTACTCCAAAAATGACCAACAAATTTAGTGTTTCTATCTAAGACAATACTCTTGGTCAACCCGCAAAGCCCTACAACTTCCTTGAAAAAACAATTTTCAATGTGTGTTGCATCATTAGATTTTTTGCATGGGATAAAGTGTGTCATCTTTTAGAATCTATCAACTACAACAAATATGGACTCGCTTCCCCTTTTTGTTCTTGGCAATCCCAACATGAAATCCATACTTATTGCATACCAAGGCCTATCTGGAATAGGAAATGGTTGATATAACCCAGTGTTCTATTGCTTTCCTTTTGCATATTGGCAAATCTTACATTTGTTTACAAATTTCTTCACTTCTTCCCTCATACTTGGACAATAGTATGAGTTGTTCAACTGTGAAAATGTCTTTTCATGCCCAAAATTCCCTACTAGACCTCCACTATGTTTTTCCTTCAACAGATTATCTCTCATCGACTACTTTGGTATGCATAACTGGCTACCTTTAAATAACAATCCATCTTGAATTAGATACTCTTCCCACTGAATTATGTTTCTAAGCACATGATTTTCACATGCTTCATACACCTCTTTAAAATATGGATCATCACAATACATTTCCTTAAGGTGTTCAAACCCTGAGGTTTTCACTCGAAATTCCTGTAGAATCAGACATCTCCTACTCAATGCATCAACAACTTTGTTAGCATTACCAGAAATATGTTTAATGACAAAAGTGAAATTTTATATAAAATCTATCGACTTGGAATGTCTTTGATTTAACTTTTTTTGTCTGGTTATGAATGGTAAAGCTCGATTATCGATGTACAAAACAAATTCTTTTGGAACAAGGTAGTGCCTCAATTTATTTAAGGCTTGAATTACTGCATAAAATTCTTTATTATATGTGGAGTACTTCCTCTTGGTGTCATTCAACTTCTCGCTGAAATATGCAACAGGCCTATTGTCTTGGCTCAAGACTGCTCCAATTGATACTCCACTAGCATCACATCGTACTTGAAATGTCTTCCCGAAATATGGAAAGACCAAAATCGGTTGTTCGGTTATATTCTTCTTTAATATCCTGAAACTTTTCTTAGCTTATTTTGTCCACTTAAAATATTTATCTCTCTTATTCACTGTATCTAATATTTGTGTACAAATACCATTGAAATTTCTAATGAACTTCCGATAGAAACTTGCTAACCCATGGAAGCTTCTCACCTCGAATATGGTCCTTGGCGATGGCCATTCTCTGATTTCTCTCACCATCTCTGGGTCCATCTTCAATTCATTTAAAAATATTACAAAACCCAAGTAAATGAGTTATGTCTTCATAAAAGAGGATTTCTTTATATTTATCAGTATCTTCTCTCACTGCAATCTTCTCATTACTAATGTTAAGTGCCTCAAATTTTCTTCTTCATTTTTACTGAAGACTAATATATCATCCAGATATACAATTACAAACTCACTAATAAAATCTTTTAATACCTCATTCATCAAACTCATAAAAGTACTTAGGGAATTTTTCAAGCCAAATGGCATACCAAGCCACTCATACAACCCTTCGTTCATTTTTAAGGTTGTTTTCCACTTATCACCTTCTCTCATCCTTATCTGGTGATATCCACTTTTCAGGTCTACTTTTGAAAAATAATTTTCTCTGCTCAAACAATCCATTAAGTCATCCATCCTGGGTAAAGGAAATTTGTACTTGATGGTGATTTTGTTTATGGCTCTTGAGTTTGTACACATTCTCCATCCTCCATCCTTTTCCGTACTCAACACAGTTGGTACTGCACATGGACTCCATCATTCTCTAACCAAACCCTTTTCCATCAAATCTTGGACTTGTTTCTTTACCTCCTCATTCTCTTGAGGTGACAATCTGTACGTTTCTTTGTTCAATAGACTTGCTCTTGGTATGATATCAATGTGATGGTTGATACACCTGATGGGTGGCAATGAGTGAGGTAACTCATCCACTACTATGTCAGAAAAAATTTCTAACAGATCCTAAATTTATTTAGGTAGATAATCCATATAATTACTTGTAAGGATGACTCTGGGCTTCCTCACCACAACAAATTGCATCTTATGTTCCTTCTTGAATTCGCTTAAGAGTTCCTTCCCACTCATGAGAAGTATACTTGTGTTGGCTTCTTCCTTTACTTTCTTATCCTCTATTGGTAGTAGCATGTGTGTTCTACCATTTTTCTCCAGGGTAGAACTATTTTTTATCCCATGATGAATGAAATTTTTGTCAAACTGCCATGGTCTCCCCAACAAGACATGACATACATCCATGGGAATCACATCACACAAAATCTCATCTCTATATCCTCCTATCTTAATTTCAACTTGGCATTGTTTAGTTACCATTACCTGGTGTCCTTCCTGCAACCATGAGACTCTATACAAATTTGGATGTGTAGTTGTCTCCGACTCCAATTTCACCACCATTTCTATGGATACCAAGTTATTAGTGCTCCCACTATCAATTATCACCTTGCATACCCTGTCTTTGGTCTTGCAAGAAGTTCTGACAAACTGTTCCTCTACACTGGTTTAAACACTTCTATTTCTGGCTTCAAGAGAAACTTCTTCATCATCAAAGATCTCCCATGTTTTGCACCTTCTTCCTCAAAATTTCGCCTCTGCTCTTCTGAAATGTGAGCTTCACCTCCTCCTTATTTCTTTGTCTTGGGGCATTCCCAAGACATGTGTCTTGTTTTTCCACAGGCATAACACTTCACCTCTCCTCCTCTGCCTCTTCCTCTTCCTCGAGAAAAAAAAATCCTTCCACCATACTGTCTCCCTCGAGAACTTCCTCCTCTTTTTGTATGGATGTGCAGTTTTCTGGTCTCAACCTTGTGCTTCTGTGCCTTGTCATGGAAAATTCCCTTACCCCTATTTAAAATTTCCCCTCTGCTTTGTTGGCTCTCTTTCTTGGCCAATCTATCCTCTACCTTCAGTGCAATCTGATAACAATCCTCCACTGTCCTCACTTTTATCATGTTTATTTCATCCTATATTTCAAATATCAGGCCATTAATATACCTGGAAAACTTTTCATCATATTTTTATCTCTATCCATCCTTGATGTTCAACTTATAAAATTCCTCTATGTATTGTTTTGCTGTCAATCCTTTATGTCTCAGGTTCTGTAATATATTGAACATATTTATATGATAGTCTTGGGGTATGAATTTAGCCTTCTGCTTGGCTACCATTCTATCCCAATTCTTGATCTTTCGCTTTCCTTTACATCCTTTGTCAGCCCATAGTTTATCCGAACAGAATGTTGTGTATCCCTTCAATCCAGTGACAACATGTTTTACTTTCTTCTCATCATAAACTTCTTCATAGTCAAAGTATTTGTCCATGGCTCTTATCCAATCCAATAATTCTTCAACATCTAAGTTTCCTTAGTACATTAGGACTTATATTTTTTCTTTGGCTCCCAATTTGACAAAATCTTTTAGCAAGCATTCTTCTGCAACATATTATCATACAACTCCTTCACTTTCCACTTCTTCTCTCTCCACATCACTGACGTCTCCAACATCAGGTTCTCTTCTTTGTTCTTTCTCCATAGAATGTAATCTTGTGTGGAGTTCTCTCATCTCCCTTTCCACAACTGGATTTTCTACAGGTCGCTCTACACGTCTTCTAGGTGGCATGGTGCTGATATTTCTCCACACACAACATAATTCGAGGCTCTTATACCACTTTATGCATAAACCCCCCCTCTCTCCTTGGGGCTGTGGGACTTCCTGGTCAAGGATCTTCAATTCACTGAGTCGAATCAACTCTTCAGGCCTCTTCTAGACCCAAAATGTGATTCACATAGTCCTTCTTTGGTTACCAATGCAGGCTTGATTACCCCGCACCTGCTTTCTCTTATGCTTCTGGTAACTCTTAGTGGCAAGCGCTAGATCCTCTACTGGGCCATTCTTCCTTATGTCCACGGGATATAAACTCAGCCTCATCCCCTTCATGACTTCAAGATTCAGTTTTTTCAAGTGAGGCTGACTCTTAATACTCTAAACTCTAGACTCCCGAAATGACCCGAAAAAAAATCTATGACCCACACTTCTTCAACAACCAATGACCGTGATTCACTTCAAGACTCCGGCTTCGAGAGTTCTGAGAGTTCCAACCACCTTTTCCCCCAAAATGACTTGTAATCAGAGTTACGAATCGAGCGCCACATGTTCACATCGATCGACGGTTGAAATGCGTCCTTTGTTTCTACTTCAGACGACTTCCAGTCAATGCTCCTCTGCTTCTCTTTCTCCCGGAGTGTCAATCCTCTGGAGTAAATATCCACTCTCCACATTTCCCTCCATTTATAAATGGATCTTGTTGACTATAGCCTTCGAGAGTTATGACCTTCGAGAATTTGTTCTTCAATTTCCCCCTCTCTTTTCCAGAGTACACACTTTCAGATCCCATGATCTGATGACGCATCTCCTTCTCAGATTGATGAACACGGTTGACTCTGGTAGTTAAGCATCGAGAGTTTTTATTCCTCCACTCTTTATTTCCTCCAAAGAACTCTTCTTCCAAAACACACATATCTTCACCATGTGTCCTTCCCGGATTCAACTGTCCAGATTTATTCAGACTTCTTTGGTACTTTGACGATCCCACTCCTTGAACACTTCCAAACCTCTGAATACATGGAGTGACGAAGGACTCTAAGACTATCTTATGTACAACTTTCCCAGATCTCACAGTTTAGAAAGATCATGATTCCTCTGAAGGGATATTTCTCGTTGGTCGGGGAATTTTCAATGGGATCCTCCCTACTGAAGAATTTTCTTCCGCTACCTCTTCTCAGCTTGTTCGTCCTCGAAAATTTAATCTTCTTAGAAATTTTTTCTTGCACACTCCTTGCACCTCTCAAAACGATTTCTTAGACACTTAGCCAAAATTTGACCATGTGCACACCTCACAATAGGTTTCTTTCAACTTACCTCTTTGTGGGCGATTGTGCACTCCTTGCAACAGTTCTTACACGAATCAATTGTTCCTCCTCAAAAATATGATGTTGAGTCTGTTTCTGCCTATGTACACCTTGTGTGGTCCTCTGCACTCCTATGCAAATGAAGCTTCACTTTATCCCTCCTGAGCTTCTGATTCAAAATAGACTTTTCCAATGCATGCCTTGCAAAAGCTATGCACTCCTTGGAATAAAGATTCACGTTATCTCTCCTGAGCTTTTGAGTCAAACTATACTCTATCAACGCATGCCTTGGAGACACTATGCACTCCTTACACGAGATCGTAGAAGAGAAACAATTGAAACTTATCTAATCCTCACATATTCATACATTAAAGCATGTAATGCATTCATAACATAAGAACAATTAATAACATAGAATACAATTAAACATAATTCCTACCATTCATTCAGATAGACACAATAACAACAATACCCAACATTTTGGATCAATGCTTCTCTGTTATATTCATTCAAATGGTATTTACATGGGGTCATAGAACTCCAATAATCTTCAGCAGCCTTGACAATAACAACTTCAATAACTTTCAGCAGCCTCCCTTGGGCATACAATACATATATATTATACAAGAAGGGCTCATAGAGATTTTTCCCTCTGACTACATTAGTGATATCTTATCAAAGTAAAATCTTTCAACCACTAAGTCTTTATTACAATAAAGGATGGTTACAGACAGATAAGAGTGAATTCTTCAAATATGTACTACTATTATCTACATTAAAGAAAATAAAATCTCCATCGATCTCACACGATGGTTCAACCACTTATCATTTAAGAACTTTAATTACAACCCCTTAGATATATTTATATGATACTGCATCCTTAAAATTTAAAATCACTTCAAAATGCGCACTAGGGCACTGAATTGTCCTCCACTCGCATGTTTATGATGATGCTCCTGCATCACAAAAGTAGTTATTAGGAATTTGGTGCAACTTTTGAGGGGTTACAATTATAAGAATCCAAATACTTGGGATGAAAATTTGATCTATATACAACACTCTTATAATAGAGCAGTCCAAACTTATACTCATACGTAACATTTTCAAACTTGCTTTGGGTGTTTTCCGCCTTCACCCTTAGATGTTGTATATGGACAACAAGGAGGAGTTAGGGAGGACCTCACAGAAGATGCATTAAAAGTTTTTTTTTTTTTTTTGAGAAGATCACGCAAATCCATTTGCAAGTACAAGAGACACTGAAGAAGTCACAAGAAAAGTACAAGGCTAGACATGACCAACACAGAAAAGAGAAAACATTTAGAGTGGGAGACAGAGTATAGTAACAACTAAATAAGGGGAGACTATAAGGTACTGGTCAAAATATCAAGGCTTTGTGGTATGGTTATTTTGAGGTATTATAAAGGGTGGGAAATAATTCCTACAAACCCAGTCTACCCCCATACATGCGTATTTAACCAGTAGTGAATGTGGAGAATATCAAACTCTATGAGCCCTCCATGTTAGATCAGGAAGAGGAATAGGTCCTACCTTTCATAAAGAATTTAGAACCATATTCTTAGGAAGAGTTGGAATAATACACAATTTTGTAGAAGTGGTCAACAACTAAAATACAAGAGAAAAATGACCTTCGGAAGATTGGGTTGAAAGGACAACTTCCAGGAAAAGCAAAGTGGTACTCTAGGGAGAAGGTAGAGGAAAAATTTCCTCACCTCATTCAGTAAAGATTTTGGAGACCAAAATCTTCACTAAATGGAGAGGTATGCTATAGATTGTATAATTATATTATTTTTCATCCATCTCTCTACGTTTTGGGTGGAAAAATTGGAGGAATCATCTTGTACTTCCATTTCGACGATGGCTAGCCCAAATTTGGAAATTTGGGTCCAAAAAAAAGAGGAAATCCTCCAAATTAATTTTGAGGCATAAAATTACCATTTTTTTTCCAAACCTTACTATGTATGATGATTCTAAATTCTACACGTCGATACCTTTCCAATGACGCAGACCGTTTGTTAATTAGAGGTTGTATGAGAAAGTTATGCCTCCCACAAGTTGACCTACCATATTGATCAACATGGTACGAGTGGATGCCACATCAACCTCCATTACTTAGATATGTGGGGATAGAAAAGTAGTGTATTTTCTAAGAAAATTCTATAAGTTCCAAAACCTTATCACAATTGAAGGTTGAGGAAGTCAAAAGCCTATCCCTAGATGGATATCGAGCTATGTTAAAAACCGGGCCACTAGGAAGAGAAGAGGTTCCATTTTTTTGCATTGTATATTCTTCCATAGTTGAGAAGAACATCTATGAGTGGTATTTTGTGAGCTTAACGTAGGAGGAGAGTTTTTGTAGCATCCATGTAGGCCACATTTCAAAGGAAACTCCACAAAAGTTCATTTTTATTTGTACTTGCATCATTTCTTTACCAGAGAAAAGAGAGCAAGGCAACCTTACCTTATAGATCGTTTTTCTCCCATATTGGGTTTCCTAGGTCATATCTTGTGTTTATTTTTGGATGGTGTGAATGTTTTTTAGTTTTCTCTAATTTTTGTGTGTTTTCACCTATTTTTATCAATAATTAAATATTCTAGAAATCTAAAGGAAATTAACCTTAATAGTAAATATTTCAGTATTCATTTTTCATAGTGTTCTGTAATATACCCCTACAATATGTACTAATTTTTTTTTGTTACAAGAAACTTCTTTCCTTTCTTTATTTTAATATTATTGTGCTCTCATTATTATCTCTTGTTCAATATATATATATAATAATAATAATAATAATAATCTATTTTTAAGGTCACGACCAAGCCAGCACACCAAATTGGTGTATGAGACCCCCTTGTTTGTGGGACAAGGGACCTCCCTCCGCCCAACGATTTGACTGGTAAAATCTACGAAGGTATACATACCCTACCCCCCTCTGGATTTGAACCTGTAACCTCTTAAGAGAAAACACATATTCTTAACCATTAGGCCCACTCAGAAAATGTAATACTTAATATATATATATATATAAGTATTACATTTAAAAAAAAATCTAGCATCCAACTCTTCAACAGCTAGGCACAACATGATAAAGCTTCGATTCCTTACACTTGTGTACAAAATTTGTTAAAGGGGTTGAGTACTTGGTCTACGGTTATTTATAAAGTAATATCCTAAGTTATAATTTTTAAGGGGACTGGATTTAAATCGTCAACGTACTATGAAAAGTAGGTTGAATGTCCCACTTATCATAAAGTACTTATCATACCCTCGAAGCTTTCCCAAAGTGGATTTATTCAGCCGTTTAATCAAAATATTAACATTAATGTAAGTATCTATAACTCAAAATACAAGTTTGTAATGTGGTCGTTGTATTATAGCTAGAATATGAATCATTATTTAAAGAACGCAGGTTCCCATATATTATTTAGATTCTCTACTTCGTTTTCAATATACTATTATAGTTACAATGCTTAAAGAAAAGGGATTATATCATGTAGACCACCCTCTTTTCTGGACTGCACATATTTGAGACCCATTTTCATTTCATCATTATGGATTTCAAAACATGTATCTTCCTTTTTATGTTTAAGAAAACAAAACAATTCCTTAAAAGTTACATAGATATGAAAAATATTAAACTTGTCAAGTAATTTTCTTAATAGATGGATGAGTAGCTACGAATTGCAATTACTTAGTCGAAAACACTGCTACATAATCAGAAGGTACATCCATAATTGTTTTAAATAATATTCTTTTCTCCTATGCCACAATTTATATCATACTAAAATACCTACGTGTGTTTTCAACAGGTCCATATTAAAGAAAATACCTTTTTCTTATAATTTGTAATTGAAATGAAGGATCCCATATTCTGAGATTTATTAGAAATGAAAAGTAACTACTCTAAATTTTGTAGTAGACATACTTCTATATTAATATGAGTATGTAGCTAACCATAAATCTTTAAATTAACATGAATATAGATTGGTAAAGTAAGACACATATATGTACCAAAATAGGTCAGAAACAAATGGAACAACCACATTCCACCCAACCTTAGATACAAAACAATCAAGTTGTTTGTCCTGATCACCCCCTAGCTTGACCATGACTCCATAAGGGTGAACTGAGCTCCACTCAGCCACTCTACCTTTGTACAGTTCAGAAAATCATTTGCCTAACACAATGAGTGTTCTCACGACAAATATTTCATTTCCACAACATACGAAGCAACATCATGCCTCCCACATATGTTCTATTTATCCTTATTGTTCCTAGGAATTTTTCTTCAATCCATTTCCCTCCTTGGAAATTGGTATCTTTAGAAATCCATGATTTTTAGGGGCTGCTATTGACATAAATCCACTTCTGACACTTGTAAATATCAGCTCTCAGTTAACTCAAACGTGTTCCCCACTCATGGAGTCATAGTTAGCTATTTTTAACCTGACTTTTCCATCTTTTTCTCGCATTAAATATATTAAAAAAACTTGTCTCTTACATATTTCCATCAAAGAAGATAGTTGGCAAGTCAAAATATTGCTCAACAATAAAAAAAATATAGCAGTTAAATGTCTTAATAATACTAAGACATATTATCATTGAAATAAATGCACCCTATTGTTTTATGTTATATCATTATCACTGAACTAAATGCATCCTATTGTTTTATGTAACATCACACACTGAGCGAACTTATTCTTTACGGACACTTGCTCACAAGTGATCCGGATTATTATGCTATTAAAACATTTGATTGTGATTATGAGGCGTATGGGTTGATGACATGTTGTTTTATTGCCTCGACATGGATAAGTGTTATTGACTCGGTTTTACTGAGTGTGCAGGATTATGGACCTCAAGGATGCCGAAGCATCGATGGAACCCCTTGGACTCTGGATCGAGTTGGGGAGTGTACCATTGGGGTTTGAATATTTTACGGTGATTTTAGTGCTTCTGATTAGATGATATGATATGGATATATTCTGACATGATTCGTTGATGATGTAGGTTGACGATAGCTTGCTGACCAGACTCACATGTGGAGTAAAGGGGTCACACATGACTACCAGAGATGTTGAGGGAGAGGTGTGGACAACAGCCCTGCCACAACCTACTAGCACTCCCTCCGTGGCTCGAATTGTAGGTTAACGATTAGCTAGTTTGAGAGGACCCACGATGCCATGAGGGCAGACTGCGACAATCGCTTACGATGATTCTAAGGAATGTACAATAAGGCGGGGGCCTTATTCCTTAGAGGCCCTTAGTCTCCCACAAGTTCACCTGGCGGAGTATTGACTCTAGGGGTTTTTGATGTCTACCAAGTCAGTCAAGAGGCAAGTGACACCCTTAGAGCACGTGATGCATCCTGAAGGGCACGTCGCGCAAGAAAAATGGAAAGATGTGAGTGACACCTTTGGAGCACGTGGTGCATCCTGAAGGGCACGCCGTGCAAGAAAAATGGAAAGAGGCGAGTGACACCCTTGGAGCACGTAGTGCATCTTGAAGGGCATGTCGCGCAAGGGAACATATGAAGCGAGTTGCACCCTTGGAGCACTTAGTGCGTCCTGGAGGGCACGTCGCATTGTTTTGATAAATGAATGAACCTAGACGGCCTTAGGATGAACAATATGATAAGAATTTAAAACAAAACTTTTTCCCTAATAAAAGGTCGCACATCACGAAAATTTAAGGTTTAAGTCTAAACTATGTTAGTGGTAAAATTTTATCTCTCTATAAATAATAATAATAATAATAATAAAAACAACACAAATAATAATTATGATATTCGTTAAATCTTGTAACACGAAGGGAGTAAGAAATTAATTATTTCATAAAAAAAATATATATATATCTGTTGGATTAAAATTTAAAAAGGGAATTAATCATTTTATTATCTTATGATAATTTAAAATATATTAATTTAATGAGAAAAGGGAAAAATGGGGTTAATTTCCACACCTGCCTTTTTGAGTTCTAACTAAAAGGGGAAAGAGGGAAAAATCTAAAATTTTAAGAAACTAGGAAAAGAGGTAAACATAAAAAGGGAAAAAGCGGAAAGTTCAACTTAGGAAAGTATCTACCATTTAAGAGCTTTCTAATTTAAACTGAACTAGCAATTTAATAATGGGGAAAGCCATTAAAACCTGTAAGAGAATTTGGGGACACCTAGGAGTGATTCTAGGAGTAACTCTAGGTGGGTGAGGGAAATAAAGATAATTAATTAATTAAAGAAATTAATTTATGGAGGAATGAAGGGGATGGGAGACACTTGTACGGGGAGAAATTTTAAGGAATTAAATTTAAAAAAACTTAATTAAATGAGATTTTAGGAAAGTAAGGAACCACAAAACTCTATATAATGAAGGGAGGAGATGGAGGTTGGGGATCTTCTGTTTGTATAATGTTACACTGCAGAAATATCCACTTGACTAACTTAACTTGTGAGAGTTGGGATACCCAGCTCGGCCTTGCGAGGCGAGCTGGGAGCTAGTCGAAATCTCTAGATAGTGTGTGTGTGGCTCCTTTGTGGCTTGGGGGGCTAAGGGGGAAGAATAGTACCCCTAGCATTGGTTAGGAGGTACTGGTGAAGTCTCACCGGTTGGCAAGCAGGAGTTGCATAGAGCGCGCAGGATGTCATTTAGAGCGGGCGATCAGGCAACGGTACACTTTCTTTGTTTGTATGGTAAATTGTTTTAGAACTTATGCTTAAATCTGCATTTTTACTTGGGTAAGTGAACAAATTGTCTAGATGGTTTTCTGAAATTTTCTTAGCTCGGATCGATGTTAGATTGACTCCCATGGATTCATTCCCCACATGTCTTGACCACCTTGTTGTGTTGATTATGACCTTCGTGGTTGTTTAGCCTTCGTCCCTAGCTCACCAATCCTCGCCTAAGCAGTCGACCAGGAGCTTGATCTACGGTCGTCACCTTAGCATTAAAAGACCTATGGATCTCAATGCCCTGCTTTTCTGTGTGAGGATGATGAGTGAAGGATGAACCTATTAGCCGAATACCCTTGATGTTTGTCCCTCGCTGATTGTTGATTCCGTCATCTAGCAACGACCTCTGCGTGTGGATTAGCTTGTGTCCTGGTTGGTTTTCTCTATGACTTGACTGATAGAACCCATGCAATCATTCCATGACCTTTCCCATTGGATCCTTGCGTTATCCTACTGTTATCTGCGCTGTATTGAGGTATTATGGCAATGAAAAATGAAATGACTTCATCTCAACATTTTACATTGTGTATTCTGGCAATGAAAAACGAAATGAATTCATCTCTGCATTTTTATTTTGGGTATTCTGGCAATGAGAAATGGAATGAATTCATCTCTGCATTTTATTTTGGGTATTCTGGCAATGAGAAACAGAATGAATTCATCTATGCATTTTACATTGGGTATTTTGGCAATGAAAAACAAAATGAATTCATCTCTGCATTTTACAATGGGTATTCTAGCAATGAAAAACAAAATGATTTTGGTCTTCATTTTTATTTTGGATTCTAGCGATGGAAAAGAGGAATTATTCTTGTCTGCATTTCGTTTTACCTTTGGGGCAATTTTTCCCTTGATGGAGACTGTGTTTTGCTTTAAAATTTTGCTACCATTTGATTCCTGTTAATGCCCATGTTTTTTCTTTTCAATTCATCAAATTTCCTTCTGTGAAAGACCACGATTTTGGAAATAAAAAATGGATTGTGTGGCATGTTGAATTCGCCCACGTTTTTTCTTTCCAATTCATCAAATTTCCCGATGTGAAAGACCACGATTTTGGAAATTAAAAACAAATTGTGTTGCATGCTAAATTCGCCCACATTTTTGCTTTTAAAGATTGATATAGATTGCTATTTAAAGGCCCACGATTTTTGCCTTTAAAATGTGAAGAGATTGTTGTTAAATTACCCACGTTATTGCATTTACAAGATTTCCTTGGACCTCTACAAGTACGCCTTATGCATGTTTGTGAATGTATATTTCTTTTTTTAAACTTTGGCTCGAGTTCCTCACAAGCATGCCTACTACTGGTCTAATATTCTATTCAACATACCTGATAATAATGGAGTGGCTTGCTCACTATGGACTAACTAATTCTATTTAGCATACCTTAGAATAATGGAACGATACGTTTACTATGTCTCCTATTATATTCAGTCTGTTATTTATAAAATTGATTTACTATGCTACCCATAGCACACCCTCTTCCTTACTTGCTCTACAATACTTCATTTATACACACAGTCAATATGTGCAACGATTAATTCCATGCATAAAATAATAGGAAAAAAGACTATATTATTGTCATTACTTGTCATTGGCACACACTTATATGTATGTAATATGTACACAACATAGACGCACAAAAACACACAAATAGTCACAAATAGTTGTTATAATATAATATTCAATGTATATTTGATACTATTAGAAGATACAAATACACATACTTCTTTTCCTATGCATGCATACATAGTGTTACTGAATGAAATTTTCATTTTTTCTCTTATCCGTGCTTTAAAAATCATTTGGGCTGTATGAATTTATGCTTCTTAATATTATTTCGATGGTTAATATGTTGCTTCATTTTTGGTTCATTTAATTAGTTGACTTTAGATGGTTCCTTAGTTGGGCCCTTACTTTTAAACCTTTAATTGGACCTTTATTTAAGACTTGAAGCTAGCCTTCTCCTTAGTTAGGATTCTTCTTCCTCTAATTTAAACAAGAGTTTCAGTCATCCCTGAGTCACTTTGATTTATGTTTAAATTAAACATTTTGATTTTGGGGCGCCAAGAAATAAATAGATTCAAGAAGAATAAAGTCACTAGTTTACTCTTACGCCCTTGAATAAAGTTGAATTTGAATGTTTTAATTAATTGATTCTCTCGAGCCATTGATTTAGTAGAGATATGTAATCATTGAGTTGTTAGACTTCTTGTACACAATAAACTATAATGTGATAAATGATGGTAGTAGAATTTAAATGTCATGCACAAATGAATTTGACGTGATGAATGATAGAGTCTCGATGATTAGATTTCCTCGCGCATGGATTGAATGAATGTTTTCTTGTGTTTGGGATTTGCACCATGGATTATGCGCTGGAAAAGTAATAAGATTA
>ML801318.1:114902-141501 GCA_009831015.1 Picea engelmannii | reverse complement strand
TTTTTATTAGTATTTTTTATTTTATTATTATTATTATAATGTGTTATGTTACATGAACATCTTCCCCATACTAAGCTATAGAACACCTATTGATGCAGTAAAGTGTATCTTTTCATATTATATAGATAGTTCAAAAATTTTTACTATCTCATATTTTTATATAAATATGTTTCTTCTTTTAGAACGATATAAATTTATTCTTTGCTTTGCTTTTATTTTATTCTTTATAGGTTGATATTGTGATTGCAATTTTTTCCATTCCTTAACATGCTATCAAAATCTATGTAATCCTAACTTTTTTATTCAAGATTCTTAGAGATTAAATAGAGAATATATTAAAGACGTTCCTTTTTAAATTTCTACTCACTTTGAATTGAATGTGTTTGCAAATAAAGTTTTTGAAATATTTATATTAAAGATAAATATAAAGAGAATAAATAAAATTTTGTTACAAGAAATTTTCTCTTAAGCGTTTGTAATATTTATGTTGAAAATAATCATAAAGAGAATATTTCAATTTTTATTGTTATATTTATTTCATTCACTCTTGGAAGGATGTGAAAAATAGATTATTTTGTAATAATTATGTTAAAGAAAATTAAAAAAAAAATACATCAAATTTTGTATCATATGTTTTTTGTGGTTTTTTATAGGATTTAGAGAAAAAAAGAATAGTATAAACATTATTCTAGAAAATTTTCTAAATAAAAACTGTGTATGAGGTTTTGAAACATTCAATGTTTTGAATGGACACTATACCCATCATCATGGACAAATGAAACTAATATGTTGGAAAATAGTATTGAGATTTGTATTTAAAGAAGAAGATTGGCAAGTGACCACTGAAGAGAGGAAAGAAGACTACCTACAGGAATGAATAAAGTATTAAAATTAGTCATAGATATTAGGTGATAAAATATAATGAAAAATAATAAAGTATTAAAATAATAATTAAATAATAAGATTTCTTCTTTAAATTGAGATATTTAATATTGGTAATATGAGATAATTATTATTAACAATAAAATCAAATAAAGTGAATAGGAAAAGAGGAAAAAACAAATATATAGGTAGACTTCACGGAGATGAACAAAAATCATGATAAGAAAGGAACAATTAGATTACAAAGAAAATCGTGAATATAAAAATAAAAAATATGAGGTGTAGGATGGAGACAATAAGGCAAGTGAAATATTAAAAAAAAAAACTCTTAATGATCAAGGTGATGAATGGTGGGCTTCCAAGATTGGCTAAGATTTTATCCATCTTCTTAATTAAAATTATTGGGATATTTTTCAATTTCAAGAACTTCTTGAATTAGGTGAGAGGAGTAATGAGGGGATGAGTGTAACAACCCTGCTTAAATAGATGTATAGGGATTATCAATTATAATTAATTTGATAATATGATTGTCCTAATATGTTAGTTAAACAATAATTATTTCTTAATAATATTAATTATTTATTTATTTATTAATTACTTGTTCATATCTATCAATGATTAATTAATTAATTGATTGACTCATTAATTAATTCAGTAATGAACTAAAGGGGTTAATAATTTTTAGTATATTTAATTAAAGACTTACGTATGAAGGGGGGGAAAGAAACAATAAATAAGGGGATAAGATATTAAATATAGGGATAAGACATTAATGAAGGGGATAAGGTAATAAAGGAGGGATAAGGAAATTAATGGGGGGGAAGAGAGTCGGTGAAGGGGGGATATGACGGGGAGGAGTCTTAGCGGGAGGATTATGATGTCGGGAAGGGAAGGATTTTGGGAGGAGATGGGGAGTTCTTTTTTTTGTGGATTTTCTGGTTCTGTTGTTGAGTTCCATAGTCTTTGAGAATCATTGCAGGGGGCACCGAGTTGCTGGGGGTTTTGGGCACGGGGGTCGGGATTCCTTTCAGTTTCTTGGAGCTAGGGAGTCAGACAGGATGCTCCTAGTTGGCTGGGAGGTTAGTCGGTTTGGGAAGAGTTGGTCAATGCATCAGGTAGTAGCAAGGCAAGGCAAGGCAACAGGGAAGGGACAACCATATTGGTAGAAATTAGCATCAGAAGCAGGTAATTTATTTATGAAATTGCTAAGTTATTTTCATGTTGTAGTTAAATGTTAAAGTCTGTTGAAATATTATATGCTTATTTGAAGCTAATGAATTATTTACGCACTTTGAAATTCTATGTTGAAATTGAGATTTTATGTTAGAAATGTTATGTGTAGTTGTAAGGATTTTACTAGGCTTGTTGATTTTTGGTCTCGACACATGGTATCAGAGCATGTAGTTCACAATCTGGAGCCTTAAGGGCCTACCCACCTATGCACCAAACTGCTTGTAAGAAGGTAAATATCCAACCCACTCCATGCGAGCTGCATACATAGCCAGAAACAGAATTAGTATGGAGATGTGGCTCTCCATGACTGAAACAAAAGAAGAAAAGAGAAACAGGGGATTTTTATGCTACATATCATTTTCCCAATTGTTGGCATGGATCAACTCCTTTCTGTAACAAATACACCCTCCCATGCACAAAAAAAATAAAAATTTCAAACCGCATATAAAAAAAAAACTAATAATAAAAGAGAGTCCTTAATTTTAGAACATTTTATGCTTCTAGGGCATCCAGGGAATGTTCCAGAATTCCACAGGACATGTAGCAGAACGTGTAAATCTATGCAGAATAAACAACTTTATTAAGGAAAAGTGTAAAATGCATTTAACATTTCCGACATAAGGTATATTTTTCCCAGTGGATTATGAAGATAATAACAATAACCTAAATATCAGTTGGAAAATTAGCTCAAATTGCCAGAGATTTTCAGAGTAAGAAATGCAAACTGCCTAAACTTTCCATCCCGTGGAAAAATAGCGCTGGGTTGAAAACAACTATGCCCAGAGTCTAACCCTAAATGTTTGAAACAATGGAATGAATCATTTGAAAAAGGATAAATATGAATGCCTAGGGTTTCATGGAAAAGACGAAGAATATACGAGTACGTCCGTTGTATTTCTATCTCTACTAGTAACAAATGTAAGGGCGTATACGATGGTGGTGACTATTTATACAATGTTTCCCCCCTACAGTCTCGTCGATTGACATGAAATGTTGAGGAATTTGCAGAATTCTTTATAATATTAAGAATAATTTAGGGAAGAAAGGAATTAACTTAATAAATAAATCGTGTTTATCCATAATTCAATATTTCAAGGGATGTATACTAACTCTTGACAAACAACAAAAAATATATAGTAGAAAACTGGCTTAAAAAAATAAATAATAGGATGTGCAGGAATGTTTGAGTTCAAAACACATTCTTCATACTCTTCCCCGGAGGCCTGCTCTACAGCAGATCCAGGGGCACTTCCACTTTAAGCGCAATCTGTAAACAAGGGCAGTAGACTACAATCACTGAATATTGCTTTCGAGTGATCGATCATTTATTTAATATCTGCACACCTAATTAAAAATGCCCTGCAAACAAACATCGAATACTGGTTGGCAGACTGACAAATGATAAAAATCCACTGAAAACGAATCAACACCTATCCACTTGATTCAATGGACATAATAATAGGCTTAGTAAAAGGATTACATTCTGGGTTCTTCCATTCAAAATGCTTATGAAAATGATGAAAGAATGTAATACAACCCAAGGAATAATTACACGTCACATTCCATTACACCAGTGGATGGAATTAAGTCAAGAAATACTTAACCACAAACCACCTCCAGTGCAGCCGTGGAGACAGTAGACTGGAACAAGAAACGACCCATAGACACCAGTGAGGACTCAATCATCGAAGCTCAGAAAGGAGTGCGACACTTATATGACAATCAAGGCGTATTTGTTGGTCACTAGTGAGGATTTGAAGGGGTTGCAATCCGAGCCTTTGTTCAATGCCAGAGTCACCCCTACTCTGGCTTGCTGCCCTGCGATTCGTGGGCTGGATTCACAAGACACACAACCCAAAACAACACAAATCATGAAATCCAAGAACCTTCAATGCACACCCAACACAATTCTGCGAAAACACACCTCACTGCGGAATATACACAACATAGGGGACTAAAATCTACTCTGATATGCTGAGAAAGAAAGCCAAGCCACCAAGGAAGAGTCTCGCAACGCCACCGGAGAGACCAAGCACCAAATGACAAACCAAGTCACATGGAGGATGATCCGATGAGGGGGTGTCACTATGCTCAACGCATCACCACATGGGGGAGCTTGCGGCCATTACCATAGCTCTGCCATAGTACCAGAGAGGGAGAAGCCTAGGGCGCATTTGGATAGTGAGATAGGCGACAGTGAGGGAGCGTTAGGGTTGAGGATGGTTTAGGGTTTGGTAAGAGAGGCATGTAGGGATGGTAATGAGCATGGTGAGGGAGGGGGCATGTGGGCCTCATGCGAGGACCCTCTTCCCACGTTAAATTTATTTATTTATTTTATTATTCTTATTTAGTTTTTATTTTTATTTAATTTTTATTTTTATTATTATTCATTTTCTTTTATTTATTTATTTTGGTTAAATTGTTAGGGTTTTAATTTAAGTTAAGATTTAATTTTAAAGTTAGTTAAGAATGAAATAGTATAGGGGTTTGGAGATGGATGGCATGACCTGTCCCGTCGACCACGTCCACTTAATTAAATATTGCTAAATCCTCTTCTTCTGGCCAATACTGTCCATTTTTATTTATTTTTATTTTAGAAAGATTTTCGAAACGCAAATTCCAGTAAACGACTGAGATAAGAGATTTTTTACTTAAACCCACGAGCGAGCTGGAGGGGTCGGTCTTTGGTTATCGTCGGCTCGTAGTGTATGACCTATTAACAATCCGGTCCGTTTGACTGATCCAATGGTGTAAACTTCTGGAATATATGGAGAGTAGTGATCGAGATTCAGATGGATGGCATCACCGTACACGATTTTAAGTGGTGGACTGAATTGATAACATGTTGCCCGATGTAAATGATATAATTTAGTCGGTCGCTTGTGATGCATCTTTCGGTTACTTATGGGCCGTTTGGCAGGGAATCTCGCTGTTATTTTGTTGTTTGCAACATTGACAAATAAAGTATAAATTTCAATTATTATAACGAAAGAAAAAGCTGGTTGATTAACTTTTTTACATGAGGGTGTGTTTCGAATCTGGCAGCTTAAATTGATGATGCTTTATTCCAATCAAGTTGCTTTTATTTTTATATTTTTATAATTAAATTATTAATTTACCTTTAATAAAAAAAAAAGTACACACCTCAGGACTCAGAAGTAGCCTTAAATTAAATTTAGTGTGCGCTGTAATCTTTTAAGAAAAACTTAATATCGAAATGGTTGTTAAGAGAAAGACCCCTCGATAGTTGCATTAAATTAACTATAGAATGAACTGGAATATTTTAAGAAAATCTTAGTATAACAAATGGATCTAGAACATATAAGTTGAAAAAACGTTCCTTGTAGATTTAAATGAAACTTTGTCCCATGCATTCCTTTGTAAAAGTGCGGGTCCCATTTCCTTCCAGACAAGTGAAGTGCATACGTGGGAAGTTCACACACACATTTTAAGACAATAATCACACCCACCATCTTTAAATTTTTCCTCTATTTTATGGATTTTAAGCCGGTTATGGATTTTAAAGTACTCATATCCACTCAAACCTAGATAGTTATATCTCATCATTTTGTTTCTACGTATTGAACTTGGAATTTATTCCAGTGTTTTCGATCCTCGTAATGAACCAAATTTCCATAATTATAAGAAGAGTTTGGAATCCTTATCCAAACTAGAGTTGTGAAGAGTGGGTCTATTACAAGATAAAAAGTTGAGGTCAGTTACTCAATGGGTAGTAATGGTTTTTCCCAAAAATGAAGGCTATGAATTAAGAATTAAGCTTATATCCTCTACTAAATAAATAAAAAAAATGAGTCTAAAGAATCATTTTTCTCATAGATAAATGAAGACATTATCCTCTATTATAAGTTTCCAAGTTAATATAATCGATTTCAGTAAATCTACTAGTTTTGTAAGGGAAAATTAAGCCTCCAATCCCACTCATTCTCTTCAAAGTAATTCATCTCATCCACTTTGATTGCAAGGGCACTGTATCAGACACCATTCTTTGAAGTAATGAATAAGAGAGGTTAAATGGAGGGAAAAGGGTTGGGTCTAGACTATAGGGTTGGGTTCAGACTATAATTAAAATTATGTTTAATTATATTTAAAATTTATAATTCATGCTTGAATTCAAAACTAGTTAAAGCGACTAATTAGATTGTTTTTAGAAAAAGGTTAAGCGATGCTTGAGGCAAGGGTGTCGACTTTATGTCATCGAAGCATTGAATGAAAAGAAAGGACCCTCCTTAGATTAGTACCCAATATTGTCAGAGTTTAAAGATGTTTTTCCAAACGAGTTACCAGGGTTACCTCCTGAGAAGGAGCTTGATTTTACTATCGAACTAAAACCTGGTGCAGAACCAATTTCCAAAACTCTATATTGGATGACAGTGCCAGAACTTTGTCAGTTGCAAATGTAGTTGAAAGAGTTACTGAACTTAGGGTTAATAAGGCCCAGTGTCTCACCTTGGGGCGCACCAGTAATTTTTGTAAAGAAGAAGGATGGATCCTTACGATTGTGTATAGACTACAGGGACCTGAACCATGCTACAGTGAAAAATAGGTACCCGATGCCACAAATAGATGACCTCTTCGATCAGATGAAAGGAGCAACGGTATTCTCAAAGATCGATTTGCGATCTGGGTATCATCAGTTAAGGATTAAGGAAGGCGATATCCCAAAAACTACCTTTCGAACTTGGTTTGGACATTACGAGTTTGTCGTGGTACCTTTCAGATTGACCAATGCACTAGCAGTATTCATGAGCCTCATGAACGACTTATTCTGGAAGTACTTAGATTGTTTTGTACAAGTCTTTCTAGATGACATCCTCATTTATTCCAAGAACGAAAGAGAACATGAGGAACACTTACAAGTGGTGTTGTCCTAGCTTAGAGAGAAAAAATTGTATGGGAAGTTGTCGAAGTGTTCCTTCTTTCAGAAAGAAATCCACTATTTAGGTCATATCATTTCCGGCGAAGGAATCTCTGTGGACCCAGAAAAGGTAAAGGCCATTATGGAGTGGCTAGTACCGAAAAATGCCCATGAGGTGAGAAGCTTCATGGGGCTAGCAGGTTATTATCAGAGGTTTGTGGAAGGATTCTCAAAAATAGCGAAACCCATCACCACTTTGTAGTGAAAGGGGGTCAGGTATGAATGGACAGAAGAATGTGATAGTGCATTCATTGAGCTTAAGACGTTACTAACTAGTGTGCCAATTCTACGAGTGCTGGATATGGAAAAGGACTTCACAATATGCACAGATGCCTCGAAGCAAGGGTTGGGGGCCATGCTAATGCAGGATGGAGGAGTGATAGATTATGCATCCAGGAAGTTGAAGAAACATGAAGAGCTATACGCGACTCATGATTTAGAGTTGGTAGCTGTAATTCTAGCTTTGAAACTTTGGAGGCACTGTTTGGTAGGGCGAAACTTTGAGCTCAAAATAGACCATCAAAGTTTAAAACATCTCTTCACTCAAAGGGATCTGAATGCTAGGAAAAGGTGATGGAATGAGTTTATGAGTGAGTGCGATTTTGATATTTCATACATCAAGGGAAAGGAAAATGTGGTCGTAGATGCCTTGAGTAGGAGACCACATATTTTCTCCTTAGTACCCTTAAAGGTCAATCTGAGGGAACATGTGTTGACACAACTCCAAGGAGACAATTGGTATTTAAAGGTTACTTCAAACCGCCAGAGTGGGAGGCAGTTAGATCCAAAGTATGAAGGATATAGTCTAGAGGAAGACAAACTATTGAGATATCGAGGAAGGATGTACATCCCTGAAAATGGGGATATTCGAAGCATCATACTAAAGGAATCCCATAGAGCACTTTATTGTGCGCATTCGGGTGTGAAGAATATGTACGCATACATGAGGAAACTCTTCTTCTGGGTAGGCATGAAGCGCGATGTAGTCCATTTCATCGCCAAGTGCCTAGAGTGTCACCAAGTGAAAGCCGACCACCATCACCTAGCAGACCTCCTACAACCACATGATGTTCCTATGTCCAAGTGGGAAGTCATCTCTATGGTTTTTGTTGTGGGGTTGTCGCTCACATCTCATAGACACAATGCCATTCTTGTGATAGTAGATAAGTTAACCAAGAGTGCTCATTTTATTCCGATTAGAGACACTTACGATGTCACTGACATGGCACGTGTGTTTGTAAATGAGGTTATCCATTTGCACGGGATACCTAAGAAGATCATTTCAGATAGGGACTCCAAATTCACTTCTAGGTTTTGGACAAGTTTGCAGTCAGTGTTGGGGACTTAGTTGAACTTAAGCACAACTTATCATCCTGAAACAGATGGGAAAACTGAGAGAGTAAATCAAGTCATGGAAGACATGCTCAGGATGTATGTCATGGATAATCAAACCCAGTGGGAGAAGTACCTACCTTTGGTAGAGTTTGCCTACAATAACAGTTTTCATAGCTCCATCGAAATGCCACCCTACGAAGCATTGTATGGAAGGCCATGTAGAACACCATTGAGTTGGGATAGACTAGAAGACCGAGTAACAGTTGGGCCAAAATTGATTCAAGAGATGGAGGAACAGGTGATTTAGATTAGGCAGAGACTAAAGGAAGCACAGGATAGGCAGAAAAGTTATGCGGATGCACAGAGGACCGATCGAAGTTATGAAGTGGGAGACCAGGTTTTCATTCGTATCAGGCCTAATAAGAGTACCATACGATTCGGGAAGGGGAAAAAGTTGTCACCTTGATTTATAGAACCGATCAGAATCCAAGAGAAAATTCGACCCGTTGCCTATTGTCTCGTACTGCCACCCCACTTGCATAAAACTCATAATGTATTTCATGTATCTGTTTTACATCATTATGTTGCTGATGAATCCCATAAAATAAATTGAAAGGAATTGCAAGTATAGGACGTGGGAACCCTCACGGTAGAACCGTTACGCATATTGGACCATAGAGTCTGACAGCTCAGGAACCGTATGGTAGACCAAGTTAATGTCCAGTGGGACAAGTATAGTCCAGGATCTGCTACTTGGGAAGACGTTGAGACACTACGCCGAGACTATCCCTCACCTTTTTTTGACCACCTCAAGAATATGTTTCTCGAAGGTTGGGTGTATGTAACACCACCTTTCGACTTAGTGTTATCGGACTAATCGGTAAGTGCGGACACTAACAAATCTCCCTAGATCCACCTGGATCTAGAAAAAAATAGGACAGGACATGACTCTTTCCCTAAGTTACAACCATTGAAATAGCTAGTAAGGAGGAACAAGTGGCATACCTTTGTATAGCTTCCTAGGGTCTATGTTGCTCCCACTTCGCTCCGGTGCTCTCGTGAGGTCAAGACCAAGACAACACAAACCAACCAAAGTGAAGATAGAAAAATGTATTCAATCGTCAACTTATCTGTATGATCAAGGAATTACACAATAAAGTAAGAATGACTTTATGGGAAAAGGACATGTCGTTGTATCATATTAATCGAAAGTAGAAGATACAACTTGATTGCCTTGATGTCGCAAGCTTCCTTTCGGTGACTCTTGGTTCCAACACACACACTTGCTCGATCCTTGCATGAAGAAGATCCAATTCCTCTTGATGGACTTGCTAGAGTCTCTAAGCTCCTATTCAAGCTATGTTCTTCACACAATTCCTTCACCAATTCTCCAATTAATCTTGCTTAACCTCTTCCATGAGAATCCTTTCAATATATAGGAGAGGATGAGATGGTTACATGGATGAGAATGATCCCACCAAATCAGGGAAGCCAGTAAGATGATAACCATTCGAATGCCAACCCATTTTCTAGAAGATTCCCTTATAGAACCATCGAGACTTCATCTTTCTTCCAAGCTTGAGAACAAGTTCACACCCTAGGTATAGAGCACAGTGCGAGAAGTTCGCACCCTAGCTGAAGGTGGCCTGCGAGAATGGGTCATTCTCGCACCCTAGGTTATAAGCAGCCTACGAACTCTCTTTGAAAATGTGTTTTCTGGAAGGAGATAAATGTCACTTTTCTCAAGAGAAAGTTCTTGTTGGGAGCCTAAGTACACCATTGTTAATACACCATCTAGATGACCAAAATCATGGGTAATAGAATGCCCCCCAAAGTATGAGGCCGGAATTAGTGACAGCCAAAATACTTTGTAAACTGCATGTGTATGTCGGAAACCAGGAGCACACCTAATCGAAAACCTGCAAACAACCAAGCATTTGCAGAATATGATACTGGTTCTAAGGAAGGCATTCCCATACTCAGATCACGAAAATATGACACTATAAACATAGGTCATGGCCACCAATCATACACTATGGATCCATGCCATCAAAATATCGCATAGCCACCAAAATATCGCATAGCCACCAAAAATACACGGTGGATCAATGCAAGAAAATTCAAATTAAGACGACATAGCCATGAGATATACAAAGTGGATCTATGTGTCAACAAATTATACATATTCCATCGCAACCTAGACCAAAGAGATAAGATCCAGGGTCTTCAATATCGTTACCCCAAAAGTATGAATCTAACCATGTGATTACATGTGTCGAAGTTGAACATGGTAGAAACCACTTGATTACCGGTCATTGATGAAATTGTTAACAAGTGCAAGGGAAATCACCATTAATGTCAATGACTCCCAAGGTACACTAGTACAATCCACTGAATGTGAATAAATGAATTGAGGTCGAACATCCAACAGAATCTTTCGATCACGGGTCAATGATTAAAAACCACTGTCGAAAGCGAGGAAACCTACCATGGAGGCATGTAAGTCCCAAGGACCAAATAATTTCTAAGTCTTGTTTCTAGATAATGAACTGGAGTCGACGGAACAAAAATCGTCACAGGAGGGCCTTGATGTATCCCCCATCAATGACACGAAATGAGTAACAGATTTTGAAGGTTGAACAGAGTATGATGTAAGTTGGACTAGACACAGGGAAGGCCGACACAGAGAGAACGGACAACTATAGATGGCCGACTCAATAGATGTTTCAGATGGACTTCTCTTGAACATATGAATGACACGACCAGTGATTTGGCAGCATTGACTCAGAGACGACGCAGGGTATGAACTTGTAGCAAATCAAATGTGAGACAAATGGATTTCCCAAACCGGCTTCAAATAATGAATAGGGGGCTGTCATGTTCAAGAGAAACACTTACTGCCAATAATATGAATACGAAAACACATCCCTATCCCAAATTTTCCCCCACCATTTCTGGCAAGTACCTCTTTATTTTTACGCAAGCTTGAGGAGGATAACATATGCTTGTTTATGTAAGCTCATCCTTCGGATGAGTCCTTCGGAGTATGTTTAACGAACCCTAGGAAGGAGTGGTTCGATCCCATTACGGGTCTGTCGATGTTTGTTTAACAAGTCCAAAGATATAAAACTCGAAGGTTTTTCATGATTATAGAGTCTGGAAAAACACTTAAAAGAGGACTCTCTTAGTTCCTTTTTCATAAAATAGTCTGATGAGACCGAAAAAGAGATAAATTATCGCCCAATATATGCTTTCTTCAAATACTTTAACGAGCGTGAAAATAACAAGGTCGCTCGACAATCTTTTCATGTTTAGAGAGTTTGAAAAGAGCTGAAAGAGGACTCCAGGGGGGTTCCTTTTTCGTATGACCTTGTTGAGCCCGAAAAAGTGATAAAAGTGTGCTCGATTGCATTCTCATGTATTTTCGAGTGTGAGAACAGACAAATACCAAGCTCGAGGTTTTGTGCAAAAACCATAAAAAACAATCAAAACATGCGATGAAAAAGAGAAAAAAATATCTGTATCCCTATATATGAACGTCGAGGTTGTTATGTCTGCAAAAGTCACACTCATAAGAGTATTAGGCATTAGGTTTAATAAATAAAATAATTATAAAAAGCAATAACAAATGGTAAAAGTAAATATAAGTGGGTAAAATTTCTTTTTACCATAATCATTGTAACTTTGCCAATATTTTAGCCCAAAACCCCTCTTTTTCCCTTGAATTTCAGCACTTGATTGCGGGAGGTACGAGCATCCATTTGACGAACCTTCTCCGGAAGTGAGGTAAGCTCCTTGTCCTATATCTTTTCATGGTTCAATTTTTCTTTTTCATTGGTAAAATTCCTGTTTTTGAGTTTTTTTTAGGGGTTAAAATTGCGCTCATCCATTCTCGCAGGCCAGCCACATGGGACTTGCGAGAATGCATCATTCTCGCAGGTGGCCCCAAAGGAACCTCCGAAAACCTCGCACTGTTCCTAAAGGGCACCTGCGAGAACCACAAAGCGAAAAAATTCTTTGAAGTTTGCTCAATGAAAAAGTTACCAAGTGTTGAAGAGAGTTGTTGACGTTCTTCTTATGTGTCTTATGCAGGCAATTGGCTATCACCATGGTTCTGGAATGGCACGAAAGAGAGCATGAAGAAGATGATGTTATTGCCGGGAATAACCCGGGCACCGTAGCCACTTTGTGAGACTGTGGTATCCTAAAATTCTTTTGCATCCCGGGTATGAGGGCCCAAGTCAGGCTATTGGAGTACCTTGTGCATATGTGGGATGTGGACCAACAAGTATTCCACGTAGGGGTCCACACATTGTCCTTGGATATCGAGGACATTTACTTCTTGATAGGACTGTCACGGCGTGGGTACCATGTGAGCCTAACTGGTAGTAGAGGTGGTGGTCTACCTATGAGTGAATACTGTCATTTGCACTGTGTTCCAGAGGCGGAAATGAGCAAAGGAAAGGTAACCATTTGGGGGGTGTGGGATTTGACCCTTCGCACTATTTTGTTCACCATTGCTCGTATGGCTGGGAGCGCTACTCCTCACATGGCTCTCCAGAGCTACTTTCAGTATGCCATAGAGTGTACTGAGCCTCGGGTCTTTAACTGGGTAGACACAGTCCTTCGTAGCATGAAGAGGCAGTTGACTAAATGCAGGCGAGGCAACGTGAAGAAATTTGGGTACGAGTCGTTGTTGGTGTCCTTCTTTCTTGAGAGGGTTCCCTTGCTGAGGTTGCAGGTTGAGTGGGGTTTACCGGCTCTAGAGGATCCAAGAATGCTGAGGTGGTGTTAGGTCATGGCCCGACACGTAGCTGGACCAATCATCAAATACAATGATGCCTTCCTTGACTAGTTGTGACCACAAATGATGATGGTCAATGATTATGCCTATGCTGGGTTGGAATTCCGAGGAGATCCAAACTTGGCCCTGCCTGAGGGTGCTCAGTGGGGAGATCTCAGTAAGAAGTACACATTTTTTACTTTTTAAATTTTTTTGTGAGTTTTATCATATGCAAATGTTTTTATGTTCGTCCAAGGTCCAATTACAAAACTTATTTTTTGATGACACAGACGTGGGGCCTTATCAAACTCTGGGTACTTCTCCTATTTAGCGACGAGGAGAGGTGGCTCCAGTGCCATGATGGGATGCTGAAGATTATGAAGCAGTGGAACAAAATTTAGAGGGTTTGACAACAGACATTCCAGACATGCCTCTTGGAGAGGTTCCATGACGTTATCAACATCATACGGTGGGAGTGTCAGAGTCCATTGGCCGACTGCTTAGTAGGTTGCCTGGGCAGTCGTGTGTTACCATGAAAGTCATCCATGATGTCTCTTTGTAGAAGCTATGAGATTCAGATTTTGAAATTTTGGTCCTCGGAAAGAACATTTTTTGTAAAAAACTTTTTGATCGTTATATATACATACAGCTTCTACCGGTTGATCTTGTGTTGTGTGAAAGTTGATTTAATTGATTTATAAATGACCCAAATGTCTGTCTAATACATAGTTAGCTAATGCATTAGTTAATGTATTTAGACATCTAGGAATATGTTGATATTCAATATAATCAAAATAACGTTCCAAGAGGCGAATTCGCAAATACATCCATAACAAAGTAGGACTTCGAATAGCATAGAAATTACTTAACTGTAGTACTACGAGCTGCGAATCAAGTCACACAACCAAGTGACGGATACCGAGTGAGATAACATTAATCAACAATTCGATAATGACGTTATTCTCTGCAATATTGTTGGTCGCACGGCCGAGGCACACACCTCGTAAAGAGACAAGTTCGTTTGTAGGGGCGTAAATTTCCCATGCAGCGGAAGTAAGGTTATGAGTACTACGGCTAGCACCATCAGTGAAGCCGATGTGGGGTAGCAAAGACTCCGACATCTAGAAATCAAACACAACGTCACATAAGCGCAGAGTCCAGATAACGACACAAGCAAACTACAGTAACACACAAGAAGTATGATACAATAAAAATACAAGTACTCGTGCATATGTGATCTTATGCATAGTACTTCTTCAAGTACAACCCATTTTTGGGTTCACTCAAAGGAATACCAACGTAATCTACTAACTCTTAAGCTCCTTTTTCCAAAACTCATCTAATGATATAAGGACCTCGCCACATGGCTTCGAATTTTTCAGCTCCTAGCATATCTCGATCTTATTCGTAGAGGAGTACCAGATCTCCTTCGGAGAAAATGAGAGGCTTGACATGTTTGTCGTATTGGGCCTTGACACATTTCTTCTGGGCTTGTATGACTAGGGTAGCATCGCGTTGAGTTTCGTCTAATCGCATAAGATACAATAGACATTCTTCCTCAGTAGAAGTATTTGGTAGGAGTTCAACAACTAGTTTTAAAGAGGGTATCTCGCATTCGATCAGGAGAATGGCTTCCAAACCATAGACTAACCGGAAAGGTGTAAACCCAGTAGTAGACTTATCGGATGTCCTGTAAGCTCACAATGCTAAAAATAACATTGTGTGCCAACTTGTTTTGTGAATCCCTATCATTCGTCAGAGCATGGTTATGAGAACTTTGTTAATTGCTTCGACTTGGCCATTGGCTTGTGGATAATAGGGTGTTGAGTTTTCATGGTGAAGACCAAAATTTTCAGTGAGTTCGGACATCATGAAGTTTCTAAAGTGGCTACCGTGATCAGTGAAGATAGCCTGAGGAACACCAAAACAAGCTATGATGTGATTAAAAATGAATAATGTTGTGGTCTTTCTAGTATTGTCAAATGTCGGCATCGCTTAGGCCCATTTCGTAAAATAATATATGGCTACAATAATGTATCCATGCCCCCCGGTCGAGTGGGGGTGACATGTCATGAAATCGATGCCCCATTTCGCAAAGGGACCAACAGAGACCATAGGGTGAAGAGGGGTGAGATGTGACTGTATCTTATGATTATAGGTCTGGCAAGAGTGGCATTTTTGGACAGCGATTATACAGTCGTTAAATACAGAAGGCCAAAAATACCCTGCTCGTAATATATTCTGGGTAGTAGCATACCCAAACATATGACCACCACAGGCTCCAGAATGGCAGTCATTTAAGGCTTTCCTGGCTTCATTGAATGTGAGGTAGCGTCGAAAAACAGAGTCAATCCCACAGCGATAAAGAGTGTCCCCAAGGATAATATATTGATGGGCCTGGTAGCGTATTTGACGCCAGTCAGTACTGGACAAATTATGCTGGAAAGTCTAGGTTTGGAGATATATGATGATATTGCCATACCAAAGATCATCAGAACTAATGAGGAAAAGGGATTCATCAGGTAATGAATCGGTTGCTACATTTTCCATTTCATAGTAGGGAAAGTCGCATATCAACTCGAAAATCACTAAGGACTTCTTGGCCTTGGCTCATTCAAATTCTCAGTCAAACTCCTAGAGTATCATGATCCATTTGGAGTATTTCCCCCCTAGCAATTGACGTGTGAGAATGTGTTGCATAGGGTTGCAGTTAGAAATCACTGTAGACTTGCGAGAGAGGATGTAGTGCCGGAAGTGTTGAACTTCTTGGACGGCTGCCAAGGCCAATTTTTTGACATGTAAATACTTGGTTTCGGTAGGCGTTAGAATTCCACTCAAGTAATAGATAACATGTTCGTCATGAGAATCATCCTCTTGGACAAGAACCATACCAATGGTGTAATTTGAGGCTGCGAGGTATAGGAAATAATCGCGACTATAATTGGGGGGGAAGAAAAGTAGAGCACGTGTCAAGGACAGTTTCAAAGCTTCGAAGGCTTTGTTTGCGATGGTATCCCATACAAACTCAGACCCCTTTTTGAGTAGTCGCGTAAATCCACGAGTTATCTCGGTGTAGTTCGGGATGAAACGAAGAAGAAAGTTTTCTTTCCTTTGCAAACTTTGTAACTGGCGAAGTGTAGAAGGAGGAGGGAGGTTAAGGATCACTTCAACCTTTAAAGGATCTAACCTGATCCCTTGATGCGAAACAATAAAGCCTAGAAGTCAGCCGAATCCCACGCAGAAAACACACTTGTGAGGATTCAAGCGTATATGGTAAAACTGACAGCAGGCGAAAATGGCTCGGAGGTGGATTGGATGATTGACCTGGCACATTGAATGAGCGGGTAAGTCGTCAAGATATGGTTGCATGATGTGCTTGATATCATGGAAGGCATAAGACATAGCACGCTAAAAATTTGTGCCAGTGTTCTTGAGACCGAAAGGGAGTTTCCGATAGGCGAAAGTGCCCCAAGGACAAATAAAAGTCATCTTATGTTGATCCTCAGGAACAATATTGATTTGATTATATCTAGAGAAACAATCCATCAGAGAGAAGCTTTTGCTTCCGGCGTAATCGTCAACAATCTAATCGACGAAGGGGGTAGGAAAGTTGTCCTTAGGACAAGATTTGTTCATATCCCTATAATCAACGCATACGCGGATTGTGCCTTGTTTCTTGTCGATTGGGACAAGATTGGAAACCCAGTCAGTGAGGGCCACTGGGTAAATAAAGCCAGATTTTATAAGTTTCTCGACTTCAAGCTTGATAGCAGCCGCTTTACGTGGGTGAACTGGACAAAGGTGTTGCCAGACGGGTTTAGCATCGGGGTATGTCTTGATCTCATGTATCACAATGTCGAGGTCGATACCTGACATTTCTTCGTAGATCTAGGTGAAGACGTCACAAAAATCTTTGAAAAGTGACGTGTAGGTGACGATTTTGTCAGGGGAACACGAAGCTTCGATATGCACATTTTCGACAATTCTAGGTTTGATGGATATGTCAAGGGGAATAGTGGGTGAGATATTTCTTAAGTTCCCTTCGAAAAACACATCGTTTGTGGACTCGAGAATAGTTGAAATGATGACAACGGTCGACGGGGTTGATATCCGTTGGTAGTTCTCGATGGTATGTTGCTCCAGGAAGATGATGGAATGGTGATGTCCATCATCCCAAGGGGTTTCTTCCATGACAGACATGATCATCTCGTCTGTGGGAAAAATGACACCAAAAGGATCTGGAGATAAGTCACCAAGAGAGGGGGTAGAAGAGGTTGTTGATTGAATGGCCTGATAGGTAGATTCGATCAGACTTAACGGCATTTTGTCGCCATAATGAAGATGATCACCAGGGTCAGGTACCATCCATGGGTCGTGAGACACAGGGATTCTGTGAATCGAGGTGGAGATCATGTTGATTGAAGCAATGGACGAGCGTGGAACATCAAGTGATGGAATGGGGAAAGTACCCATTAACGAAGAATCTTTGAGAAGACCTATACCGATGTTCTTGTAACCCGGTGGGGTTTTAGCGATGAACGGTATGTTGCCAGTATGGGTATCTGAGTTAAAGAAGGTTAGTTTGTCGACGGTGATGACCTTTCCTTTATGTGGGAAACATACAACATGAAAAAGAGTCGACACAACTGCGTGCATGGAACCGATCCAGCTACGGCCAAGAAGAAGATTATAATCGAGAGGAGCATCAAAGACTTCCACTTTGACTTGGACCGTTTTGCCTTCTAGCATGATTGACAACGAAGGAAGGACACCGTAAGGCTTAAAACCGGAGCCATTGAAGGCTTTGAGAGTGTTCTGGGATTTAGTCAAAGAGGGAGAGCCGATGGCTTTCCAGCAGGTAACAAACATGACACATGTCAAGGCACCCTCGTTGATGACGGTTCTACAAATATTTTTTTTGGAGACAATCACTTGGATTTGGAACACGAGTTGAGGGGGTAATCGTGGAATGTGATATTCCAATTCATAAATTATTAAATTTGTGTCTTTCGGGTCAATTCCACCGATAGCTTTCAACAGTGCCTTTCATTGTGTAGGAAAACTTTGAAGGACTTCGAGGGATGACATCGCTGAAGGTGATTGGGCTAGATATTCAACAATGTTGTAGTTCTGGGTAGCACGAACATGAGGATTGAAAGCCGATTTTCGAATGACGCCCTTTGGAGAGGGTCGAAGAACTGTGTCAAGGCTTGGTCGTTCGAGATGAAGAGGACCATTGGTAGGTGGAGTCACAGGAGAGGGTTGTACCAATGAAGGAGGTAGATCATCAATCTTCTCTTTATAGGGAGAATAATCTTTGGGTCGAGTGGTGAGTGCAATGCCATTCTTCTTTGAATCTCCAGTACACATCAATACATAGGACATAGTAGAAGGGGAAGGCTGGTCCTGAATGACCAATTAGGCCTGTTGTTGAGAGGGGAAGGGTTGGGACAGAACGACCAGAACAGGTGGTTTCGGGGCTCCTTGAAGGAACTTAGTGACCTTGGCGTGTTGTGGGAAATCCTTCGTGTAGCGATCATCACCACAGATGAGAAAAGGGTATCGAGGTTTGCGCTTATCCCTATCGTCAACAAGGGGAGTTTTGGTTTTCTCTGCTTGTAAAGTATTTTTGTCCTCCTTATTCTTACCCTTTCCTTTTCTGGATTTGCTTTTACTGGCTGGGGTAGATTGAACTGCATTTACCTCAGAAGTCTTACTGGTGGGAGGGGTAGGAGACAGAGCATTTTGAACATTAGAAGAAGCAAGTTTGGGGTTGGTGCTTAAGGAAGAATGTGGTTGGGCATGGAAAGTGCCAATCACACTATCGACTGCATGAGAGACAACTGGAGTAGTTGAAGTGGTGGAAGTGGAAGGATGAGGTGAATCAAGGAGTAAGTCATAAAGAGTACTTGTTTGTGAGTAAACGAGGTCAAGATATTGAGCTCGACTTATGGCCTGTTCTTATGTGACAACTCCACCCATGGAAATTTCATGAGCGATGTCATTCACAAATGATTTTGTGAACCACTCTTCCAACAACTGATCGGGAAGTTTGAGTTTGATGAGACGTCCTCTCCTTCGCCATTCATGAATGTGATCAGATATATGAGTGGCTTTGGTTTGTTTGAAAGAACTCAAAATCTCGGTCCCCGTTTCATAATGGATAGGAAACTGGTAGTGGGTGAGGAAGGCCATAGCTAGGGTGTTGAAGTCAATGAAGAAACCTCGTGGTAATTCTATATACCACTTCGCAGCAGAACCCGTGAGAGTTCTTTGAAAAAGACGTAAACGAATAGAGTCATCCATCAAGGAGTTGGATGAGAACCAAAGGTGAAAATTCATGACGTGATTGTTCGGGTCCTCTCCCGCTTTGCCATCGAATTTAGGGATGTTTGATGGTAGCTTGGCTGGTATAGTGGGCCATTGGGAAGAGTGAAGAATTGGATCATTTAAAATCCTAGACAGATTTGGGAGGTCCAAAGTGGCCAAGAAGGGTATCTATCTATTCACATGCAGGTACTGGTGGCTTTGGGGAGGGAGCCCCGTCAGAAAACTAGTGGGACCATAAGTAGTCTGCATATAATGCGAAGACCCAGGAAGATTCGGTGGTTCTTGTGGAGGAAAGTAGCTCATGGGATTGTATCCCTGAATAGGGATGTGAGTTTGAGCATTCGAGCCCCAAATAGGATTGGACGTACCTGGATATGGTTGGCCTATACTAGGGGGTATAATGGATGTAGCTGGAGCCTGTTTCCCCCCAGTTGATTAAGGATTATGTTGTATCATATGGTTCCAATACTGGGCCAAGGATGGAGGTATTTTTTGTCCGTAGGGTGGGGTTGGTGGGGTTGTCCTCCAATCGGGGGTTGTGTTCCAATTGGGGGTTGTGTTCCAATAGGAATTTTCCCTACAAGGGGGGGTTGAGTCAAACCTCCTTGGTGAAATTGTCCACCAATAGTAATCTGGTAATTTGGTGTGAACAACAGAATAGTTCCACTAGGATTAGTGTTGTCGGTAGAGGACGAGAAAGGTCCTCCTAAAGGGGGTTGAGGAAGTGTCAGAATGAAACCGCGAGGAGAGTTCCCAGAAGAAGAGGGACCACTAGGAGTGTCCGATGGGGTTTGTGTAGGAGTGGGAATAGAAGCATTCAATGCATGGTATCCCGGTGGAAGTGTCAGGGTGACACTGGGCGAGAGCAGTGTGCCGATGGGGGATTGACTAGCCATTGTAATCCTAGTGTGAATACTCGTAGTGTCTGTGTAATGGACCATTTCTATAGGGACGGTCAAGATGTGGTCAGATCACGGAGCTTCTGTACCAAGAAAATAATAAGCAGTAGTAAAAGGTACTATGTTTGGTTTAGAGGTTTCGGGGAACGCAGGTGAGACAGTAATTTCAATGCCTGATCCTGCACCAAAGAGATCCCGTCTAAAAATGCCAGCAGACCAAAAAGGATCTTGGCCCTCAGGTCCTGGAAAGGGTCCAGTCGGTGATCCAGAACACAACACAACTAAGTCTCCAGAAGAATTCACTCGCATAATATGTCTCTCAGAATCGGGGTGAAGTCGAAAGTCCTCTCAAGTATTGGTAATTCAGAAACGTTCTAGAGAGTCAGTTCTTTCCACTTGTGGAGTGGTAACGTCTTCGACTTCACTCTGTTGAGGAGAGCCCTCAGGTGAGATTGTAGGCAGGGGTTAGGAACCTTCCAGGTTTTCTAGAGGTAAGCCCTACATTCTACGTGAATGACGTGGAGGGTCTATTGTGAACGAGTTACAAACTTACGAAGAAAAAGACTATGGTCAACTTGGGTAAACAAAAAGCACGCGCTAGTAAACAAAATCTAGGAAACAATACCAAGCAAACAAGACCTTCTAATCCTAAAGTCACTAGTTGGTGATGAAATCCAACGTCACAACAACGAGACAAGAAGGGACTGGGCTAGGGTGGAAAAGTTATGCTGACGACCTACTTAATGGAATTACACCCTGGTGCAAGCTCCCACACATAATTGTGGGTATGCCCTCCAAGGAGCCCGAGTGAGTTTGGCGAACGTTGATTCCAGGTACCGTGAAGACTTGCCCCTTTAGAGTCACCTTGTGTAAGACCCTAAGAAGATAGGCCACTAAGGTTACCACCGAAAACAATAAATCCTGGGGGAACAGTTGACAGCCCGATCCACACGCAAGGGCAGGGTATCTAGCCCGAAATCAACTCAAGAGGCTTCCACTCATCATTGTGGGTATACCTCCAAGTGACCCCCATAATACGTGCAATCTCTACACCAATATCAACAAAGCAGGGTGAGTAACTCTGTCAATATCAATGCAACCTCGGGTTTGACCCTTGTGTGAGAAGGGCTTCCTAGGACAAAATGTTGTAGATGGAATTTGACACTCCTTAACACAAGATGATATTACGTGTTTTGTGATTTGGAGAGTGTATCTCTCTACCTATTCGAAAGCGCTAGCCTATCTAATTGTTGTTGTAATAGAGCCCTAAAAAAGAGTTACTAGTTAAATTTTAAAATTACGCAATATTTTTAAGCATTGTTGTTACTCAAAGGAAACGAAGATGAAACTGATGTTGTGTGAGACTCTGACCCAACAATGCATAGATAGGAATGAAATATATCAATTTTTGTTTGATGAATCTTATGTATGAGAGAGAAAGAGAAGTTTTCCAGAACAATCTTGAACTACGATAAACAATTTTCTTTAAAATGCAGTCTCAACGAATCACGCAATAATGACAATTCGCTATTTGTTCTTTTTCGACAATTTCAACAATTGATTTTCAATATTTTCAAAACTAAAATTCTTTTAAAAGAATTTCTTTTTTTACTTTTCAAAAAGGATCCACACAATGGTGGTGAAAGTAAGGAAAACCAATAACTAATGAACAAGCAATAAACAAAAACCCAAACCAATTTTTCAATGGAAACAAAAATGACAAGCAGACAAAACTAGTCTTTTCAAATGCATGAGAACAATGATCTTCCAAATAATGAGAAAATGAGAAAGACAAAGAATCCCAACTTTCAAACCAATCACCGGCTTTTAACCAAACAAGTACTCAGATTCCAGGATCAGGGGGTATATCCTTGCTAAGAAAAGTCAAGAGATGAGAGTTGAGAAAAAGATGGACAAGAAGAGCCTTTGATTTCTGAACACTTATTGTGCACAAAATCCAAAGACAAGAAAACATCAACCAATGGTCCAAGAAGTTCTTTTCAGACACCTATACTGATCTGGGTATCTGAGCATGCAAAAACCTTAAATCCAAAAATTTTAAAAGAGGGTTCACAGGCTATCAGTATTGTACAGTGTGAGAATGGGTCATTCTCGTAGGCTGGCTTTGAGTAGAATGCGAGAACCTTGCACTGGACTGAAAGGCAGAGTGAAAACATAAGGGATTCTTGCAGGCCACTATGGGGTTCAGTGCGAGAATGCTTGAAACTAGGCAAAATTTTGGAAAACGACAAAAAATTTCAAGGGACTTCTGGACCCATAGGGTTTATCAGGGTATCATGAAGACTCAGAGATTGATAGAAATGAAGAAAGGTAAGGCAAGAGAAAATGGCCAAGGAAAAACACCAAAAAACACAAAAAAAATGGGTTGCATCCCCAGTGGAGTCGCAAATTTTGTTATCAGACTAATCGGTAAGTGCAGACACTAACAGATCTCCCTAGATCCACCTGGATCTAGAACAAAACATGACAGGACATGACTCATTCCCTAAGTTACGACCATTGAAATAGCTAGTAAGGAGGAACAAGTGACATACCTTTGTATCGCTTCCTAGGGTCTCTGTTTCTCCCTCTTCGCTCCGGTGCTCTCGTGAGTTCAAGACCAAGACAACACAAACCAACCAAAGTGAAGATAGAAAAATGTATTCAATCGTCAACTTATGTGTATGATCAAGGAATTACACAATAAAGTAAGAATGACTTTATGGGAAAAGGACATGTCGCTATATCATATTAATCGAAAGTAGAAGATACAACCTGATTGCCTTGATGTTGCAAGCTTCCTTTTGGTGACTCTTGGTTCCAACACACACACTTGCTCGATCCTTGCATGAAGAAGATCCAATTCCTCTTGATGGACTTGCTAGAGTCTCCAAACTCTTGTTCAAGCTGGGTTCTTCACACAATTCCTTCACCAATTCTCCAATTAATCTTTCTTAACCTCTTCCATGAGAATCCTTTCAATATATAGGATAGCATGAGATGGTTACATGGATGAGAATGATCCCACCAAATCAGGGAAGCCAGTAATATGATAACCATTCGAATGCCAACCCATTTTCTAGAAGATTCCCTTCTAGAACCATCGAGACTTCATCTTTCTTCCAAGCTTGAGAACAAGTTCACACCCTAGGTATAGAGCACAATGCGAGAAGTTCGCACCCTAGATGAAGGTGGCCTGCGAGAATGGGTCATTCTTGCACCCTAGGCTATAAGCAGCCTACAAACTCTCTTTGAAAATGTGTTTTCTGGAAGGAGATAAATGTCACTTTTCTCAGGAGAAAGTTCTTGTTGGGAGCCTAAGTACACCATTGTTAATACACCATCTAGATGACCAAAATTATGGGTAACACTTAGACATCCCGGATTACCTGAGGCCTACTTATATTATTTTCTATTCACAGTGGAACTATTAAATGATACACTTAAACTTTAAAATGTCTGAACTTTTATGAATGTTTAAATGTTATTAATGATGATGTATGTAATGCGATCTACTATGTGAATGTAAATTTTACGAATGTTGAAATGTTATTGATGATGATGTATATAATGCGACATATTGTGAGAATATGAATTTTATGAATGTTTAAATGCTATTAGAATGATGTTGGATATGATGCAATCTATTAAGGGGTGTTGAAATTGAATTATGGGATATTATGAGATCTATTTCTAACTTGAAAACTTTGATGTTAAGTTGTTGGTACATGGATACCGAATTGAAATGATGATTACATGCAATTACATGATGATAATGCATAGAAATGTATGAGTTTGTGTTACAGACTAATTTTTAGGTTATGGGCTATGAAATAGCCAGGGAATAATGATGATGAAAGTGGATATCATGACCACTAGCTGAGAAACATTATGGTACAAATATTTGTATGTGAAATTATATTGGTTTGGATGCATTTCTATGATATGTGGACCAATGCAATATTTCAGGTGATGAGACTGCCCAAAACCGAATAAACGATGACAAAACTCCCAACAACATGGTGCCACTATATATTCCATTGTAGGGTGTGGACCCTAGTTATGATTAGGAGGGGTGGAGGCATTTACCACTGTGTATCCTCTGAAACTTGAAGTCATGGGAGGACAGTGTTAGCTCATTCTCCCCAAGACGTGTGATGATGATTGTCAGTTGCCTGCTAGGGAAGCTTGGTCGAGATGTTAGAAAAATAGGACCACGGAGCAATAAAATAAAACAAATGCGAAAAACAAAACACAGAAGATACAGAATACAAGAGAGAAAGAGATTTACATGGTTCACCTAGTGTGGGCAACATCCACCAGAGAAATTTCCAAGTCCTTCCTTTATTATTATCCAGCAAATGAAGGGATACAACCTACAACAAAACCCACTATAACTTCGTCTTCTTTCTCTCACAGTCTCCTCTCTCAGAATACAATATTCACCATAAACCATAGCCTCAATACATTTCCCTCATAAAAAAGGGTTTCCTTCTAGGGAGAAAAAAAAACCCTAACATAATCTCTACCGTTAGATCTGCGACCTTATAATGAGTGGTCCAAATTTACAATGAAATTACAATATACATTTACAAGGCAATTTTTCCTTCGGGGGCTTCGCCCCTGAACCCCCATCGAGGGACGCTACCCCCAAATCCCCGCTGGGGGCTCTCTTGCCCCTAGACCCCCTAGCTGAGGGGATAGCCCCCCCAAACCCTGTAGAGGGGGTACCCCCCCTGCACTCCCCCGCTTGGAAGAGTGTACTTACTTCTGGGGTGTAAATAATTCATGGGGTATAAACATGGCTGAAAGCAAGGACCTCTGAATCAGGAAGATAATCAGGCTCCACAACCAACAATCTCCCACTTGGAGATTGATCTCAACAACTCCACCACTGTTGTATATGCTAGACTATGAACCTTCTTGGACCTGAAAAATTTCTCATATTCATATTCATTCTTGAAGACCAACTGAAACTGAGCAGGAACTCATTTTCTCCCTGGTTACTCCCTTTGTTAACATGTCTGCAGGATTCTGGCTAGTGTGTATCTTTTCCAACTTCAAATGTCCATCTTCCAAGGCGGATCGTATGAAGTGGTACCTCAACTGTATATGCTTAGTCTTCGAATGGAAGGCTGAGTTCTTTGCAAGGTGAATGACACTCTGACTATCGCAATACAACCTGTTGTTCTCCTGCTTCTTTCCCAATTCCTCCATAAACCTCTGTAACCAAATCATCTCTTTACTAGCCTCTGTAGCAGCAACATACTCTACCTCTGTTGTTGAAAGTGCAATAACCTTTTGCAGTTTTGAAATACAACTTACTATTGTTCCACCTATAGTAAAAACATACCCTGTGGTGCTCCTCCTGCTGTCTTTATCACCTTCCATATCTGAATCAACAGATCCCTATAGAAAAGTGTTTGAAATTCCAAAACATAATGCATGAGTAGTAGTACCTCTCAAATACCTGATAATCCACTTTACTGCCTCCCAATGTTCTTTACCTGGATTGTTCATATATCTGCTCACAACTCCCACTGCATGTGCAATATTTGGTCTTGTGAAAACCATTGCATACATCAAGCTGCCAACTGCTGATGAATAAGGGACCTTAGACATGTATTCTATCTCCTCCTGTGTCTTGGGACACATTTCCTTAGTTAATTTGAAATGGCTGGCCAAAGGTGTATTAACTAGTTTTGCATTCTGCATTCTAAACCTCTCCAACACCTTCTCTGTGTACTCACCCTAAGACAATGTCAATTTGCGATTTTTTCTATCTCTTCTTATTCTCATGCCAAGGAGTTTCTTTGCAGCACCCAAATCCTTCATCACAAATGAATTGGATAATTTATTCTTGAGCACATTTATATCCTGCATATTAGACCCTGCAACAAGCATGTCATCTACATACAATAGCAAGATAATAAAGCTTCTGTTTTCTAGCTTTTTAAAATAAACAAAGTGATCAGAATGACATCTAATATAACCTTGTTCTGTCATAAACCTATCAAACTTCAAATACCATTTCCTTGGAGCTTTCTTCAGGTCATACAAGCTCTTCTTCAACCTGCATACCAAATTCTCCTTCCCTTTGACCTCATACCCCTGTGGCTGCTGCATATAAATCTCTTCCTCCAAATCCCCATGGAGAAAAACTATTTTTACATCTAACTGTTCAAGATGAAAATATTCTAC
>ML801318.1:90316-105052 GCA_009831015.1 Picea engelmannii | reverse complement strand
ATGGTATCCTGCAACATTTTGATTCGGTAATCAAGTATGATATATATATATATATATATATATATATATATATATATATATAAAACATGTAACGAACCACTTTTCGTTACAACAACAAGACTCTCATAACAAGTGCAATGTTTTTTTTTTGTGGGTGAGTGTGTACAAGGGTAATATAGACATTATACTCTACGTCGCAACACGACGATGAACATGACACATGCATCTGTGAAAACTACATAACGACCTAAGACACAGATCAAGTATTGTAAGCACTGAATGTCAATCAACCGACAAAATAAGACTGACTACCCGCCCTTCCTACCCTGCAATGGTTAGGACCTCCAAGACACATAAGCAACGCTCAAGCCCAGGTTCCCATCGATTTTGACGATTTAAGGTCTCAGGGCTAGTGACTGTTCTGAGGAACAAGGAGGTGTCTACATCCCACCCAACACAAGAAAACCAAGCAAGTAAATGTTTACAACCAAAGCCAAAATGATTAAATGAACAACCACACTCTCTACGGGAAGCGCAAGTTAAAACAACTCTGCCAATATCCCAATCAATCGTCAAGTCAAGCTAGTCAATAAATGCAGTCTATGTTAATCATCTATTACGATCCCAACTTAGCATGTCTAAAATACAATTATTAACAAGGTACAATCTAAATTGGCCTTAAACAAATTCATTGCGCAATTTTAAATTACAAAGGGTCATCAAGGTACCATCTAATTCGACATTTAATGGGCCTTACTATGCAAGTTTGATCTTTGACTAGATTAATAAACACTATAATTAATCATAAATTAAAATCTAACTAGCCTTTCTAAATTCTAACTAGCCATTCATCAACCATCAATTTAGACACTAAATACAACCAATAGCACGTTTAAATATTATGTCCCTCATCACAAGCTATTGACCAATCTAATTTAATCCATAAAAGAGCCCTGTCTACCATTACCATCTAAATTAACATTTAACGCATTAATTGGAGAAAGTCCGAAAGGATTAACAATAAATATTGAATAATCATAAATTAACCATATCGTGGCATCAGAAATCAATAAATTGAGTAAGTCTAAATAGATTAACAATAATTATTGGATAATTATAAATTAACCATATCGTGGCATCAGAAATCTGTTACCCCTGCAGACATTAAGCACGAAGAACTAAATCATTGTTGTCAACTTGATAGGCTCAGCACTGTCCAAGGGATGGGAAAAAGGTTGTGGCTCGCAGCCAAAGGTAAATCACTGGCTAAGATGAGGGATGGTTATTGTTGAGGCAGAATAATAATGGTATCGCTAAAAAGGGGGTAAAACTCATGCCAAGGAACTTCAACAACCTCCAGCGATGATTTGCTGTAATTAATATTTCTGTTTGGAATTCAATTAAAAAAAAATTGTAAGCATTAGATTCTCCGTCTTTGGGAAATGACGCCACCTGAAAGTAGATGGTTAGATGGTGTCTACTGCACTCTGGAAAGGGGGGGGGGGGCAAACCAAACCATTCACAATACTTTGCACAACCCCAGGCACTGAGATAAGAGATCATCCCAAGTGCACGCCCGACTTTATTGTATGGTATTGTAGTGGTTCATGTAATAGATAACAGCTAGAACGTCCCACCTATAGACCAGGAGGCCCTTCTTCCTAAATCAAACTCAGTACTGTAGTCGACTTGTTAACTAGGCCCCTCCAACAATAATCAAATGATGTAATAAAGTTAATGAAGTTCAAAATGTGAGGTGCAAACACAGGGTGTATAAAGGTCTCCTTAAACTTTCTCGTTCCAATTCCCAACCATACTCTCTTACTGTAGATTCCATTTATTGTGTTTTAATAGAAAAAGAAAAATAATTTAAAAGCCAACATAAATAGTAACAATTTATATCATGTTTTTATACCAACAATCGATTTCCGGTGAAGTAATAAATAAATAGGAGGCAATAAAAAGCTATAAGGCTGTAACTGAATTCCCGATTAGTAGTTCTGTGTTGCAAGTCTTTGTAATAGTAAAATAAAATTTTAAAATGAAAGGAGGTAAATCTACGTTGTTATCATTTAAGGAACAGTTTTAAACAGCAAATCGTCGAGCGTTACACCACCACCATTTGGGAGCCATGTGTACACAGCAAGGCGCTATTTGGCAAGGTTTAAACTACCATGCCTTTCATTGGGGGTTAACCCTCATTCATGGAGAGCATCCAGCATAAAATAAAAAATAAACTCAACCAAAAATTTACGGGGTATCACAGGGAGTCAATCAATTCGTGCGCGCTGGTGTTTAACACTATTTCAGAACAACAATTGATTGAATTGTTGACTGCAGATCAACTAAACTATTATGTCCATGCATTGCAACACCGCAAACATCTAACAAGTACGATTAGGAGTAGATCTTACGAGAGTCATTGAATGGAATCAGAAGGTACAACGAAAAGCTTCAATAAAATTTAACAACTAGCAAATCGTTGAACAAACCACCAGTTTTAGCATTCGTTACATAAGGTTTATCATTGCAATTGTTGAAGGAAGTTAGGATTTTCAACAATGTGTTATCTAAATTAAACAACTAGAAAATCATTGAATGAACTAGGAGTTTTAGCAATCGTTACATAAATTTTAACATCAGTTTACTTTTTTGATAAACAAGAAGATCCAAGCATAATTCCTAATACCATCTACCAAACAGAAATGAAGAGCATATCGTTCCCTAATTGCCTTCTCTAAATGACATCTGCGCGGTCCGTGCCACTCCCGCTCGCCAACCATCAAGACCTCAACAGTACCTCTCAGCCAATGCTAGGAGTACTCTTCTTCCCCGTTATCCCCCCGACCCGCAAAGGGGCCACACACACTACCTAGAGGGTTTGTCTAGCTCCCAGCTCACCTCACAAGGCCGACCTACCACTCCTCTCCAAGATGGGAAATCCCAACTCCCACAAGTAAATCAGTCAAGTCATTATTTCTGCAGTGTAACGTTACACAAATAGAAGATCCCCTTCATCATTCTCCTTCCTTTATTTTATAGAGTTTTGAACTTCCTTTCTTTCGTAAAATATCAATTAATTAAAGTTTTAAGAATAAATTCCTAAAATTTCCTCTCCGTACAAGTGTCCCTCATCCCCTACAATCCTCCATGAATTAACTTCTTTAATTAAGTAATTATCTTTATTTCCCTCACCCACCTAGAGTTACTCCTAGAATCACTCCTAGGTGTCCCTAGATTCCCTTACAGGTTTTAAAGGCTTTCCCTATTATGAAATTGCTAAATCAGTTTAAAATTAGAAAGTTCTTAAATGTAGATTCTTTACTAAGTTGACTTCCCACTTTTTCCCTTAAGTTCCCCTTTTTCCTTTTTATGTTACCTCCTTTCCCTAGTTTCCTTATTTTTTTTATTTTCCTTCTTTCCCTATTTACTTAGTACTCAAAAGGGCAGGTGTGTAATTTAACCCCTTTACCCTTTTATCATTAATTTAGTATCTTTTCAAATTATCAAAAGATGAAATAATTAATTCCCTCTTTACATTTTATATCCACATATTTTATTTCTTATGAATAATTTAATTTCTTACTCCCTTCATGTTACAAAATTTTATGAAGATCGTAATTATTATTTAAGTGTCTTTTGTTTTAAATTTTATTACTTTAATATTATTATCATTATTTTTTAAGGTAGACAAAATTTTACCCCTAGCGAAATTTTGGACTTAGAACTTAGATTTTGTATTGGGTGACAGTTAATTAGGGAAATTGTTTTAAAAATTTCTTAACATGTTATTTGTCTTAGGGCCATATAGGTTCATCCATTTATCCTCATCAATGCGACGTGCCCTTCAAGACACACTAGGTACTCCAAGGGTTCCACTCACCTCATATGTTCCCTTGCGTGACGTGCCCTTCAGGACACACTACGTGGTCCAAGGGTGCCACTCGCCTCTTGACTGATTGGTAGACACCAATAACCCTGGAGTCAACACTCCACTAGGTGAACTTATGGGAGACTAAGGGATTCTAAGGAATAAGGCCCCTGCCTTATTGCGCGCCCCTTAGAATCATCGTGAGCGACTGTCGCAGTCTTCCCTCATGGCATCGTGGGTCCTCTCAAACTAGGTAATTGTTAACCTATAGTTTGAGACACGATGTGAGTGCTAGTAGGATGTGGCAGGACTGTTGTCCACACCTCTCCCTCAACATCTCTGGTAGTTGTGTGTGACCCCTTTACTCCATATGTGAGTCTGGTCGGCAAGCTATCATCAGTCTGCATCATCAACAATCATGTTATAATATATCCATATCATATCATCTAGTCATATGCACTAATATGACAGCAAAACAATCAAACCCTAATGGCACAGTCCCTGACTCAATCCAGAGTCCAAGGGGTTTCATCGATGCCTCTGCATCCTCAAGTTCCAAAACCCTACACACTCAGTAAAACCGAGTCAATAGCACCTGTCTATGTCAATGTAGTAAAACAACATGTCATCTACCCATAACACATCATAATCAAAGTCAAATGTTTTAATAGCATAATAATCCAGATCACTTGTGAGCAAGTGTACTCAAAGAATAAGTTCGCTCAGTGCGCCAGAGCAGGATGTTACATACACCCCCTCTTGGTCTAAACTTTGTCCCGAAGTTTCATAGTATAAATGCCGAAATAAGTGTATCACAGTATCATATGTCTATCTATCAAACAAAAATGGAAACTGTTGGCGCATATCATATGCATCCTCCCAGGTCGCCGAGTGCGGACAATAATTGTCCCACTGGACCTTGACCTGATCTATCGTTCGACATCGTAGCTGTCGAATGTGATGATCCAAGATGTCAACTGGCTCAGTCGTGAGCACTCCCTTGTCTGATACCTACAAGGAACTGATGTCAATAACATGTGTAGGATCACTAATATAATGATTCAAAACAGATACATGAAAAACATCGTACATACACCTCAAAGAATCAGGCAAGGCCAGTCGATAGGCCAGTGGCCCCTTTCGCTCCACAATATCGAAAGGGCCCACGAACCTAGGAGAGAGTTTATCTCCCTTCCCAAACTTGATCGAACTCTTATGCACTTTAACCCACAAGAAGACTCAATCACTGACCTCATAACTACAGTCGACACGATGCACATCAACATAACTCTTCTGTCGAGCCTGCACTTCTTTTATCCTTTGTCTTATTGTTTGCATTTGCTCTTCCCTTTCTGGGATCGCTTCTGGTCCCACCAGGACCCTATCCTCAAGCCGATCCCAACTCAAGGGAATCTGACATGGGTGCCCCTAAAGAATTCTTCCCAACGCTTTTGTTGGTCCATCACGTACATGCGCAACATGTCCTCCAAGGTTTGGTTAGTTTGTTCAGTTTGCCCATCAGTTTCCAGGTTATACGCAGTACTAAAGTTAAGTTAGGTTCCCAAGGCCCCTTGGAAACTCATCCAAAATCATACAGTAAACACCAATCCTTGATCGGATATAATCCTCTTAGGCACACCATGCAGCCTCACAATCTCACTGATGAAAATTCTAGCTATGTTAGGTGCCAGATACGTCATACGCACAGGAATAAAGTGAGCACTCTTGGTTAGAGTGTCTACTACTACGAAAATCGAGTCATGTCTCCTTGCCGTCAATGGAAATCCAATAATAAAATCCATCGAAATAACCTCTCGTTTTGATTCCGGAATAGCATGTTGTTGTAGTAATCCTACTGGGTGTCTATGTTCAACCTTTACCTGCTGACATTCTAGGCATCTGGCCACATAGTTGACTATGTCGGCCTTCATTCCCTTCCAAAAGAATAAGGGTTTAAGGTCTGCCCTTATCTTCGTGACTCCCGGGTGAGCCATGTAAACTGCTCTATGAGCCTCGCTCAGTATCAACATCCTCAACTTGTCGTTTGGCAGTACGTAAATCTGACCTTTAAACCTCAGTAAACCATCGCTATCAAATGAAAATACCTCAAATTGTGGTACCATCATTGTGTTTTGTCTGATGAAACCCTTGACCTCTTTGTACCAGTCATTGTCATGCTCTAAAGTTAGAATCTTTTCATGTAGATTCATTTGAAGAGGCAACACCAAAAAGATGTGTAGTCTCTGACTCAATGCATCTGCCACTCGGTTCACTATTCCGACCAACATCGTTATCATACTCGCTAAGAAATTCTGACCAACATCGTTGTCGTGTGTTCAGGTCACTTTGTGTAAATATGTGTTGTAGTCCACAATGGTCAGTCTTTAGTTCAAATTTTCCTCCAACAAGGTAGTGTCTCCAAACCTTCAAGGCATAAACGATAGCTAATAACTCCAAATCGTGCGTCGTGTAGTTCTCCTCATGCCTTCTTAGTTTCCTTGAAATGTAAGCAATCACTCATTTGTCTTGCATCAAGACTCTGCCTAAGCCTTCCTTATATGCGTCAGTGCATACCAAGAAGTTTGCGTCCATGTCGGGGACCTTTAGTATCGATGCTATTGTCAACAATTCTTTGAGCCTTTGAAAAGCTTTCACACATTTCTCGGTCCAAACAAACTTCTTGTTCTTATTATGAAACTCTGTGATCGAATTGGATATCTTTGAAAATCCCTCGATGAACCATCGATAGTATGCGGCTAAACCCATGAAGCTACGCACTTCCGGGACATTCTTCGGTGCAGGCCATTCCATAATATCCTTGACCTTGGTTGGATCCATGGTGATGCCTTCGCCAAAGATGACATGCCCTAAGTAGTGAATCTTCAATTGATAAAATGAGCATTTGGACAACTTCCCATACAATTTGTGCTCTCGAAAACACTGTAGTACCAAGCACAAGTGCTCATCATGCTCCTCCGTCGTACGAGAGTAAATCAAAATATCATCAATGAATACTTGGACGAACTTGTCCAAGTACTCGCATAACACCCCGTTCATCAAACTCATAAATACCCCTGGGGAATTTGTCAGTCCAAACGGTAAAACAATAAACTCGTAATGTCCAAACATCGTCTTAAAGGTGGTTTTAGGGATGTCCTCCTCCTTGATCCACAACTGGTGATACCATGATTGCAAATTGATCTTGGAGAACACTATCAGACCCTTCATTTGATCGAACAGATCATCAATTCGCGGCAAGGGATATTGATTCTTGATCGTGGCCTTGTTCAGTTGATGGTAGTCAATGCAAAGCCTCCATGATCCATCCTTATTTTGTATGAAAATAACAGGTGCACCCCATGATGACACGCTAGGACGTATCAGTCCTAGGTCCAACAACTCCTTCAGTTGCATTTTTAACTCTTGTAAATCCGGGGTCGACATCCGATAAGGTGTTCTTGCTATCGGTTCAGTCCCCGATTTTAGGTCTATGGTAAACTCCAATCCCCTCTCTGGTGGTATCTCTGGTAACTCCTCTGGAAACATGCCTGCAAACGCTCTTACCACTGGAAGGTGTTCTAGACCTTTCGCTACTCCCTTCTCGTTTAATGCAAGGATCGCATAAAGATTGCACCCCTTGCACATACTCTTCCGTAACTATAAGGAAGAGACGAACCTCAGGGAAACTCCCTGTTTCTGGCCTACAATCACATGTCTCTGTCCCTCGTCATCGACCAAGCTCAATTGTTTTGTCTTATAGTTGAGTATCGCCTCATGCGATTCCAACCAGTCCATACCAATCACAATGTCATAAGAACCTAAGATCGTGACATACAGGTTGGCCCTTGTGAAAAACTCTCCCAGGTTAAGGACACAGCTCATAACCTTTCCTCCAACCTTCTGTTTGGCTCCCGAAGCCATCTCTACAAAGCTAAACTCATCATGTTTGACTACCTTTACCTTAATCCTCTTTAGCGCTGCACCAGAAATGAAACTCTCGGTAGCATCAGGATCTATCAAAATACTAAGGGTCTGGTCAACGATGGTACCTGTAGTCTCAAGCACAGTCGATTGGTGCTCTGCCTGGTGGTTATTCATCGCTGCATGAATCCTATGGGCCTTGCTCATATCTCCCACGGTTTTGGATCCAGCTGATCCGGACACTCCGGTCCTCTCCACAGGGCAGTCGCGCTGGTAGTGTGGCTCCCCACATGTCCAACAACCCTTCTTCAGCCCAGTAGTCCTGGTACCTGAAGTAGAAAATTACTTCCCACCGACCTGGAATCCTGGTCTGTTCTGCTGAACAGGCCTAAACTGTTGCTGCTGCGGTCGATGCTGCTGCTGATGCTGGGGTCCCTGATAAGGTGTCTACTACTGAGGCAGTGGTTGCCGGGGTGTAGTGAAAGTGGATCCCCTCTGGAAGCCACGATATCCTAACGTATGTCTGGCTGGTGTCTGATGCTGATGTGCTCTAGATGACACCTGCCCTATTGGTCTCGCTGGAGTCCTAGTCTGACCCCCGCTGATAAGCTCCTCCTCTGCTATGAGGGCCTTCTGGACGACATCATGCAAGGTATGAGGCATCAAAATCCTAACCTTTGCATGCAGGCTACCGTTAAGGCCGAACATGAACCTGTTTACCTTAAGTTTCTCAGTGTTAAGGTGTGGAGCATACAAGAGCAGCTCCATAAAATGGGCCTTGTACTCGAGCACCGTATGACCTCCCTATCGTAAGGCGTTGAACTCATTGAGCTGACGCTCAATGAATTCCTCTCAAAAGTACCTCTCTTGGAACCGTTCCTCGAACAGTTCCCATGACACGTCTTCGACGACCATGTTCAGCTGCGGTAGGAGCGTCTTCCACCATAGAAGAGTGCTCCCCTTCAGTTGAAAGACCATCATGCAGACCTTCATGTTGGAGGTATAATCGCGAAGTGAAAAGCACATCACCATGTTCTCCAACCATGCCTCGGCGGCTGCGCCATCCGGGACACCAAAGAACTCGAGAAATTTGACCTTCTCGAGTTCACGGTGAATGCTATCAGTACCGACAGAGGGCATGGTGGAACCTCAGCGGGTGTCGGTTCCCTAGCCTCATCTCGATCCAAACGACTGATTAGTGATTCGAAAATCCACTGGAAAGATCTCATCATTCTGACTACGTTGCCAACTACTATTTTCTCCTATCTGAGAACCTACTCGTCTCCCTGGGGGTTAGACCCCTCAGGCATGGATGCTACTAGAGGTGTCACGCCTCCTCCCCTAGCACCCCATTGTCTGCCTCCGCGACATCCTCTAACCATGATTACCTACACGCACATAAGTCAACTCGACCAACAACAGTATAATCAATCATATCAACGAAATCTGTAGCGATCCCAAGTCGCAGGTTGAACCTGGCTCTGATACCATATGTAACGAACTGCTTTTCATTACAACAACAAGACTCTCATAACAAGTGATTTTTTATTTTTTTTGTGGGTGTGTGTGTACAAGGGTAATATAGACATTATACTCTGCATCACAACACGACGATGAATATGATGCATGCATCTACGACAACTACATAATGACCTAAGACGCACATCAAGTATCTGTAAGCACTGAATTTCAATCAACCGACAAAATAAGACTGACTACCCACCCGTCCTACCCTGCAATGGTTAGGACCTCCAAGACACATAAGCAACACTCAAGCCCAGGTTCCCATCAATTTTGACCATTTAAGGTCTTAGGGCTGGCGACTGTTCTAAGGAACAAGGAGGTGTCTACATCCAACCCGACATAAACAGACCAAGCAAGTAAATGTTTACAACCAAAACTACAATGATTAAATGAAAAACCACACCCTCTACGAGAAGTGCAAGTTAAAATGACTCCACCAATATCTCGATCAATCGTCGAGTCAAGCTAGTCAATAAATGCAGTCTATGTTAATCATCTATTACGAGCCCAACTTAGTATGTATAAAATACAATTATTAACAAGGTACAATCTAAATTAGCCTTAAACAAATTCATTGAGTAATTTTAAATTACAAAGGGTCATCAAGGTACCATCTAATTTGACATTTAATGAGCCTTACTATGCAAGTCTGATCTTCGACTGGATTAATAATAAACAATATAATTAATCATAAATTAAAATCTAACTAGCCTTTCTAAATTCTAACTAGCCATTCATCAACCATCAATTTAGACAATAATTACAACCAATAACACATTTAAATATTATGTCCCTCATCACAAGCTATTGACCAATCTAATTTAATCCATAAAAGATCCATGTCTACCATTACCATCTAAATTAACATTTAACGCATTAATTGGAGAAAGTCTGAAAGGATTAACAATAAATATTGAATAATCATAAATTAACCATATCGTGGCATCATAAATCAATAAATTAAGTCTGAATAGATTAACAATAATTGTTGGATAATTATAAATTAACCATATCGTGGCATCATAAATCTGTTACCCCTGCAGACAATAAGCACGAAGAACTAAATCATTGTTGTCAACCTGACAGGCTCAACATTGTCTAAGGGCTGGGAAAAAGGTTGTGGCTCGTAGCCAAAGGTAAATCACTGGCTAAGACGAGGGAAGGTTATTGTTGAGGCAAAATAATAATGGTATCGCTAAAAAGGGGGTAAAACTCATGCCAAGGAACTTCAACAACCTCCAACGATGATTTGTTGCAATTAATATTTCTGTGTGGAATTCAATTAAAAACAAATTGCAGGCATTAAATTCTCCGTCTTTGGGAAATGACGCCACCTGAAGGTAGAGGGTTAGATGGTGTCTACTTCACTCTATAAAAGGGGGGGGGGGAGGGCGCACCAAACCATTCACAATACTTCGCACAGCCCCGGGCACCGAGATAAGAGATCATCCCAAGTGCACGCCTGACTGTACTGTATGGTATTGTAGTGGTTTCTATAATAGATAATAGCTAGAACGTCCCACCTATAGATCGGGAGGCCCTTCTTCCTAAATCAAACTTAGTACTGTAGTCGACTTGTTAACTAGGCCCCTGCAGTGATAATCAAATGATGTAATAAATTTAATGAAGTTCAAAATGCGAGGTGCAAAAATAGGGTGTATAAAGGTCTCCTTAAACTTTCTCGCTCCAATTCCCAACCATACTCTCTTACTATAGATTCCATTTATTGTGTTTGAATAGAAAAAGAAAAAGAATTTAAAAACCAACATAAATAGTAACGATTTATATGATGTTTTTATACCAACAATCAATTTCTGGTGAAGTCATAAATAAACCGGAGGCAATAAAAAGATGTAAGACTGTAACTGAATTCTTGGTTATTAGTTCTGTGTTGCAAGTTTGTGTAATAGTAAAATACAATTTTAAAATGCAAGGAGGTAAATCTACACTATTATCATTTAAGGAACAGTTTTAAACAACAAATTGTTGGGTGTTACACCACCACCACTTGAGAGCCACGCGTACACAACAAGGCGCTATTCAACAAGGTTTAAACTACTATGCCTTTCATTGGGGGTTAACCCTCATTCGTGGATAGCATCCAACATAAAAGAAAAAATAAACTCAACCAAAAATTTACGAGGTATAACAGGGAGTCAATCAATTCATGCGTGCCTGTGTTTAACACTATTTCAGAACAACCAATGATTGAATCATTGACTAAAGATCAGCTAAACTATTATGTCCATGTGTTGCAACACCACAAACATCTAACAAGTACGATTAGGAGTAGATATTACCAGAGTCATTGAATGGCATCAGAAGGTACAACGAAAAGCTTCAATAAAATTTAACAACTAGCAAATCGTTGAACAAACCAGCAGTTTCATCATTCGTTACATAAGGTTTATCATTGCAATCGTTGAAGGAGGTTAGGAGTTTCAGGAAAGTGTTATATAAATTAAACAACTAGCAAATCGTTGAATGAGCCAGGAGTTTCAACAATCGTTACATAAATTTTAACAGTAGTTTACTTTTTCAATAAACAAGCAGATCCAAGCATAATTCCTAATACCATCTACAAAACAAAAATGAAGAGCGTACTGTTGCTTGATCGCCCGCTCTGAATGACGTCCGCATGCTCCATGCCACTCCCACTCTCCGACCATCGAGACCTCACCGGTACCTCCCAGCCAATGCTAGGGGTACTCTTCTTCCCCCTTAGCCCCCTAAGCTGCAAAGGGGCCACACACACTACCCAAAGGGTTTGTCTAGCTCCCAACTTGCCTCGAAAGGCCGAGCTACCACTCCTCTCCGAGCTGGGAAATCCCAACTCCCACAAGTAAATCAGTCAAGTCAATATTCCTGCCGTGTAACATTACGTGAATAGAAGATCCCCTTCATCCTTCTCCTTCCTTTATTTTATAGAGTTTCAAACTTCCTTTCTTTCCTAAAATCTCAATTAATTAAAGTTTTAACAACAAATTCCTAAAATTTCCTCTCCGTACAAGTGTCCCTCATCCCCTACAATCCTCCATGAATTAACTTCTTTAATTAAGTAATTATATTTATTTCCCTCACCCACCTAGAGTTACTCCTATAATCACTCCTAGGTGTCCCTAGATTCCCTTACAGGTTTTAAAGGCTTTCCCTATTATGAAATTGCTAAATCATTTTAAAATTAGAAAGTTCTTAAATGTAGATTCTTTACTAAGTTGACTTCCCACTTTTTCCCTTAAGTTCCCCTTTTTCCTTTTTATGTTACCTCCTTCCCCTAGTTTCCTTATTTTTTTGATTTTCCTTCTTTCCCTATTTACTTAGTACTCAAAAGGGCAGGTGTGTAATTTAACCCCTTTTCCCTTTTATCATTAATTTAGTATCTTTTCAAATTATCAAAGGATGAAATAATTAATTCCCTCTTTACATTTTATATCCACATATTTTATTTCTTATGAATATTTTAATTTCCTACTCCCTTCATGCTACAAAATTTTATGAAGATCGTAATTATTATTTAAGTGGTTTTTGTTTTAAATTTTATTACTTTTTTTTTTATTAATTTTTTTTAAGGTAGACAAAATTTTACTCCTAGCAAAATTTTGGACTTAGAACTTAGATTTTGTACTGGGTGACAGTTAATTAGGGAAATTGTTTTTAAAATTTCTTAACATGTTATTTGTCTTAGGGCCATCTAGGTTCATCCCTTTATCCTCATTAATGTGACGTGCCATTCAGGATGCACTACGTGCTCCAAGGGTGCCACTTGCCTCATCTGTTCCCTTGCATAACGTGCCCTTCAGGATGCACTACATGGTCCAATGGTGCCACTCACCTCTTGACTGATTGGTAGAAATCAATAACCCCTAGAGTCAACACTCCGGCAGGTGAACTTGTGGGAGACTAAGGGCTTCTAAGGAATAAGACCCCCGCCTTATTGCGCGCCACTTAGAATCATCGTGAGCAACTGTCGTAGTCTTCCCTCACGACATCGTGGGTCCTCTCGAACTAGGTAATCGTTAACCTATAGTTCAAGCCATGACGGGAGTGCTAGTAGGTTGTGGCAAGGATGCTTTCCACACCTCTCCCTCAACATCTCTGGTAGTTGTGTGTGACCCCTTTACTCCATATGTGAGTCTAGCTAGCAAGCTATCGTCAGCCTACATCATCAAAAATAATGTCTGAACATATCCATATCGTATCATCTAGTCAGATGCACTAATATCACAGTAAAATAATCAAACCCCAATGGCGCACTCCCTGACTCGATCCAGAGTCCAAGGGGTTCCATCGATGCCTCTGCATCCTCAAGGTCCAAAACCCTGCACACTTAGTAAAACCAAGTCAATATCACCTGCCTATGTCAATGTAGTAAAACAACATGTCATCTGCCCATAATGCCTCATAATCAAAGTCAAATGCTTTAATAGCATAATAATCTAGATCAGTTGCGAGCAAGTGTCCTCAAAGAATAAGTTCGCTCAGTGCGCCAGAGTGGGTTGTTACAAAACCACATGGTCAATTTCCTTTAAGACCTTTGATGTTTTTATTTGACCATAGCTCTAAAGTTAAACTCTTATGTACTTGAAGAATATAAGGGATTACCTACATCTAGCTCAAATTTTGGCAAATGGTTAAAACCTTACAAAACTTGTATATATATGCAAGTCTCGAGTCTTTGAGATTATTGTAGGCTTGAAGGAGGATTAAAGTATAAATTTCATGATTTTGTTGTTAAGAAAGGAGAGCCAAGAATAAGCTCATGTGGGAAGCTTGAAGTTGTAAAGTTGTGAAAGAAGAATTGGAAACCTTATAATACTTGCACTAACATGTGGGATGAGAGGGGTCTAGATTATTGGGATTAGCTTCCTGCATTGTTTAGTAGGAACTAGTATTTGGACTAGGGATAGCAATAAGGTTAGTATTATGGAAATGAATGAAGTGAGGGATCTTTTCTAATTTATTTTCCACAATGAGGATATGGATAAAGACTTTGTATATGGGGGTTCTCTAAAATAGTTATACTTCTTTATAAAAAAACTACAAGTAAACCAAAATTATATTTAAAATATGATCTACAAGTAAACCAAAACACCACATGAAACTGGGCATATGTATCAATATCTACATATTCATGAGGATTGCGAACTTTTACTAGTATAAAGCCTACTTTTAAAAACACATCAAAACCCTTACCTTTTCATTGTTCTTTCACCAGATCCATTAGCCCATACAGCTTGATAAGAGTTTTCAACGAGATGCATTTCAATCACCAAGACTTGCATGAATCATAAAAGACAATTTTTTTATATGAGTAAATAATTTATAATAAGCAAATAAGCATGCATTTAGTTATGTAAAATACTCTAGAAAAAAATTAAGTTGTCGCATACCTTAATGAGCTTCTCTTTGTTTCGAGAATA
>ML801318.1:33343-75268 GCA_009831015.1 Picea engelmannii | reverse complement strand
AATAAGCTAAATGCAATTTGGACATTTGAAAAAAAAATTACAAGTTAAATGAGTACATCAATAAAAAATAACATACTAACCTTGCAAGTTCAAAATCCGAGCTATGTAGATCGAGAATTGGATTTGTTCAACTGGTGGGTGGCGGAAAAAATAAACAGCTCAAACAAAATCCAAGAACGGTGTCACAACTATAGAAACTGTGTCCCAAAGTCTCTGAAAGTCATGTATATATAGATAAAATAGTCAACTAGCCGTTTACACTGACCAATGAGATAGACAAAATTTCCGTCTCTATTGCCACGAAAGTTTGTCGCTATAGTGACAAAAATCCCGACTAGGTTAAATTAAGATTTGCGTCGATATTGCGACGAACTTTCATGGCAGTAGCGACGAAAATCCCGCCCTGTTTAAAAAAATTATTAGACTAGTGGAAGCATGGAAAATTTTCGTGGAATAATCTGCCCATATGTAGTAGTACTAGTAGGCAATAGATGCTAAAAAATAATAGTTGTCCAATTAATTAGTAGTTGTTTCCAACATGTAGATAAATGTGTATTGTTTTGTGGTGCCTATTTATTTGTTGGAAAGTTAGTTATCATTGATGTCAAGTATCGATGAACTCTATAGGAATTGATTTCAACCCTATTCAACCCTACAAGAATCCCTGGAAATAGGGCTAATTGGTTAAGTGGTTGTGAAGCCCCAGAGGTGTGGTCATGAAGCCTGAAGTTGTTTGAGGAATAAGAACATGAAGGGAAGTGTAAATGGAGGTAACACACTAATATATGGATATTCCTTGTCCGATCATTTCCAAAGGTAGGTGGTACATCATGTGGTTCTTCACGGTTGAGGAATTATTCCCTCTTGAAGTTGGAAGCCCCGAAGATTGTTCAAGAATCCCCTAAATAGTTACAAGTCATTAATTAAAGGGTAAAGTGGTTGTAACAAGAAAGTACAAGAACACCTAAAGTTAAGAAAAGGAGTTACTTGGAAAGTATAAATACACATCAAGAACCTCTCATTTACATAATCCATTCAAGTGAGTTTTTGTTAATGAAGCTAGCCTAAGTGGGTCTACACTTGTGCTAGGAAGATTGGCAAAGTTCAGTGAAAAGGAAATACTGTAAGAGAAAAGTGTATGGAGGTTTTATGAAGTCATCTGCGGGTCACAGTGTAGAAAGTAGCATACATCCGTAGGTCATAGTGGAGAAAGTAACATATAACTGCGGGTCATAGTGGAGCAAGTAGTGGACATCTACAAGTCATAGTGGAGCAAGTAGCGGATGTATTTGAAAAAGATTGAAGAATGTTCCATTTGGTTGATTCTGAAGTTTAGAAAGGCATGGTGATCAAATATCTGATGCATTAGGGTTTCCTCATGATAAAAGGTATTCCTTCTATGTGTTTTGATCTTCAAATCTTGGTAGTTACGAGATATTTTTAAGGAATTTCTTGGAGTCCTTTTGGTACATGGTTGCATATGGTGAGGTTCATGTCTTGGTGATATTGATACATGCTTGGGACATATCCTTGGTACTTGTCTTACAGTTGTTATGTTTCATTGAGAGGCACATATTTGTGATGATTGACACATGTGTGTGGCATATGATAGGTATATGATCTTTGTTGTTATGGTGCATTCTTGAGGCATATTATTGAGACATTGGCACATCTTGGATACTTGGCATATGGTTTAATGTATGGTATATCCTTGAGGGATATCTTGAATGCATTGGAATATATATTTGGAACATGGTTTATGGCTTATGGTTGAAGCATATCATGAGTGATATGGCACATGATTGAGGTACATATCATGGTACATGGTTTTATCATATGCTTGAGGTATATGGTTGGTTGCATATTATTAAGGCTTTAGTACATGATATGGTATAGGTTTTGGTACATGGTTGATGCATGGTATGGTATAGGTTATGGTACATAGTTGATGCATGATATGGTATAGGTTTTGCTACAGGATTTATGCATGGCATGGTACATGGTTGAGACAGATAAGTTGATGATGGTATATCCGTGACAGTCACAATGACACTAGTAGTGACAATGATAGGTTGATGTATCAATGGAAGTGGTAGTTATAGTTTGATTAGTGGTAGTGACAGTTTGAGTGTACACTTATATTTTAAGGTGGCAGTATGGGGAAAGAAAAGGAGGTTGTATCATCCTTTCGGTTGAAGCCAAAGAATAGAGGGAGTTGGAGTTTCCTTTAGGATGGAGCCTATAAATCAGGCGATCATAGCCCCATTTTGGTTGGATCCAGAGAACACAAGGAGTTGGAGATTCCTTCGAGTTGGAGCTTGTAAACAAGGGGGTTGGAGCCTCATTCCAATTGGATATGGAGAAATAGGGGATTTGTAGCTTCATTTAGGTTGGGGCTTGTAAACAGGGGGTTGGAGTCTCCTTTCAGTTGGTGTTGGAAAATCGAGAAGTTGGTGCTTCCCATGGATGTAATATTGATATATATAAGAAATAATTCCATGGTTTTCTCCCATTTGAGTTTCCACGTAAACTTTGGTGTACTATGTATATGTAGTTTTTTATTATGCACCAATGAATGATATTTTTTATGATGCAATAATGTGACGAATTCATAAGGGATTAAATATTGAATATTGTTGATAAAATTGAAGTTTATATATTGCGATTGAAAGTTGAAAAAAATGCTCATATTGATACACCCCCCCTCTTAGTATTCCAATAATTGGTATCATATCAAGTTCCTTCAAGAAACATTCTAACCACTGGAAGGTAGATCATGGAGAGAACCAATTTGTATAATAATGGAATACCAAAGTTTGATGTTTAGAACTATTCCTTATGGAGCAGAAGGATGAAAACATATGTACAAGCACATGGATTATTCTCGCATTTATGTGATCCTAAGTCTCCAAGTGAGCCATCTTGGCTACCCATGACCCTATATTTTTGGGGAATCCTTCTCATCTGTCCCTTGTAGATCGACGATTGACCAAGTGTTTTTTATCCAATTCCGAGCATATTCTTGGATAGTTATAGCGACACATAGGCGTAATACGTACCTTGTGGGGTTGATGTTTCGAAATAAGTAGTAGATGTATACAAAGAGCCTGTCACTCCTTGAACAGATAACGATGGAAAGAAAATCATTCAAAAAAAATCAAGGGATACAAATTCTATAATGAATGCCCTGGTTGATTTAGTATATGTCAAGGTTATGCATTGGAATTTTGCAAAGGAGATTTGGGACTAACATCAAAATTTTTATTAATGAGACTCCAAAGTTAAGGCGATGAAGCTTTAAAATTATAGAGGTCAATTTTAATAGTTGAAAATGAAGGAAGATGAAGACATTTCATTGTGCGTTTTACGAGTTGATGAAACACTAGATGTTATTAAAGGATTGGGATAAAAAGTTGAAGAATCTAAGATTGTTTGAAAGGTACTAAGATCTCTTCCAATGATATTTCATCCTAAGATATCGACTCTATAAGAAAGAATATATCTTGACACACAAAGCATGGATGAGCTACATGGAACATTTACAACTTATGAAATGAGAATAGAATAGGATAACCCATTCAAGAAGGAAGCAACTTTCAAAGAATCCAATAAGAAAAAAAAAAGAAAAAACAAAATTCAAATAGAAATTGCGGTTGTATCGAGGCGTAGGACAAAGATCAAGAAATAACAAACTTTGTAAGGAAGTTGAAGAGAGGAACCGACAAGTAAAAAATTTATTCTTCCATGATTTTTTTTTAATTGTGATGGAATTGGTCATTTTGATGCCAAATGTCCTTATGTTAATAAGTCAGATAGTGATGAAGAATAATCCCGTAAGAAAGAAAAGAAATATAGAAAGGGAAACAAGAAAGAAAACAAAAATAAATTCTTCAAGAAAATATTCTACTCAAAATAAGAAATATATTCATCTGACAAGGATGATGAAAGCGGAAATGATTCAGAAACAATACTCTTTATGGCTATGGAAAATTATAAATGAACTCCTGAAAGGGACAAATAATAAGTTATAGTAGACCTTGAACCATAACTAATCAATGCCTCAACTGAGATGAAGAAATAAAGGAAGAAAAACAAATAATTCAAAGAAGAAAGCATATCCTTGAAAACCCAACTTGATGAAGGGAACATAATGGAAGAAGTAATGTAGATCCAGATGTTAAATAAAGAAAAAGAGTGAGAATATTGAAAATGAAGTCATGTCTTTTAGATTTGAAGTCAAAGATCTACAAGAACTTGAAAATTTCTCAAGTGTTAGAAAACATTCTCAACAGTAAAAGGCCATGCAGTGACAAATATGGACTGGGATACAAGAAAATTCATTTTGAGGAAGGTTCAAGCTCCATAACGAAATAAATAGACCAAAAGAGTTATGCAGAAGTTCTCAAAGGAAGGAATCATGGTCAACACGAGTCAGAGAGGAAAGCATACATAATACCTTCTACATTTAGGAAACAAAGAAGATTCAATCATTGTAAAGTAAATAACGAAAGAGAATATCATGATCATCCAAGGTAGGAATTCAAAAGGACTATACCACAAAGAATATCATTCACTCTTAGGTATCAAAATTTCTTTTTGAGTCATTCTTTTACATTTCCTAACTTCGTACATAAAGTTGTATATTGCAGAGCATATGGAAGAAATATTCAAGAAAGAGATGATTATGTGGCTCTCTCTAATATTGAATGTTACAAATACCACAATTATGATCACATAGCTTGAGGTTGTAGAAGCATGATAGAGCCTCCCATGAAGGAAATTAATGATGTCATATACAAGAATTTTTGGAGAAGAAATGGAAAATAAGAAGATTAGGTGAATGAAAAACAAGTCTCATAGATCACATTCACAGGATTTTCAGCAACAAAAGATCATGATGAATCTACAGGAAAAGAGGAATATGTAAGAATGTAGGAAAATGATGAAGAGGAAAATATAAGAATCTAGGAAGAAGATGAAAAAGATGTCAAAATTCAAGAAGATGATAAAGAGGAAGATGACATAATTCAGGAAAATGATGAATCCACGGATGAAGAGGAATATTACTCTGCATCAGAGCATATATTTTTCTTAGCCACTCATCTTGGAGACTCCCACTAAGAATGAATATTGAAGAGGTATATTCTACGTAGTATCTACTAAAAATAAGAGAACTATCATTTGAGAAATCTAAAGTATGTGTATATTTTGGAAAGGCATATTCAAGTGTAGGTTGATTAAGCTTGAAAATAAGGAAAATGTTGTGATGAATTGCAATATATGGGTCAACATCAACATCGTAGTAGAATCATGGATAGTGTTATGACATATAGACATATATGAAATCATGAGATTTTTGATAGGTCTAGATATATATATGAAATGGATGAAAGCATATTGACAAGTGGAATCAATTAGTGACATGAAGTCAAGCAGTGAAAGACACAACATGACATGGGAAGAGAAATCATGAGAAGAATCCATACCGTCAAAGGAAAATGTTTAAAAAATATGGTCATTGGTGTGAACTTGACAATCCATGAATATTTGAAGTCAAGTAATTTTGAATAGTTTTCATATATGTCAATGAATCACAAGAGAAAGAACCAATGGGAAATCATCTCTGGAAGAGAGGAAATAAAGTATATAGATGAATCCCCACATTGATCTACACAAAATATTATAGAAAAATCAAGGGGAGAGAAATTATCAAAGAAAGAGATCAAGAAAGAAAGATCAGAAGCATGAAGACAGGGGGAGACATGTCGATAGGGGGAGCTACCCTTTTTCCCATGATGTCAAAGGGGGGGGGCAAGAGAAATATCATAAGAGAATGATTAGAGGCATGAAGACAGGGGGAGAATCCACAACACGAGTTACCCTTTTCCATTGATGTCAAAGGGGGAGAGAAACATGAGGAGGGAAAAATGAGGAGAGAAAGTGTTAGCAATATTTCTTGTAGGGGGGCTAGAATGCAAAAGAATGGGTTAAAAACCCGCTTGTCCTAAGTTTTGAATGATAATGCACCCGCGGTAAGTAATGAGCAAGTCCGAGCGGTAGAGATTCTCGTGCCCGGATCAACAGTGCATATGGGATTCCGGACCGCCCCCGCCTTTCTACCTTTAAGCCGGGGGGGGGTCCGGAATCGGGGGCGCATCTCTCCAACGGTCCAGATCAGCGCGCCCGGATCAACGACGATAAAGGAAATTCGGACCCCCCCTACCTTTCTACCTTTAAGCGGAGGGGGGGGGTCTGGAATCACGGATGCAACTTTTCGACGACCGAGATCGACGCGCGCAGATCAACGATGCTTGGACAATCCCATCCTTCCAAGCTGCTCTGTGTTTAGCCAGCATGGGCCCTTCTCCCGCTATGTCATCCTCAAGGACCGCCTTTCCCCCCGCTACCGTGTGTCATCTGTCTTCCTCTGCTCTTTCGTCTAGATGGCCCTTACCTTGTCTCATCGTCCACTCACCACCCGCCACGTGTCCTTTTTCCTCCACGTTGGTCTCCCACCAAAATGCGTCCATCACGTCTACTCTCCTGCTTACTCCGCTTATATCCATTTTCCATGTGTCATCCCTTGCCGCCTCTCTCTCACCCCATCACTCCATTGCCGAGCCCCACCTTCCGCGTTGGCCTCCATACCCATCCTTCAAGCTATTTAGTTAGTCCAGGTGGCAGTGCGGGAGGCCCTCCACATCCCAAAGGCGCCGAGTTGGCCGGGCCGTTCTCAATCCCGATGGAGAAGTTATTGAAGCGGTTGGTGGTGGTTAGACATCGTCTCCGACATAATGGGAAAGTTCGGCAATGAATTAAAGGCACGTCGATTCATTGATTAAACTGTCAGAAGATCGATCGCGTCTTCCATAAGTTGCACGACCATTCAAAGATTGCGGCTGCAAATTGTCAGAAGCCATGCAGACGCAAAGATTTTAATGCTACGTCTTGATTCTGTTGTTGTTATTAGTTTGAGTATATGAAGGCGTTTTCGCCATTTTTTGTATCTATCGATGGTAGAGCTAAGCTCCCAACTGTAAAGTTTCAGCAAACATTCTGGTTTCCTGGTTATGCCTCTGTGTTTGAGACTTCTTGGTTTATGACAAACAATTCTCCTTATCATCTATGTTTCATCTCATGCCCGAGAGTTCACAGTCGAAGGATTCGCGTGAATTATTGCAATTTTGTTATGATAAAGGATTTGTTGTGACATTATTGTATTCTCTGGTTTTCTATGTTTGAATGTAAAAGGATTTTGTGTTCAGATGCTTTCCTCTCCAGTCTATTACGAACCTGATGTTTATGATAGACCTTTGCACTCCTCTTATGAAAGTCTTCCACCTACTCGCCCTTTATTGCAACTCACTGTTTGAAGTTTATCAAGACCTCACTCGTCCATGTATGCCTGGCCTAGTTTCTGAGTTGAGACGATATTGTTCTGAGTTTTTCTCCATTCGATCATCTCTTTAAAACAAATCGTGACATTAAACTGATGGGCGTCGGGCTCTGCTCCTGCAAGCAATCCAGGAGTGACTTTCAGCTCCAACATTTCTAGCGCCGTTGCCGGGGACGAAGTTGAATATTTTCCCCGGGATTGAACGACAACGATTAACTGATTCTGAAGGTGCATCAACAATCAGAACTGAAGATTGCTACTATGCACCTAGCGACTCCATTGTGACGACTCCACTGCAGCGAACCCGTTCGATTAGTTGTGGCTTCCAGTGGAAGACACACGCGGTCCCATCCACAGCTACCCCTGGCCGCGCCTGAAGAAAATCCGGAGGTGATTAGAAGAAAGGGGAAGTCCTCTCAAAGAGAAATCTTCAACGCTCAAACAGGTATTTCCCCACCTCCTTCTGTAAAGACTCCACTTTCTTGTTCTTAGCTTTCTAGCTATCCTTTTTCTGAGGTTTCCCGTTCTCTGAATTTCGGGAGTGTTCCTGTTGAGTTTTCTCCTCCTGGTCTAGTATCAGAGGGAGAGATCCTTGTCGCTCCCCCCTCTCTGGAAGTTGTGCCTCAGTACAGGCCTCAGGCCTCGGAAGGTCTCACCACCCCTCCTTTCATTGCTACTATTGCACAAAGAGAAGCATCTGCTCATTCAGGTCCCTTAGACCTCTCTCTGTTTTCCCCATCGTCTCCTTCGAGAACATCTTTTCCAACATCTCCCGTTCACACTCCTTCTCCTCCAAGTTCTCCTCCGCCTAATATTCCTATGGCTAGTGCTAATCCTCCTCTGAATAGAATGGATGCCATAGTTGCGGCTAGATATGCTCCCTTAATCCTACCTCATCCCATGAATCCTCTCCCTGCTGGAGACTACTTGAAATATATGCCCAAGTTCACTGGGGAAGGAGACATAACTGCAGAAGAGCACCTGGCTGCTTTCTATAGTTATGCAAACAATATGAACATTGAAAATGAAGATGTCTGGATGAGAGTCTTTGTCCAGAGCCTGGATGGTGAGGTGAGGAAATGGTTCAGGGGACTGGCCCCTGGATCTATCGCTGGAATTGAAGCCCTGGATAATGTTTTCCTGAGGCAGTGAGGAGATAGGAAAGATTACATATATTACATGACAGATTTTGGGTCTCTGAAGAAAATGGATGGAGAGTCTGTCTCTGACTTCTCCAAAAGATTCAATAAAATGTATAACAAGATTCTTGCAGAGGTAAAGCCCTCTGAAGCCTCTGCTCAAATTTCCTATGCTGGCGCATTCAACCCTGATTTCTGTCTTTTATTAAGAGAAAGAAGAGCCACCTCCTTAGATCAAATGTAAGATGCAGCTATAGAAGTGGAATCCAACATATTAGCAGCTGACAAACTAAGGAACAAGGCCGATGCAGATAGAAGACAGGGAAAATCAGAAGCCTCAACTTCTGGCCCATCACTGCCCCACCCTCAAGCGAATGAGCTGACCCAGGTGATGAACTTTATGAAAGAAGAGATGGAGAGATTAAAAGTGGAAAGGAAACAAATGAACAAGGGCCCTCAGATCACTGAGAACAGGGCAGGTTTCAGAAGGCCAAATAATTTCGCTCCTCCAACTATGCACAGAGAAAAGGAAAGAGACAGGGATGACCAAAGAATTCAGGCTCCCTTCTAGAACAATTTTGTGGCCGATGAAGAAGGGGAAATGGACGAGCCTGAGCCTAAAATCCACTGTTTAGAAGTCACTCCCCCTTTCCCTCACCTGACCCAATCAGCATATGAGGAGTCTCTCATGAGCATTCAACTAAATGAATTGAGCAAAGGAGACAAGGTTAGTGGTGGTCGAGGCAGGTATAACCTGAGATCCGATAAAAGGGCAGCAGCATCTGATGCTCCAGAGTAGTCTACTAGAGCAGAGAAGCCTGCTAATGAGGTAGCAGACAGTCACAGAGGTAAGAAGGCCCAACCCCTCTCTCCCATTGTCCAAAATCATGTTCCTAAAATTAGAGAAATTCCAAAGCTTACATCTTGTTTTAATTTCGAGCATGAGATTCAAAAGATCAGAATCCCTGTGCCCCTCACCGAGCTAATTAAACATGGTGAATTCAAAAAGCGCTTCTCTAACCTTTTGAAATCTGAAGCCTCATGCCCTTCCGCAGACTTCATAAACCTCCAAGATGAAAATCCAGCAGTTTTCCTAGGCCCCATGGTAGAAGACAGAGATGACTCATCCCCTCCCTTCTACACCTATCTGAACATACATGACAAAGTACTGCACAATTGTTTGATGGATTCAGGAGCCTCTCATAACCTCATGCCCAAAGCTGTCATGGAAGAATTAGGACTGGAGGTCACTCGAGCCTATCATGACCTCTATTCTTTTGACTCCAGGAGAGTGCAATGTTTGGGAGTCATCAAGGACCTGGTAGTCTCTTTGTTTCAGCTTCCCATGAAGAGCATGGTCATGGATATTGTGGTAGCTGATGTTCCCCCCAAGTTTGGCATGCTGTTTTCAAGGTCTTGGATTAAAAGACTTGGAGGGATGTTACAGATGGATCTCACATATGCCACCATTCCAGTCTTTGGAGGGGAACACAGGAGATTGTACAGAGAAGCCCAGCTAGCCTACATAGTCAGTGATGATGCAAACCCCACTAATCACCCCATTTTTGCACTAGACATTGACTTAGGGTATAGCTTGTTACAGGTCACTGAGATCCCTGAGGCCCCTTTACAAATCAGAAAGCAGCCCATTATCAATCAAGATATGCCTCCAACCACCTCTGTTTGGAAGATGTTCTTTGATGGAGCTTCTTCCAGTATAGGTGCAGGTGCCGGAGTGGTATTCATATCCCCTTCTCAAGAGACCATATCTCTATCATACAAGCTGGAATTTGAAGTCACCAACAACATGGAAGAGTATGAAGCTCTGGCTTTGGGGTTAAGAGCTGCAAAAGAAATGGAAATAAGGGAGATAGTTGTGTTTGGGGATGCAGAGCTGATTGTCCAGCAGGTCAAAAATGTTTATCAGGCCAAGCATCCTCGTCTCAAGAATTATAGGAACATGGTATGGGACCTAATTGACAATTTCTTCCTGGCTTTTAACATCTCTTTCATTCCCAGGGAAGAAAATGCTCCAGCTGATTTTTTAGCCTTCTCAACTAGTTTGCTTGAAGTTCCTGCGCTGCCCAATGTTGGATCCAATGTTGAAATAAAATACAGACCCTCTGTACCGGACAACGTCAAACATTGGAAGGTATTTGAGGATGATCAGGAAATCGAAAAGTTTCTTCAATCTGTTGATGACTTTTCTGCATTGCACATAGATGAGGATCCTGACATTGAAGAAGAACCTGATCAGCACCCTGGAGAGTTGCTGAATAAAGTTGTTGACCACCAGATTATCCAGCTGCTAAGTAACCACATACCAAAAGGACTAATCCCATTAGAAAGGTTATTTGATGGGAACGATGTGGCGGTAAAGGACAGAGTTTCGGGTGATGAGGCCGACACAACTGAGTGCAACATAGGCACACCATAGGAGCCTAAGTTTGTCAAATTGTCAAGGAGTTTGACTGAGGAGTAGAGGGATGAATATACTCAGTTGCTGAGGGAGTTTGTTGATGTGTTTGCATGGACCTATGAAGACCTCAAGACATATGACACATCAGTCATTGAGCACAAGATCCCACTAAAAGAAGAGGCAAAGCCATTCAAGCAGAAGCTGAGACAGATAAATCCCATGCTACTACCTGTCATGGATAGGGAAGTGAAGAAGCTGCTGGATGCCCAGATCATTGTCCCCTTGAGATATTCTGACTGGGTGGCCAATTTGGTCCCAATAAGAAAGAAAAGTGGTGAAATCAGACTCTGTGTTGATTTCAGAAACCTGAACAGGAGCTCAAGGAAGGATAATTATCCCCTGCCCAACATGGAACACATATTGCAGAAGGTCACTGATGCTTCCAGAATATCCATGATTGATGGTTTCTCTGGCTACAATCAGATATCATTCATGCTGGAGGACAGGGAAAAAACAACCTTCACCACTCCCTGGGGCACATTCATGTATGCCAAAATGCCTTTCGGGCTGATGAATGTAGGAGAAACATTTCAGTGGGCCATGGACATAGCCTTCATCAGGGAGAAGGACCAGTTTGTGGTGATATATCTGGATGACATCATAGTCTTCTCCAAGATAGACAAAGAGCACTGTTGCCACTTGAAGAAGGTTTTCCTGAAATGTCGGAGGTTTGGTCTATCCCTGAACTCCAAGAAATCATTGTTTGCTATGAAAGAGGGAAAACTATTAGGCCATATAGTGTTAGAAGAGGGAGTGAGAATTGATCCTGACAGGGTAGAAGCAATTCAAGCTCTGTCACTCCCCAGGTCCAAAAAGGAGGTTCAAGCATTTTTGGGGAGGATAAATTTTCTGAGGAGATTTGTTTCAAATTTTTCTGAGTTGGTGAAACAAATCACAACCATGCTCAGGAAGGGGAATGAAGTAAAATGGACTTCTGAATCCAGAGAGTCTTTTTCCCAAATAAAGAAGGCGTTGACTGAAGCACCTGTGCTTATCAGTCCTGATTATTCCAAAGACTTCCTGATGTTTTCTTTTGCCTCCTGTGATACAGTAGCAACAGTTTTGTTGCAGAAAAATGGTCAAGGGCGAGAACAACCTATTGATTTCTTTAGTAAAGCACTGAGAGATGCAGAGCTCCGTTACGAGATCATGGAGAAGCAGGCCTACACCTTGGTGAAAGCTCTCAAAGATTTCAGAGTCTATGTCTTGCATTCAAAAATCACTGCATATGTCCCTTCAACCTCTGTGAAGGACATTCTTATACATCCAGACATAGACGGGAGGAGAGGTAAATGGATCGCCAAGATCCTAGAATTTGATCTCGAGATTAAGCCCACCAAGTTGATAAAGGGGCAGGGTTTGGCCAAGCTACTGGCTGAATCCAACTGTAAAGTCTTGGGAATTAACTTCATTAATGAACAAGCGGAGCCATCAAACTAGCATTCCCAGGGTACCTTATCACTAGCATCATGTCCCTGGTACAAGGATATCTTGTACTTCCTGCAAGAATTAAAGCCCCCGTATGGATTGGGAAAAAGTAAGGCTAGAGCCTTAAATGTCAAAGCGGTCCGATATTGCCTCATTGACCAAACCTTGTATTGGAAAGACCCTCTGGGTGTATTACTAAGGTGTCTGGACCAGCAGCGAGCCTAGAAGGTCATGATCGATTTCCATAGTGGTCTCTGCGGAGGTCATTATTTCTGGAAGACCACAGCTCACAAGATCCTTCGAGCTGGGTATTACTGGCCCACTTTATTCCCTGATGTCTGCAGAGAAATCAGAGCTTGCATCAAGTGCCAAAAGTTTTTAGGAAAGCAGCAGCTCAAATCTCTGCCATTAAAGCCGGTAGTAGTCTCAGCACCCTTTCAACAGTGGGGATTGGATTTCATTGGAGAGATTCATCCTCCCTCAAGTGGCCAACACAGATGTATCCTCACTTCAACCGATTATTTCACCAAGTGGATAGAGGTTGTCCCCACCAGGAGTACTTCTCACAAGGTGATCATCAACCTCTTGGAAGACATCATAACCAGATTTGGTTGCCCAAGCAGGATTGTCACTGACAATGCCTCCCCCTTCAGGTCTGACCCTCTGGTCAAGTTTTGTGAACAATTCGGGATTTCATTGGTTCACTCTACTCCATATTATCCTCAAGGAAACGGACTGGCAGAGTCCTCCAAGAAAAGTCTGATCAAGCTCATTAAGAAGCTATTGGAGGACAATAAAAGGGCCTGGGACTCAAAGCTCAAATTTTCTCTTTGGGCTGATTGGGTGACAACAAAGAAGTCCCTGGGCATCTCTCTTTTTCAACTTGTTTATGGAATAGAGGTCGTTTTCCCCACTCAGCTTGCCTTACCTGTGGAAAATCTCCTCCAGGACTTTGAAGGAGAACCTAACCATGTGCTCAGAAGGATTCATCAGATGGTGGAAGTGCAGCAGGTCAGAGAATAGGTCATGGAAAAAGCCTACCATCATCAGCAGAAGATCAAGCAGGCTTTTGACAGGAAGAGCAAAAAGAAAGAATTCGAGCAGGGTGATCTGGTGCTCAAATGGGATGCACCCAGGCAGGAAAAGGGAAAACACAGTAAATTTGATGCCCTCTAGTTCGGGCCTTTCAAGATCCTTGAAGTATTTTCAAACAATACCTACAGGCTACAGTATCTGGAAGGCAAAGAAGTTTTTAGCAGCTCAATTAATGGGCATTTCTTAAAAAAATGTTTTTTGTGAGCCACAGTCGGCTCTTTTTGTTTTGTTTCGTAAATATTGTTTCTGTTTTTGTTTTTTGGACTAATAAATGACTCCATAGCCCAACAACAAAGGCACCGAGTCTGCAAAAGTGTTCTTAGAGCATCACAGGGCCGACTCTATCCCCCATGGAGCCAAATGTTAGCGATATTTCTTGTAGGGGGGCTAGAATGCAAAATAATGGGTTAAAAACCCACTTGTCCTAAGTTTTGAATGATAATGCACCCGCGGTAAGTAACGAGCAAGTCCGAGCGACAGCGATTCGTGCGCCCGGATCAATGGTGCATATGGGATTCTGGACCCCCCCCGCCTTTCTACCTTTAAGTCGGGGGGGGTGGTCCGGAATCGGGGGCGCATCTCTCCAACGGTCCAGATCAGCGCACCCAGATCAACGACGATAAAGTCAATTCCGGACCCCCCTTGCCTTTCTACCTTTAAGTGGAGGGGAGGTCCGGAATCGTGGATGCAGCTTTCCGACGGTCGAGATTGACGCACACAGATCAACGGTGCTTGGACAATCCCATCTCTCCAAGCTGCTCTGTGTTTAGCCAGCATGGGCCCTTCTCCCGTTATGTCATCCTCTAGGACCACCTTTCCCCCCGCTGCCGCGTGTCATCTGTCTTCCTCCGCTCTTTCGTCCAGATGGCCCTTACCTTGTCTCATCGTCCACTCACCACCCACCACATGTCCTTTTTCCTCCACATTGGTCTCCCACCAAAATGCGTCCATCACATCTACTCTCCTGCCTACTCCACTTATATCCATTTTCCATGTGTCATCCCCTGCCGCCTCTCTCTCACCCCATCACTCCATTGCTGAGCCCCACCTTCCGCGTTGGCCTCCATACCCGTCCTTCAAGCTATTCAGTTAGTCCAGGTGGTAGCGTGGGAGGCCCTCCACATCCCAAAGGTGCCGAGTTGGCCGGGCCATTCTCAATCCCGATGGAGCAGTTATTGAAGTGGTTGGTAGTGGTTAGACATCGTCTCCGCCATAATGGGAAAGTCCGGCAATGAATTAAAGGCACGTCGATTCGTCGATTAAACTGTCAGAAGATCGATCACGTCTGCCATAAGTTGCACGACCATTCAAAGATTGTGGCTGCAGATTGTCAGAATCCATGCAGACGCAAAGATTTTAATGTTATGTCTCGATTCTATTGTTGTTGTTAGTTTGAGTATATGAAGGCGTTTTTGCCATTTTTTGTATCTATCGATGGTAGAGCTAAGCTGCCAACTGTAAAGTTTCAGCAAACATTCTAGTTTCCTGGTTATGCATCTGTGTTTGAGACTTCTTGGTTTATGACAAACAGTTCTCCTTTTCATCTATGTTTCATCTCATGCTTGAGAGTTCACAGTCGAAGGATTCGCGTGAATTATTGCAATTTTGTTATGATAAAGGATTTGTTGTGACATTATTGTATTCTATGGTTTTCTGTGTTTGAATGTAAAAGGATTTTGTGTTCAGATGATTTCCTCTCCAGTCTATTACGAACCTGATGTTTATGATAGACCTTCGCACTCCTCTTATGAAAGTCTTCCACCTACTCGCCCTTTATTGCAACTCACTGTTTGAAGTTTATCAAGACCTCACTTGTCCATGTATGCCTGGCCTAGTTTCTGAGTTGAGATGATACTGTTCTAAGTTTTTCTCCATTCGATCACCTCTTTAAAACAAATCGTGACATTAAATTGATGGGCGTCGGGCTCTACACCTGCAAGCAATCCAGGAGTGACTTCCGGCTCCAACAGAAAGATCGAGTTCATTGGTCAGAGGTGGAGTATGGTTGTTTCTATCAATGTCAAAGGGGTATATTGTTGGAAAGTTTGTTGTCATTAATGTCAACTCTATATGAACTCTAGAAGCATTTATTTCAACCCTATTCAACCCTATAAGAATTCTTGGAAAGATGGCTAAGTGGTTGAGAATCCCCAAAGGTGTGGTCATGAATCCCAAATATGTTTGAGAAATAAGGACATGAATGATAGAGTAAATGTAGGTAACACACTAATAGATGGATAGTCCTTGTCATTCCATTTAGAAACAATAGGTGGTACATCATGTGGTTCCTCATGGTTGAGAGTTTATTCCCTCTTGAAGTTGGAAGCACCGAATATTGGTTAAGAAGCCCATAAATAGTTACTTACAAGTCATTAATTAAAGGGTAAAGTGGTTATAACAAGAAATTACAAGAAGCCCTAAAGTTACTATTATAGGGGAGCATTGGTTGCTGGATAGGATATTCTGCTCCATCATATTTCTTTTCGTCCCCAATGGGTTTTTGTCGGGCTCAATGCGACATATATTATAATGGATCGATTGGTTCGAGTCCCAACTTCTTGTACCCAAATCTTTTCGGGGATATGCACGAAGAAAAATAAATGAAGAGCAAGCTGCTCTAATACCGGTGATCCAAATTTAGGAGAAAAACGAACTTATTAAAAAACTGAATACAATAAACACATAGATATGAAGAATAACACAAATATCCATGGAATAATATATTTTATTTAATAATGAAATAGTCTGAAACTGTAAAACTGTGGAACTGAAAACACTTGCTCGAATGGTGGTAGCTATGTCAAACAAGACATGTGGCTTCTATGCGCATCCGTTGAGAACAATGCATTACACTGAGGCTACATATGCTTTTTTGATATGACTCATGAATTCCAAAACTCTAGACATCCAAAAACCTAACCCTAGAAGGTGAAACACCAAAAGTCATGTGGGCCCCTATGGGTAAGTTGGTGTAAGTTGGTACCTCAACTTCCCAAGGTTGTAACTTTTTCATACAACCTCCATTTTAGGTGCGTGATAGCATGTTGGAAAGGTATTTCAGAGATATACACATTCCAGCGTCAAAATTTGACTCTGTCTACAGTTTGAATGTGGTGAGTGTAACAACCCTAGTTAAATAACTAATTGTCAAAGTTAAATAATTGTTAAAGGTTTAATAAGTTTAAATTAATTGTCCTAATGTATATTAGTTAATTAATGATTATTTATTAATAATGTTAATTAATTAATTAATTAATTAATTATTGTTTAATGTATATTAATTAATTGATTAATTAATTAATTAACTCATTAAATGTTTGGGTAACGAATTAAAGTTTAATAAATTTTAATTTATTAAAAGAAAACTTAACGTATTGAAGGAGGGTTGGCATTGAATGGAGGGATAAGGTGGTTGGCATTGAATGGAGAGGCGGTGAATGGACCATGGGACATGAGGGGGGAAAGACATTCAAGCAGGGGACTTTTGGATTTTGGGGGGAAGGAGAAATTTAGGATGGGAGGAATTTGTTGGACTGTTACAGGGGAGCATTTTTCCAAGGGAGGGATTGGAAAACTACATTTTTGGTTTTTGGCTTGAGGAATTTGTTGGACTGTTATAGGGGAGCATCGGTTACTAAGAGTTTTGGGCTTGGGGGCTAGGAATCCTTACGGAATCCTGGAGCTAGGGAGCCAGATAGACTTTGTTCCTAGCTGGCTAGGAGGAAAGATTTAGTTTTGGGTAGAGTTTGGGCATAGTAGCTTGGTCAGAGTTTGGGCACAGCAGCTTTGACAGACAGAGTGGGAAACAACATCACTTGAGAGGTATTTATGTTCATTATTATTGCATGTCATTATCGTTATAATGGTTCACTATTTTACTATGATGTATATGTTTTTTTTTTATATATGATTTTTATATCATGCTGCTCATTTGAATTTGATGAACCATGAACTGTTAGTTTGTTAGTTTGTTGAATACAAAATCGTAAAGAAATTATCAAAATCAATGTTATGATTAAATTTAATTAATTCTAGGATATGTTAGAGAGGACCTTACACATGGTATCAGAGCCCAGTTTCAAAACTGAAACCTGGGCTTGACCACCCACAACACTGAGATTTTATCTTTTTCATCTGCAATCCAATTTGTGTTGTTACAGTCTTGGAGTGAAGTCTTCATACTACACACAAAAAAAAAATCTTTGTGAACCTGTAAGAAGTCTCACTTGTAATAATGAGAAAAAAATAATAATAATTAGGCATGACCTATGAAGGAGGTAGAAATTATATATTAAAAATATCTTCACCCCAAAAGAAATTACCATTTTCAACCGCAACTGCAATCTCTTTGCTTGTTGGTAACCTTTCAACTGCCTCAGGATCAAGCTCCTTGCTAGTCATATACCTGTCAAGTCTATCCAAGGACACCACTTAGGAGTGATCTCAATAAAAAAAAGGAACATTTTTTAGCCAATTTTTATCCCTTATTCAATTATTCCCTTAGTGATGCAACTTTGTATGGAGTTTCTTAGCTTGTAAAAAATTTCATTTCTTAAGAGCATCACTTGAGAGGTGGTTGGGTAAATGCTACGTCAATTTGACTTGGTGGATGCCTCGAATAAAAAATGTATTGTTCAAAATGTTGTGTACTTGTTCAAGGGAACAAGTTGGGGTAGAGGAAGGTGGTCCATCCAAGGATGTGATGGCCTGTAAAGAGATCTCTGCCAATGGATTCTTTGCTAAAACAACTGAGGTTGAAATGAAACTTGATGAAGGAAACATTGAGGAAGTTGAGTCTTCACTCCATGAGGCATTATCTCTAAATTATGAGGAGGCTAGAGCTCTATTAGGAAGATTAGAGTATCAAAGAGGAAACATTGAGGCTTCCTTGCAGGTATTTGAGGGAATTGAATTACATGCTGTAAAACAATGCTTACGGTCTTCTATTTCAGAAAAGGCTCATTCTAAACGAGGCCGATCACACCAAGAACCATCACATTCAGTTTCACTACATGCAGCCAAACTATTGCTTGAGGTGATATACTTGAAGGCAGTGTCACTGCAAAAGCTTGGTTGTCTAACAAAAGATGCTCAAGAATACAAAAGTATTCTAGACACGATTGAAATAGTTTTTCCTAAGGGCATGCCTGAGTCATTGGGGGAAAACATATCCTGATTCAAAAGGGGCATAGTCAAGCATGCAAATAAGTTACCAGTTCAGTAAATAAAAACTCTTGGAATTGTTGTAGTCGCACACACAACATAGACCCTGGAACTGATAGGAAAATCAACTATCATTAGCTTATCAAGCACACATGCCATACACCACACATAAGCCATGAAAAATAAGAGGCAATATATATATAAAAAAATAAAATAAACAAGTTTATATGCTATGATATGCGGACATGGTATTTTATTGAATGAAAGCTATTTTATATTTGTTTGTAAATTAAACAGTGATTGAGTGAAGTCATGGACTAAAGGTCAGATTAAAAGCATGTATCTGTTCTATATTTAACCATATTTCAGAGCTGTATTATGACTATCATCAAAACAAAACTACAGATCTGCCCATTGTGCAAAGGAATTAGAGATCCTACCAAACTTATAAACACCCAAATTTCATTTATTACTCAACATACAATGTAGATTATTGTTTCAAAGAAAAACTTGACTCTATGTTTACCTCAGAGATCGAACTACTCAACTGCAGGGAATCATAATGATATGCACTCAAACTCGGTCATTGAGAGGTGTTTGAGATTGGGCAACCTGTAGCTATTTAAACTAATAAAGACACCAACAAAAGGTGATAGGTACAATAGTTAAAAAGGCCATGGGTATAAAGTAGTCAACGGTAATAGAACCCCGACCTGTTAGTCTACAACATCATACACCAGGCATCAAGAGAGACCCCACGAGGGGCATTGCAAGTGCTCTACATGTCCAAACACTAGCCAGCGCACAAGTGCCAAGCACCAAACCAAGTCACATGGAGGAGAATCCTATGAGGGAATTTTATTGTGCACAACCCGTGGACATACTGCCCAGCGCCAAGCACCTATTGTTAAAGGATATAGCCTCATGCCCACATCATCGTTCGAGCATTTCGATGCCTTGAATGCAGAATTGAATCAAACGGATAGTTGGGTATTGAATTTTTAGGCTTGGGAATGAGCTACCCGACTAACAAAAGTGTGGAGTAGAAGGAATTGAACCGACAACCTCTCCTACTAGCGTAACGCCTCCATAAAGGCCATAAAACTATGGAGAGTTGACAAAAAAAATAAACAAGGTTGTGGGTTAACTCTGGGAAGGCGATGCTGATACCATTGGAGTTCCTGTTAGAATAGGGAAGCACTGAAGTCCTCCGATGGAGAGATATGAACCTATGAGAGGTGCGTCTGTGATGCAGGTGATGCTCTACCTCCTCTGACAAACTCCTCGCCCGCTCACAGGATCGTTCAATTCCTCATGCGAGCTGAATTAGCTCCTTGGATCCTCTGCTGGAATCCTCTTCTAAAACCCGATCCACAGGTCCTTTCTTTCTTCCACACGGCCTTCTGCACTTTACCTTGGTTGTCCCCGACTCAGTTTCGGGGTTCGGGGTTCTGTGGTTCCTGCTGTCGAGAGTCACTATCCTCTCGATTCCCCGATCGCCGATGCGCCCTTTTCATGAGCTAGCCCTCCTACTAGGTTCTTGGCCCATATGACCAGAATTCATAAGACCGCAGCCTTACCTTCCTGTCGGGATTTCAAACCTCAAAAACCCGATGCACCCTTTGTGTGCTAACCCTCCTGGCTAGGATTATGGTCCCCGCGACCTTCTCCTATATGACCGCAACCATATACTTATGTCATGGTTTCGGGGTTTTCAATGTCAAAATGCAATCGTCCCCTAGATCAGTGATCCCCCAATTCCCGACACGCTTTAACCCTAGCTATCCCTCCTGGCTCAGCACCGGGTACACGTAACCATTTCTTCATGACCACAACCTTATCCCCGTCGGGGTTACGGGTTTCGCGATGCCAAAATGCATACGCCTACAGGATTCCCGACTCTCCAAATCCAGACGCTCCGTTGCACTGACAATTGGCTTCCACTATGACGCCTTCCTCAACCCTGATGTGTTGACACTTAGCCCCCACTGATTGGGGTATCGCGTTTCGTGATTTCAAAGTGCACAAACCACTTGTCATTGGGATCACCGATATCTTGATGAACCAAACACCGATGGACGGTTTCCTTGTCGGGGATTTTCCCGATGACACCGATCGCTTCCACGCATCCTTTCAGATGGACAGTCCCGATTCCTCCGGGATTTCAAGACTTCGATGTCCCGTTTCCTTCGACCTTGGGAACTTCGATTTCCCGATGGCCAATATTCCGACTTTCTCCGTATCTCCGCCACGTGTCTCCACCAATGGACATCTCTAATCTTCTCGGTGTTTCGAGACTTGCGATGTCTCAGTTCTCTTTCCCTCGAGAATCCCGATTTCCCGATGGCTAATATCCCGAATGCTAAGCCTCGTGCAGCTCCTAACCAATCTGATGGCTGTCAGGATTTTTGCTTCAGATCTGACGGCTCAGATCACTTCTTTTGCGTGCCTACTCCAGAGGCTAAACTCTGTGCAACTTTCTCCCGATCCAATAACTGACGAGATTTCTATGTGAGATCCGACGGTTTTCGGTCTCCTCCTTCTGTAGGCTCCTCCTGAGCTCCTCCTGGATGTGGAAATCAACAGTCCATATCTCTCTCCTCTCCATCGATCTGATGGTTCTCGTTTCCCCTTCTGGGCTGCTGCACTTTCTTCCCAGACTTGGGAGAATCTCACGTTCCCAAAGGCTCGACCTTTGCGCTCCTTTTCCCCTACGAGCTCTTCAACTCTGAGTTTCACCAATGCGTGTGAAAACGTTGTTCCTCCTAAGCTTCTGCAAACACTCAGACCCCTTAAGGGATTTTTTCTTTCTTCTCCCACAGATGGAGAGATATGACGCCCTCTTGGCTGTCTTCTACTCAAGCAACCTCTTGCTGAGTCTGCAGGGTGTTCAGTAACCCTGTGAAGATCCTTCAGTGGATTCTTCCTTCAAGTAGCATAACTCAAAGGGTTCTCTTCCATTCGGTGCCTGTCTGCACACTTCCTCGACTCCCTCCTGGAAGAGTACCTTTTCCAAAGAACGTTCAATAGTTCTATCCCTTCTTTTGTGCACTCCTTGCACTTGCTCTATCGATGCCCTCCTAGCAAATCTCTCAGAATCCTTAGTGATTCTGGCTTCTGTCTGAACTCACAACAGAGTTCCTTCCTCTGTGCACTCCTTGCACTGGCTCAATTCCCACCTAGTAGAGCTTCACAAAACTCCTCAGAGCTTCTGTCTAAACTCACAACAGAGTTCCTTCAACTGCACCTTGTGCATATGCTCAATGCCCACCTGGCAGAGCTCTACAGAATTCACAACAGAATTCTGTCTGCAACTGTGTCTCCCATACACAGCCTTGCCTCCAAGGTATTCAACAACCTTGAGGTCTTCGCTCCTCTGAGTTGTTGATTCCAGCTCTTGTGCCGTAGCATGTCTTTGTCTGACTCCGCAGAGTTCAGAAATGCATCCTCTGTGCACGGCTCTCAGAACCCGCAGTGTTCTATCACACCCTCCTAGTGTGAAGCCTTAAAGACCTTCCACCCTGAAATCAAACACACTCCTGCAAATGTACAACCATAGCATACATTAACAACATATGAAGAACACTCACAAACATCCATACAACACAGAATATATGCAGGAAAAACTGCTCTGTTATATTAACAATGGCAAATGCCTGTTTGTACAAGGTGTTCTCGAGCTCTCTCTGGCTCTTCTCAACTCTCTTCTAAATTACTCAAAATGAGATCTCCAAAATCTCTTTTACCTGAGGGGCTCTTAGAGCGCTTCCCTCCAGGTCTACCTACCCTATTCAATTACATTGAATGGGCTATCTAGTCTAGAATCGGATCTAGATCTCAGCCATACAACACATTAATGGCCGATCTACCTAATGCCTGCACAAAGGCACGACTTCTATGGCTCACCAGCCTAAGCATTTAATTAGATTCACCAGCCTAAGCATTTAATTAGATTCAATTCAAATTTCAAATGAGGCTGCGCCTCTCTTCAGCTTGAATGCACGCGCTCGACGTGGCTGGATGGCTGGATGATGTGGAGAGATGCTCCTGCATCAAAATCCTCAGCTGCAAAATCATGAGCTCCTGCTCATGCGCTTCCCCTCTAAGCTATTGGAAATCCTCCTGGATCCCAAACAAATATCTGGAGCTTCCCATCTGCTCCATTATGTTGTTGCTTCTGCGCTGCTGCTGCTGCTGCTGCTGCTTTCTTTCTTCTCAGCCTCTCCTCGCTGGCAGTTTCTGCTGACTTCAACATCAGCCTTCTGATCTCCTTGATCACTTCGTCCAGCTGCTCTAGTGGATGGTCCTGCTCATGCAGTCTCCTCAGCTGCAAAAATTTTCTGCAATTGGGCAGATCGCTATGATCTCCCATGCCATCTTCTTCATCTTCATTGGTGGCCTCAAGTTGCCACTCTACTGCAGACTTCAACTCTGCAGTCTCCCTTTGACTGACTTGTTGTTCAGTCACCTTCTTTGACAACTCAACTTCTGTCAGCTCTCTTGCTGGCTCTGGATTGTTCAACCAATCCTCCAACATCTCCAACTCCATTTCCCATGGAGTGATAACTTTACCTGCCTGCTCCTTGGCTTCCTTCGCTGCTAGCTCCAATGCTACAACTTCTTTCTTTTCAGCTCCCTAGCTGAAATCATTGAGCCATTCCTCAGAATGCTCCTTCTCTTCTCCTTCTTCTTCTGCTTCTTCTTGGGCAGTTTCAACCACCTGCTCCAATTCTTCTTCTTCCCTGACAGTCATCGTCAGCTGTGACTGTTCTGCTGTTGCACCATCTACAACACAAATTTTTGCCTCCTCCTGGGCACATGGTAGGAATATCCCAATTCCCCCAATCATCAGAAGATCATCCTGATCTTTCACCTCTGTCAGCTGCATCTGCTGATCCAAGTCCATCTGCTCTATCATCTCCCCTGGCTGATTCCAACTCACTTCTGAGTTTATGAGACCCACAGATAGTCTCATCTGCTCATCCCTGCCCACCTGGAAATATGGGATGTCTCTGCTGCCCTCCTGGCAGACTATGAGATCAACCGATCCAAACTTCATCAGCAACCCCTGCTGAATTGACCTCTCCTCTGAGTCCATGAGACTTTTAGACAGTCTCGAATGTTCATCTCTGCCCACCTGGCAGTCTGAGATGCTTTTGCTGCCCTCTTGGCAGTCTTCGAGATCTCGCAGCGATCTCCTTTCATTGCCCAGCTGGCAATGTGAAACTCCCTGGCTGTCCTCCTGACAATCTTTGAGATCCCACAGTGATCTCAATCTGTTTCCCTCCTGGCAATCTAGAATTTCTACTTCTCTGCCCTCTTGGCAGTTCTTGAGATCATCATCAGTCAATCCCAATTCATCCTCTTCATCATCAAGACCTCTCCTAGTCTCTGGCTCACATACATAAATCATCTTTTCCTCTGTGGCCTTGAGGTTTTCAGCATACCTCAACCATCTCTTTAGCAGCCTGCGCTGCCCTCTGACCATCAACTCCTTGACTGGCCATTTTTATTTTTCCTTCTCCATGGGCAATTCACGCATCCGTCTCCTCCTCCCATCCTGCTGCATCCGCAGTTCGAGCTTCTCTATGTCTATTTTTAATTCATAGAGCTCTTTATCCATCTCTCTATCCATTTCTGCAAGCTTTTCTGCTTTTCTTTTCTTCCTCCCAGCATGCCTATGGTCTTCAGTAACCATCGTGTTGTCTCTGTCTGCTCTCCTAGCAAACCTGCTATCACTCTGTATCCCTGAGTTTTCCAGCTCCATCCTCCTACAGTCTCCCTGACTGTCTATGGACTGCTGCCTACCTACAAACAAGTCCTTATAGAGTCCTCAACAACTCTATCTTCCTCTTGCCTCTTCTGTCTGCAATATACAAATAGAATCCCGCTCTGATACCACTTGATGTGTATCAGAGTGCTCCTTACCTCTTCCTGCCTCTCTTGCCTAAAATATACAGACAAGCAATAGGATATGATACCACTTGATGCAGGCGATGCTCTACCTCCTCCGACAAACTCCTCGCCCGCTCACAAGATCGTTCAATTACTCATGCGAGCCGAATTAGCTCCTTGGATCCCCTGCTGGAATCCTCTTCTAAAACCCGATCCACAGGTCCTTTCTTTCTTCCACATGGCCTTCTGCACTTTACCGTGGTTGTCCCCGACTTAGTTTTGGGGTTCGGGTTACGTGGTTTTTTCTGTCGAGAGTCACTGTCCTCTCGATTCTCCGATCGTCGATGCACCCTTTTCACGCACTAGCCCTCCTGCTAGGTTCTTGGCCCATATGACCAAAATTCATAAGACCGCAGCCTTACCTTCCTTTCGGGATTTCAAACCTCAAAAACTCAATGCACCCTTTGTGCGCTAGCCCTCCTGGCTAGGATTCTAGTCCTCGTGACCTTCTCCTATATGACCGCAGCCATATACTTCTATCGGGGTTTCGGGGTTTTCGATGTCAAAATGAAATCGTCCACTGGATCCGCGATCCCCCGATTCCCGATGCGCTTTAACCCTAGCTAGCCCTCCTGGCTCAGCCCCGGGTACACGTAACCATTTCTCCATGACCACAACCTTATCCTCGTCGGGGTTACGGGTTTTGCGATGCCAAAATGCATACGCCTACGGGATTCCCGACTCTGCAAATCCCGACGCTTTGTTGCACTGACAGATGGCTTCCACCACGATGCCTTCCTCAGCCATGATGTGCTGACAGCTAGCCCCCACTGATCAGGGTATCGTGTTTCACGATTTCAAAGTGCACAAACCACTTGTCACTGGGATCACCGATATCCCGATGAACCAAACACCGATGGACGTCTTCCTTGTCAGGGCTTTTCCCGATGACATCGATCACTGCCACGCATCCTTTTAGATGGACGGTCCTGATTACTCCGGGATTTGAAGACTTCGATGTCCCGTTTCCTTCAACCTTGGGAACTCTGATTTCCCGATGGCCAATATTCTGACTTTCTCCGGATCTCCGCCACGTGTCTCCACCAATGGACGGCTCTGATCTTCCTGGTGTTTCGAAACCTGCGATGTCTCAATTCTCTTGCCCTCGAGAATCTAGATTTCCCGATGGCTATTATCCCGACTGCTAAGCCTCGTGCAGCTCCTAACCAATTTGATGGCTGTTGGGATTTCTGCTCCATATCTGACGGCTCAGATCACTTCTTCTATGCGCCTACTCCAGAGGCTAAACTCTGTGCAACTTTCTCCCGATCCAACGGCTGACGGGATTTCTATGTGAGATCTGATGGCTGTCGGTCTCCTCCTTCTGTAGGCTCCTCCTGAGCTCCTCCTGGACGTGGAAATCAACGGTCCAGATCTCTCTCCTTTCCGTCGATCCGATGGTTCTCGTTGCCCCTTCTGGGATGCTGCGCTTTCTTCCTAGACTTGGGAGAATCTCACGTTCCCAAAGGCTCGACCTTTGCGGTCCTTTTCCCCTACGAGCTCTTCAACTCTGAGTTTTGCCAATGCGTGTGAAAACGCTGTTCCTCCTGAGATTCTCCAAACACTCAGACCCCTTAAGGGATTTTGTCTTTCTTCTCCCATAGATGGAGAGATATGACACCCTCTTGGCTGTCTTCTACTCAAGCAACCTCTTGCTGAGTCTGCAGGGTGTTCAGTAACCCTGTGAAGATCCTTCAGTGGATTCTTCCTTCAAGTAGCAGAACTCAAAGTTTTCTCTTCCCTTCGGTGCCTGTCTGCACACTTCCTCGATGCCCTCCTGGCGGAGTACCTTTTCCACAGAACGTTCAACAGTTTTGTCCCTTCTTTCATGCACTCCTTGCACTTGCTCGATGCCCTCCTGGCAGAGCTCTCAGAATCCTCAGTGATTCTGGCTTCTGTCTGAACTCACAACAGAGTTCCTTCCTCTGTGCACTCCTTGCACTGGCTCAATTCCCACCTGGAAGAGCTTCATAGAACTCCTTAGAGCTTCTGTCTGAACTCATAATAAAATTCCTTCAATTGTACCTTGTGCATATGCTCAATGCCCACCTAGCAGAGATCTACAGAATTCACAGCAGAATTCTTTCTACAACTGTGTCTCTCATACACAGCCTTGCCTCCAAGGTATTCAACAACCTTGAGGTCTTCACTCCTCTGATTTTTTGATTCCAACTCTTGTGCCACATCACGTCTTTGTCTAACTCCGCAGAGTTCAGAAATGCATCCTCTGTGCATGGCTCTCAGAACCCGTAGTGTTCTGTCACACCCTCCTGGTGTGAAGCCTCAAAGACCTTCCACCCTGAAATCAAACAAACTCCTGCAAATGTACAACCATAGCATACATTCACAACATATGAAGAACACTCACATACATCCATACAACACATAATATATGCAGGAAAAACTGCTCTATTATATTAACAATGGAAAATGCCTATTTGTACAAGGTGTTCTCGAGCTCTCTCTGGCTCTTCTCAACTCTCTTCTAACTTACTCAAAATGAGATCTCCAAAATACCTTTTACCTGAGGGGCTCTTAGAGCTCTTCCCTCCAGGTCTACCTACCCTATTCAATTACATTGAATGGGCTGTCTAGTCCAGAATCGGATCTAGATCTTAGCCATACAAGACATTAATGGCCGATCTACCTAATGCCTGCAAAAAGGCACGGCTTCTATGGCTCACCAGCCTAAGCATTTAATTACATTCAATTCAAATTTCAAATGAGGCTACGCCTCTCTTCAGCTTGAATGCATGTGCTCGGCGTGGCTGGCTGGCTGGTTGACGTGGAGAGATGCTCCTGCATCAGTCTGTTGAGAATCTTTCTGCTAACCGCTTAGAACAATAAATGGAATAAAAATTATTGGGCCTAATCTCCAATTATATTGAGTCAACTAAGTATTGAAGACAAGTTCGAGAGTTATTATCTAAGCACCCAACAACAACCCAATGCACCAAAGTCGAGACCAAGCACCCAAAGCTCCAAGCCACATGGAAGAGAAACCCAGAAAGGGGATTTTACAATGCACTGCGCGTCCCTCCAGTGCCCAAGCCACGGGAAAAATACACAAGAAATGATCCTCTATATGCAAAAGTGGGAGAAAACACATCAACTGAGATATTTGAACTCTTGCAATCTGTCCGAGTGAACCCTAGCAAATGAGGCACACAAGAAACATGAAACGTCGCCTGAGAGATTCGAATTCTTGTGGGGAAACCCCATGTACTTAGCAAGGCACATGCCTTATCCACTCGGCCACAGACAACAAGCATCGACACCAAACCAATCCTAATTCTTAAGCCAAAATACCAAGAGAGGAACCAACCAGGGAAGGGCAACCACAGTCAGGAAGAAAAAAAAAATGAGTCACTTGAGGGAAAATGTGGGGTGGACTAGTGAGAATTTAGGGTTTAGGTATTGAGAGCTGGGGTTGGGCACGTGGGCCTCATGCAAGATGCCTAACCTTAAAGGCTTCCAACATGGTCTCACACATTGTAGTTCTTTGAGCAGATGCCTCGTTTCGCATCAAGATATTAAGAGCATTAAACTGGTCAACAAATTTGACATTAAAATATATTTTTTTTACATATATTTTATTTTATTACTATTTTCAAATAGTTTTATTATTATTTTCTAGTAATATTATTTCAAGTTTATTTAATTTATTTGAAAGAATTAATACTATTATGTAAATTTAAACAAATTAAAGTAATATTGATTTGAAATTTGAGTAAAAATGAACTTGTATATTCTCTTCTAATTGTAAATTTTAAATTAAAATTTCCAATTTATAAATAAGAGTCGAAATAACAGTTAAAGAAACCATTACTATATTATTATAAGAAGTGAAAATAAACTTTGATTATAAATACAAATACAATACCATGTGCTTATATAACTATCACATATTTAATTTTGGAAATAAATAAAAATAATCTTATATATATAAGATTTATGAAAAATGAGTTTAAGATTAATGATATATGAGTTAAGATTAATGATATAGGAGTTTTAATTTAATGATATAGGATAAGATTAATCTAATAATTAAATTAATTGACTTATTTACTATAATGATTTATTGGTAAACCAGATTTAAAGATGATAACCTGGTGCAAAACCAATTTCCAAGACCGATAGCATAACCAAAGTGCCTTGAAGAATGTTCCAACACCAATTTCAAAAACTATGTATAGGATGACAACGCCATAACTTTGTGAGCTACAGATGCAGTTGAAAGAGCTACTCGACTTAGGGATAATAAGGCCTAGTGTCTCACCTTGGGCTGCACTAGTAATTTTTGTGAAGAAGAAGGATGGTTCCTTACGACTGTGTATATATTACAAGGACTTGAATCATGCTATGGTGAAAAAAAAATAGGTACCCAATGCCACGGATAGATGATCTCTTTGATCATATGAAAGGAGCAGCGGTATTCTCAAAAATTGATTTGCGATCAGGGTATCACCAATTAAGGATTAAGGAAGGAGATATTCCTAAAACTGCCTTTCAAACTTAGTTTGGGCATTATGAGTTCGTCGTAGTACCTTTTGTATTGACCAATGCGCCAACAGTATTCATGAGCCTCATGAACGGAGTATTCCAGAAGTACTTGGACCATTTTGTACAAGTATTTGTAGATGACATCCTCATCTATTCCAAGAACGAAATAGAACACGAGGAACACTTACGAGTGGTGTTGTCTTGCCTTAGAGAGAACAAATTGTATGGGAAGTTGTCGAAGTGTTCCTTCTTCTAGAAAGAAATCCACTATTTAGGTCATATAATTTCTAGTGAAGGAATCTCTATGGACCCAGAAAAGGTAAAGGCCATTATGGAATGGCCAGTGCCAAAAAATGCCCATGAAGTAAGAAGCTTCATCGGGCTAGTAGGTTATTATCAGAGATTTGTGGAGGGATTCTATAAAATAGAGAAACCCATCACCACTTTGTAGCGCAAGGGGGTCAGGTATGGCTGAACAAAAGAATGTGATAGTGCATTCATCGAGCTTAAGAGATTACTAACTAGTGCGCCAATTCTGCGAGTACCAGATATGGAAAAGGACTTCACGATCTGTACAGATACCTCGAAGCAAGGGTTGGGGGCCGTGCTAATGCAGGATGGAAGTGTGATATCTTATGCGTCAAGGAAGATGAAGAAACATGAGGAACTATACGCTACTCATGATTTAGAGTTGGCAGCTATAATGCTAGCTCTGAAACTTTGGAGGCACTATCTTGTGGGGTGAAACTTTGAGCTCAAAATGGACCATCAAAGTTTAAAACATCTCTTCACTCAAAGGGATCTGAATGCCAGGCAAAGGTGATGGAGTGAGTTTATGAGTGAGTACGATTTTGGTATTTCATACATCAAGGGAAAGGAAAATGTGGTCACAAATGCCTTGAGTAGGAGACCACATGTCTTCTCCATGGTACCCATAAAAGTCAATCTGAGGGAACGTGTGTTGACGCAACTCCGATGAGACAATTGGTATTTAAAGGTTACTTCAAACCTCCAGAGTGGAAGGCAATTAGATCCAAAGTATGAAGGATATAGTCTAGAAGAAGATAGACTGTTAAGATATTGAGGAAGGATGTACGTCCTCAAAAGTGGGGATATTCGAAGCTTCATACTGAAAGAAGCCCATAGAGCACTTTATTGTGCGCATCCGGGTGTGAAGAAGATGTACGCAGACATGGGGAAGCTCTTCTTTTGGGTAAGCATGAAGCGCGATGTAGTCCATTTCGTCACCAAGTGCCTAGAGTGTCAACAAGTGAAAGCCGACCACCATCACCCGACATGCCTCCTACAACCACATGATGTTCCTATGTCCATGTGGGAAGTCATCTCTATGGATTTTGTTGTGGGGTTGCCGCTCACATCTCATAGACACAATGCCATTCTTGTTATAGTTGATAAGTTAACCAAGAGTTCTCATTTTATTCCTGTTAGAGACACTTACGATGTCACTGATGTGGCACGTGTGTTTGTAAGTGAGGTCATCTATTTGCACAGGATACCTAAGAAGATCATTTCAGATAGGGATTCTAGATTCACTTCTAGGTTTTGGACAAGTTTGCAGTCAGTGTTGGGGACTCAGTTGAACTTAAGCATAGCTTATCATCCTAAAACATATGGGAAAACTGAGAGAGTAAATCAAGTCATGGAAGACATGCTTAGGATGTATGTCATGAATAATCAAACCCATTGGGAGAAGTACCTACCTTTGGTAGAGTTCGCCTACAATAACAGTTTTCATAGCTCCATCAGAATGCCACCCTATGAAGCTCTGTATGGAAGGCCATGCAGAATGTTGTTGAGTTGGGATAGATTAGAAGACCGAGTAACAGTTGGGCTAGAATTGATTCAAGAGATGGAGGAATAGGTGATTCAGATTAGGCAGAGACTAGAGGAAGTGCAGGATAGATAGAAAAGTTATGTTGATGCACACATGACTGATCAAAGTTATAAAGTGGGAGATCATGTTTTCATTCGTATCAGGTCTATTAAGAGTACAATTCGGTTTGGGAAGGGGACAAAGTTGTCACCTTGATTTATAGGACTGTTCAGAATCCAAGAGAAAATTGGACCCGTTGCCTATCGTCTCATACTGCCACCCCACTTGCATAAAACTCATAATTTTTTTCATGTATCTATTCTATGTCATTATGTTGCTGATGAATCACATAAACTAAATTGGAAGGAATTGCGAGTATCAGACACGGGAACCTTCACGGTAGAACCGTTATGCATATTGGATCGTAGAGTCTGACAACTCAGGAACCATCTAGTATACCAAGTTAAGGTCTAGTGGGACGAGTATAGTCCAGGATATGCTACTTGGGAAGATGTTGAGACGTTACGATGAGATTTTCCCTCACTTTTTGACCACCTCAAGAATATGTTTCTCGAAGGTTGGGTGTATGTAACACCACCTTTTGACTTAGACAGCCAGGATTACCTATGGCCTAAACCCCTTTATTTTCTGTTCACAGTGAAACTATTAAATGATACACTTGAACTTTTAAGACGTATGAACCTTTATGAATGTTTAAATGTATTTTAATAATGATGGATATGATGCGATATATTGTGAGAATGTAAATTTTATGAATGTTTAAATGTTATTGATAATGATGGATATGATGCGATATATTGTGAGAATGTAAATTTTATGAATGTTTAAATGTTATTGATGATGATGGATATGATGCGATATATTGTGAGAATGTAAATTTTATGAATGTTTAAATGTTAATGATGATGTTGGATATGATGCGATCTACTATGTGAATGTAAATTCTATGAATGTTTAATTATTATTGATGATGATGGATATGATGCAATATATTGTGTGAATGAGAATGCTATGAAGGTTTAAATGTTGTTTGAATGATGTTGGATATGATGCAATCTATTATGTAAATGATAATTCTATGAATGGGTGACGTTAATTGAATTATGGGATATTATGATATCTATTTCTAACTTGAAAACTTTGATGTTAAAGTTGTTGGTACGGGGATACCGAATTGAGATTTTAGTTGTATGCAATTACATGATAATAATGCATAGACACATATGAGTTTGTGTTATAGACTAATCTGTAGGTCATTGGGCTATGAAATAGCTAAGGGATAATGATAATGAAAGTGGATGTCGTGACCACTGACCGAGAAACAATATGGTATGAATCTTTGTATGTGAAATTATATTGGTTTGGATGCCTTGCTATGATATGTGGACCAGTGCAATATTTCAGGTGGTGAGAATGCCCAAAACTAAATAAACGATGACAAAACTCCCAGCAACAGGGTGCCACTGTATATTCCATTGTAGGGTGTGAACCCTAGTCATGTTAGGAGGGGTGGAGGTATTTCCCATTGTGTATCCTCCGAAACCTGGAGCCATGGGAGGACGGTGTTAGCTCACGCTCCCCTAGACGTGTGATGATAATTGTCAGTTTCCTACTGGGGAAGCTTGGTCAAGATAGTGACACTTCCGCTTACGGTTTCTATTTGGAGTTAGGTCAGTATAGTTGATGCTCCAAGATAGTCCAGCAGAGGAAGGATAGGAATGGAAGATGGAAGTAAGTTAGGGAGGAAGGATGAGTAGAAATAGTTGAGAGTGTATGGAGATTTGTCTCATGGTGGAATTTATTGTTTTTCCTTCTGAAAATAAAATGGGTATATATGAATATTCATAATTATGTAACTAAACTACAATTGTCTAAATAACATTGTTGAGCTAGATAATTGTAATTAAAGGATTTCACAAACATTTGATTGGTTTATTGTCTTTTATAAAATGAATAGTCTTGTTGAATGGATTGGATGCATATGGAAATTACTATAGAGATGATAGTTATTGTTATTAGTACAGGCATGAGACTTGTATGTACTAGCTACACATGCATTTCTTGCACATGTACACTAGTATGTATGAGTTTTCTTGGCTTACTTACTAATAATGTCGGTTATTTGTTATGAATGTGTGAATCATGTGTCTTTTCCCTTGTATCATAAAATACTTTAACTTCAGGACAAAGTTTCCAGAAGGGTGGGCGTATGTAACAACCCTAGTTAAATAACTAATTGTCAAAGTTAACTAATTGTTAAAGGTTTATTAAGTTTAAATTAATTTTTGTAATGTATATTAGTTAATTAATTATTATTTATTAATAATGTTATTTATTTTTTATTTTTTTGTTTAATGTATATTAATTAATTGATTAATTAATTAATTAACTCATTAAATGTTTGGGTAACGAATTAAAGTTTAATAAATTTTAATTTATTAAAAGAAAACTTAATGTATTGAAGGAGGGTTGGCATTGAATGGAGGGATAAGGTGGTTGGCATTGAATGGAGAGGCAGTGAATGGATGGGGGGATATGAAGGGGCAAAGAAATTCGAGAGGGTGAATTTTGGATTTTGGGGGAAAGGAAAAATTTAGGATGGGAGGAATTTGTTGGACTATTACAGGGGAGTATTTTTCCAAGGGAGGGATTGGAAAACTGTATTTTTGGTTTTTGCCTTGAGGAATTTGTTGGACTATTACATAGGAGCATCGGTTGTTGGGAGTTTTGAGCTCGGGGGCTAGGAATCCTTATAGAATCCTGGAGCTAGGGAGACAAATAGGCTCTGTTCCTAGCTGGTTGGGAGGAAAGATTCAGTTTTGGGCAAAGTTTGGGCAGAGTAGTTTGGTTAGAGTTTGGGTAGAGCCGCTTGGACAAACAGAGTGGGAAACAACATCACTTGAGAGGTATTTATGTTCATTATTATTGCATGTCATTATCGTTATGATGATTCACTATTTTACTATGTTGTATATGTTTTTTTTATATATGATTTTTATATCATGCTGCTGATTTGAATTTGTTGAACTATGAACTATTAGTTTGTTAGTTTGATGAATATAAAACCGTAAAGAAATATCAAAATCAATGTTATGATTAAATTTAATTAATTCTAGGATATGTTAGAGAGGACCTTACAACGAGCCAAAAAAAAAACAACGTCCAGGGCCCCAAAACAACCATGGAAGTACAACAAGATGTGTCGAAATGAAAACATACAAAATAATCCAGTTGGATTAGGTGAGAGGCCACCAGTATCCACCTAGAGGATGTGTGGGACTTTAGAAATCCCCAGAAGTGTAGAACCCACAATTACAAATAAGTACAAAAGAACATGATGAAAAAAAATGAACAAGAGGAGCCAATTGGAATAGGTGGGTGGCCACCAATATCCACTTGGATCAACACATGAGTGAGATGGGAAAACCCAACAGATAAAGTAATGGTCGAGCCATATTTACTTAAAGAAATGGAAGACTAGGTGGTGAAAATAAAACATAATTTAAAGGCGGCCCAAGACAAGAAGAAAAGTTATGTAGATAAATGGAGAACTCACAGAGAGTTTAAAGGGGGTGACCACATGTTTTTGAATGTGAAAGCTAGGAAGAGTTCACTTAAGTTAGGAAAATGTTAAAATATCTCAACACATTATTATGGGTCGTTTCAAATCATGTAGAGGATTATTCTTGTTTCATACATGCTTGCACTTCCTTCATCCATATGCATTCATAATGTGTTTCATGTATCTTTACTTAAAAAATATGCGTCTGAATCTAATCATGTAATTAATTGGAATGTGATTCAGGGGGAGAAAGATGACGACTTCTAAGTTCAGACAATGTGCATATTGGACTGAAACTTCAGGCCTCTCTGGAATTGAGCAATAGGACTGGCAAAGGTCCAGTGGACCTGTTACAGTCCCGAGGATGTAACTTGAGATAAAAAGGATGCTATGTACGCAAAGTAACCATATCATTTTTTAAGTCTTTTGAAATTTTTATTGTACATAATGCATCGAGGATAATGCATAAATAAAAGGGATGGGGATGTAATACCCCTAGGATGAACCCTAATTGTAATGTAAATGTAAATTTTCATATAGGATGGTGATTCATGGGGTGCACAAGTTTTTGGTACAATTTAGTATGAATGCACCGAGGAAAGAGTGTGTGCCCATTTCATATATTTGCATGCACTTGAGTAAGTGCACGAGGATTGTTGTGTGCACGAACCAATGAAAGAGTGTGTGCATGTTTCATATCTTTACACACACCTAATCAAGTGCACGAGGATCGCTTCAAAGTGCACATCATACCATGTACGTAGCCAATATATTTTGGGTCTAAAGAGACTTTGTATATATGTATATTGAGGCGAGAGTGTCTATAGGGTTATTAGGCCTGGAGATCCTAGATTGCGACAAAGGCCACTCTGCCTATTTTTGTAAAATGTAATTGAAATCATATATTAATAAAATATATCAATGCATGGGTTAATATTATTGAAATTTTTGAATATAAGTTGGCTCTTGGATCCCTGGGGGTTTTCGGCTAGGGTTTCCATAGTCTTAGAACCCTATTTCTTCCATGTTGTGTCCTTTCCTTATTTCACCAATTGTTTACTCCTTTTGGTGGCAACGGATCCATGTCGTTCTCAACTCTAGTTTCCTTAATGTGCTCGCACTGATTTGTTGAAGCAATGGTCATTAGGTGCTCTGTTTTATTTCTTGCAGTATATTGGGTGTGTTGGGGTTCTTGTTGTTCACATCGTTGGTTTTATGGGTTGCTCGGATTTGTTTTTCTGGTGTTTAGATTCTTCGTGTTGGTCTCTCCTATTTTATATTTTCAGAGTGGATCCAATGTCCTTTGGGCTTCTTGTGGTGCAAATTATTTTTTGTGATGGATATTGTTTTGATGGCATGGTATCCGTAGTTCCAGTGTGATGAATTTGGGTTTGGCTATGTAATCCTTTATCCAGTGGTTTGTTCCATTTTTGTGCATGCGAAGGTTATCATATGCCACTATGAGGTGGATCTAGTTGCTCCATCCTTGTTGGTTCATTTAGGGTCTGAATCAAAGTCGAGGTTTTTCCCCATGCATAGCGAGTCTCTTTGTGATCCTCTCATGTTTTGGATCTTTATGTAAGGATGTTGGGGTTGTTTCTTCTTTTTCGGTGTTTGGGTCAGAGCTTTGAGGTCCATTCTTTTTGGGTGTGCAATGTTTATTTGGGTCACTTGGGTGAACATTTTGAGATCCCTCTTGGGTGTGCAGTTTCTGGCTTCTTTCCTTATGTGGTTGCAGAATTCCTTATTGTCATCCCTCTAGTTATGGATCTTGTAGGTTTTTTTTCCCCTTAGGCCTAGTTCATCCAGGTTGTTTGGATCCTTCTTCTACAACTCCTTCTTGGCTAAGTTTTGTCGCTATTTTTCTCTATCAACTCCTTTTGTATTGAAGGGGTTTTCAGACTAAATGCATGCTTCTTCATGCATTATTCAAAATGTAATTTTTATTTTATTTTAATAAAAAATATGCTTTTTACCTTCCAGGAAAAATAAAATATCAATGCATGTAGACCAATCAGATAAAAATATAGGGGGGATAAACTCCAGTAGAATGGGAAAGGGGTGTGAAGCTTAAAGGGACTTTTTTAATAATATTTCCAAAAGTATAATTATGGGATATGTATTTATCCTAAGTTCCCACGGAATGGGAATGAGTCACCAAGTGGAGTTAAGTCAACTCTTAAGGTGACAAGTGTCCAATTATAATCATGAAAAAATATTTTTGGGCATTAATGTATTTAGTGGGATATTCACTCATTCCTTCATCAGGAAAAGAAACTTTCCTCTGGAAATAATATATAACTAGCTATAACTTGTTTCTATCACATAAGTCTATACTCGGGAAAGCCTGTGTTTGTCAAAGTAGCGGGTTTTCAAACCCATGAGAATTCTCTCTAGGTGAGATAACTATTGGTAATTTCTTTCCCAATGTGCTAAGTTGGGGCTACAGGGCCATGTGACTTCCTATCCATCCTGTTCTTGAAGGCCTGGAAGGGAAGTGGGGTAGTCGAAGGAATGTTGAGAAGAGAAGGGGAACATGTCCTGGGGTGGGACAAACATGTGGGGAATGAGATATTTTGGTCTTTTTATTCATAGTGTTTTGACTATGAATAGATGTTATCATTTCTTAGAAATCCTTTTCCCAAGTGGATTTTTATCCCCTTCTTAGGTGTGACTTACTGTTGAGAGTTTCTGAGTAGTAGAGTCTCTGACTGGGAGGAACGTCTGAGGTATGTGCTCAATTGGTCGATTGCAAAAAAATATAAGTTTATTCTAATGTGTATTATTCTCTGAGTAATGTGTATATACATGTTAAATATGTCACTTTGCTACATTTGTATATATGTATTTGTGTGTGAATTATATATGTTGTAGAACTACATGTTTGTTGCATATGCAGGACATGGACTATGACAAGTTTATATGTGCTTATATACTGTTGAACTTTTGATTGCTTATGCTATTGTTGTTTATAGAATTGATACATATTTATGTTGGTTGTGCATATATTGTTATTTTTACATAATTGTTAGAGTGTAAAAATAACTACATCATATATATTGTTATTTTTACATTTTTATGATGCTCATGGGGTTGCAATCTGAAAATATGGAAAAATCAATTGAGTGAAGAAAGGACTCACGTGTGCTAAGTATTGGTGCGTAGTGTGTTCATACTAAAATTTTGCACTACATAGTGCAGGACTTATGGTGCACACAAGATGTCGATGTGTGGAGTGTATGGACTGAATATTCGAACTATGGGGTATAGAACTAGTGGAGCACACATAATACGAGAGCACATTACATGTGCGATGAATATGGACTCCATGAAAAATCATAGTTTTTGTGTGCAGTGAATGCACATCTAATCTTGGCACTCCATGGAAAAAATTTGGAGATTCACATTGAGTATTGCGTGCAAGAGGGTGCATGGTGAATGTTTCCGTGACTTAGAGAACAACTTTAATTTGTGTGGAATATTGGTGCACGAAACAAAAGTTGTGCACACTAGATAATGATGAGTGACACCCAAAAGTTGAGCATGCTAAATATTATTGCCTGATATAAAAGATGTTCACACTGAATACGAGTGCGATGTATGTGCACTTGGTATTGCATGTATAGAGCTACATGTAAAATGGATATGGGTGTGTAAATCATAATTGGTATACACACGAGCTTTCAAATAAAGAAAAGGTGAGAAAAGAGGAGAAAAAGTATTGGACAGAGGAGTCCAAATTTAACAAACTTGGCAAGATTCATTTATATATTGAATGTTTAGAGTTGTTTCATTTAACATGCAAACCAAATTATATATTTTTTAATGTAAAGAACCATTATATATATATATATATATATATATATATATATATATATATATATATATATATATTCCATTCTTTTTCAACAAGATGAGGGATAAAAAACTCAAGCGCTCAAAATAAATCTAATTCAAAATTTTCCTTTAAAAGCATACAATTAATTATTATCAAATAAATAAATGTTAAGAAAAATATTGCTAGATTAAATTTTATTTTTAAATGACAAACCAATTTTTAGTAGTTATTTCTAAAAAACAATAAATGTGATTGAAAACATTTAAATATTAAAAAACAAATGAATCATAAAACAATTCTCATTAAAATTATTAAATGTATACTATGATAAACTAAAACTTACTTAAAATATTTTGCACATTTAATGTATATTTATAAAGATGGACACCTTGAAAATCTTGTATCATAATAATTTAATTTAAAATATTTTTAATTTTCATAGATTTAATTTTTTATTCAATTTCAATTTTAATTAAGTGAAAAAAAACTCTTGGAAGTTTATTTTATGAAGAATCATGTATCATAATAATTTAATTTAAAATATTTTTAATTTTCATAAATTTAATTTTTTATTCAATTTCAATTTTAATTAAGTACAAAAAAAACTCTTGTTTGATTATTATTTTATCTTCATAGTAAATCATTTAATAAATCCTCTCCCGAACTAAATTACTCATATAAATCCAAATAAAAAAACCCAAATACTAAAATATTAAAATTAATAATAAAAACTCTCCAACAAAAATACATGAGCGAATTTATAATAAATGATGTAAATCAATATTCACCTAAAATTGATGTATATACTCTCATATCATATACATGAAAATATAGATAATACATGTCATATACAAGAAAATGTGAAAAGTACAATAGAATAATAGTTGAAGAAGATGGAGTAAAAGGTGTATTTCACAATGTCATCCATGAACATCCTATCCAAATTTGTCAAGTTTGAACATGTTTAAACAATTTTAGAGTATAAACTTTATGGCCTTTAAGTAATCTCTTTCAAATTGTAAATGTAGTAGGCCTTTAAGTAATCTCTTTCAAATTGCAAATGGAGTAGTAGAGATAAAACTATGACAATTTTACATAATCGTTTTAACATGAATAAATTTCATATTTTTATAATTATTATTATATTGATATATTTTTAGGTCTTTGAAAGAAATAATTGATTATAAAAACAAGAAAAATCACATTGTTAAATCTTTATTTTTTATTTTTTAAAATTCAATTTTATTTAAATAAATATTTTTAGGATTTCAAAAGTATCACTATCTATTACATGTTTATTATGTACCATATAAATATATAAGGTCATTTTTTAATGAATTTGTTATGACAAAAATAATTAAGTTTATGGATATTTTTTCATTCATTTATATATAATTTTTATTGTTCTTTATTTTTTAAATTATTATTTTCCATTTATTCTAACTTTTTTTTTCACATTAACATATTGTATTATCCATTTTCAAATTGTCATATATATATATATATATATATATATATATATATATATATATATATATATATATATATATATAATGTAATGATTTAATGTGAGATTATTTAGAGCAATGATTTCAAGAAAAAAATAAGGTGCATTTATTTCAATGACATGAAAAATGATTTATCCAAGGAAATTGATCTTGTATATTGATTTCAACACAAAGATAGTATGAAGTCAAATGACTTTAATCATAAAATAGTGCAAACTAATTTCAAAACATATATTATAATTGAAATACTTGGTTTGCTTGGGTGTGATTCATCTATTAATATTTGCACATAAATCATTACAATACTAAGATACATAGAATGATAAGACATAAAATGGGTTGATATATACAATGCATTAAAATCAAAATCATCCAATAAAATGTAAATAAAAATATGAGGAACATATAAAGTTGGATAAAAAAACTATTAATATTGAAAATCAAGAGAGACATAGAAAGAACTTCACTACTATATTATATTTCTTGAATTAAATGTTTGAATGGTATTCCAAATAAACAAAAGATGAGAAAGCTAGGATGTGGATGATAGAAAAGATGACTAAGACATATTGTGATTGGTCATTATGTAATCTATATATTAATGATTATAAGGATACTATTACTTTCTTACCATTTAGTTTATTCATCATTGAACAATGTTACTTTATTACTCATCAACTTAATCCTAGTGTAATTTTGAACTGTCATTCTTGATAGACTATAGTACTCTCTAAATTAAAAATGATATTTAATCAATTTTAAATAGTCAAATTCATCTACAACATATACATATACATATTGATGATAAGCTAAAGTTTTGACATGGTCATGTATGAATGGAACCATAGTAGATCCATCTTAAGTGTAGACCTATCATGTGGAGGGATCAAATCCTTCAAAATCCTTGAAACCTTTTCTCAAGTTTTACACTTATAAAAATGTTTTCACCTCTAAATATTTAATACCTCTCCATACTTATAAATCCATAATTAATATAGATCTACCTATTTTAAATAAATCATTCTTAGAGTTATTAAACCATAATAATATATATCATTCATAACAAACCAAAATTATTTTTATAACCAAAATAATGCATCATAAACTTAAATGCCACTCGATCTTTACTTGATCTTTTTAATTATACTTGATCTCTTTAATTATAATGATGAAGTATTGTATGTACATGATATGGTTTCAAACTTAACCACATTATACTAGTTAAACCTTAAAACATTAAGATGCAACTTGTTAACCATGAAAAACAAACATACTCCAAAATGCTCGTTCAAATTTTAACCAAGCAACTAAGACCTATGGAAGATTTCTATTCAAATAAATTCATAATTTAACCAAATGCAAGGAATCAAAGCAATTTGATGAAAGATGACAACGCCAAAGGTCAACAATCAAAATAAAAATCATCACTCAACACTAAACATACATTTAAATAAAGGCACTAAACATACATTTAAATAAAGGCATTCTTATTTGAGCATGCTTCAAATAAGAGAATTAGGAAAACCAATCAAGGAATCTGAAAGGAGGTTCCTTGATTGGCGCATTTAGGTTTTAGCTAAATAATGACACACTGTTTTAGAGAAAGAGGTTCTCCAAGGCCCATTTATGTTTTAGCTAAATAATGGCACACTGTCCTTATAATCACGACTCGCTACTCTTGTTGTAACAACGTTAAATGCAATGCGTAGTTAAGACCCTCACTAACGAATTTAAGTGCAGATAAAATAAAATTTGTAATTAATCTAATGGAACTTGCGAGAAATTCCGTCTCAACCATTGAACAGGGGTTCGATTGAGCCTCATTATTACATGCCTCACAGAACCCGTTTCTGTGGCTTGGTATAATTTTCTCAAACCCCCAAACGAAGGGTATAGGATAACAAATTAGTTATATACATCCAAGTGGAATTTTTTAAGATTTTGACATGGTTCTATGTAACTGGTACATGGCTCCAAAGTTTACCCTCCACCACCCACCCTTCT
>ML801318.1:0-12244 GCA_009831015.1 Picea engelmannii | reverse complement strand
ACTTTAAAGAATGCTAGTTACCTCATCACCATTATTCAAAGCAAAAAGCAACATCTTAAATGATCTACTAGTGGTTTGTAAAACCATATAAAAGTCTTTTTAAGTTTTACTCAAAAACCTAAAAAAAATAAAATTAAATAATTTTCTACTATGACTATTATTTTGGTTGTCTCTTATGATCATTGTTGTGGTAACCTCCATCGACTCATATGATTCCTAATAACTTATAGTATTTGTCCCATGTGAAATTGGATACTATCCATTGTAATTTAACCTCTTGTTCAACATATTTTGATAACCATTTTTTTAATCAAAATATTTATTTAAAGTTTTTTATTAAAATATATATTTAAAACAATAAATCAAATCAATCTTTATTTGAAAGGAAAAAAAAAATGTCCATAAAAGATTTTGAAATGAGATTCATCCTCGATAATGAGATATATTTTAGACATGTAAAAAATTGTATTTAAGGTGATTGAAGGAAGACGGTAATAAAACAAAAACCTTGTTTTCAAAGATTTAGAGGTAAGAATGGTTTTTGTTTGTGTGTGTGTGTTTTGTAAATGATTTAAGGTTAAGAAATTATTTTGATGTGAAGCAATTTTTTTTTTTTTTAAGTAAAAAAGGGGGTAGACCCTGCTATATTATAGAGGCAAAAAGCTTTTGCGAAATGTACAGAGAAGTATGCTTAGAGTTACCAAAATGCTGCCGATGCTCGGAAACCAGCATAGGTAAAACATAGTAGCATGAGAAAATGTAAAACCAAGTAGCAAAATGGAACTTAAACATTGTAGCATCTGTCCTGCCCGAAGGAAACCAGGACAGATGCCTACAGTTCAAATATACATAAGACAATAAAAAAGTAAACTAGGAACCAAGAGCATAAAAACCTATATGCCAGGTGGCCCGTCGTCCCTGTCCTTCTGCCACATAAACTCAGCCGGGATGACAAAAGCTTGCGCGCAGAGTGGGCATTTCCGCTTAGCTGGCTCGTTGGAGAAAGCGTCCAGGAGCATGTTCAAACTCTATCCCATGGTGCACACCCGGAACTCCACATCAGACAAGTGGCCACGAAGGTCAAGCACAAGAGCCAGGTGTTCATTCCGGAGAAGAGACCCATGCAAGCTACCACTCGAATCCATCGTGCCCGTCGCCGCGTCCACACCAGCTTCGCCCTCTCGTTGCTCCCCGACCACCTTTGCGCTCACCCCTCCAGCATCCTTTGCCTGAGAATCATGACTGTTAACAATGTCATCACCAGGCCATGGAATTTCTTCCACTATACAGCCAGGGATGTAGTCGTCCTTAACCAGAGTGGGGGTGCACTTCTCCTGAAGAGTCGCCTCAGTCCTTTCCACGAGCGTCAAGTCCTCCAAGGTCGGGTCTTCCATCACAACGCAGGGTGGAAAAACCTCCTCCAGACCAGCATCCTGCTTGTCTCGGCTGCAACCGGTGCGTGGTTCTGCTATGGTGACGAGGAGCGCCTGTTTCTCTTCCTTTGCTTTTTTCCTGATGATGGAGGTCGCCAAAGCTAAGGCCCGCTCCAGCTGCTCTCTCCGACGCCTTTGAGCTTTGCGAGCATCCCAGGTCGCGCCACGACGCGGTCTGCCTCTCTTCCTAGCCATGGGGAGCGATTGGAGCAAGTGTAGTAAAAAACAGGTGAGCCAAGGCACAATTGAATTGATTTGCAGGACACAGACAGGCTTATCCTATTTTGAATCAGACGTAGAAGGACCCACCGAAAATGCTGGGAGTCTGCGCACGAAAGGAGTTGGGCTGCACCATAGCGATCCAGCTAGAATTGGAGTCAAGGCAGGTGCAGCCTTGCTCTGTCCTGCCGAGAAAGAAAACATATAAACCGGAGTCGAAACCATTTGCCAACACTTAACCTCTCCCGTCCCGAGAGCGCTGTAAATGAACGCGCGAGGGGGGCGTACCATCACCTTAAGTCTGCTGCAAAGGCCGTCCCCCATCGTCAATGTTGTCTTGTGGGTGGCGGCCCTTGGCATTTAAGTCGAAGCCGAGTGTGCCTCCAACTGTCTCCACATAACCACGTGGCACCCCATCCGGGGGATGTGAAGCAAATTAATTAATTTATAAATGATTATTTTTTTATTAATTTTGGTACGAATTTTATTTAATGTTTATTTTTTGAATAATGAGATTTTTTTGATCACAAATATTTTTTTAGGGATTTTGATTATTTTAAATAATTTAGATTATAAAAATTTTGAAAAGATAAGAGAAACACACTTAAAATTTACCATGGAACAAAAATAAATCTAAAAAAAATTAAATTTTTTCATTTATTGACTAATTCATTTCATTATAATTATAATTATAATTTTTCTTTAAGTATGACCTAAAAATAATTTTAATTGGTTAACTTATTTTCCTCATGCCTAAAAAACTATTTAAAAACAAAAAAAAAATTAAAACTAAAAAAATATTACTAAAGTGACTAATTTTAATTTACACACAATAATATTATTGTCTATTATATATATATATATATATATATATATATATATATATATATATATATATATAAACTTGAGTATGTTTAACTTTTCATGATATGTATTTTGTTTTGAGAAATTACAAGTTTGAATCAAAATAAAACCAAGAAATATTTAAATAAAGTTGAGTTTGTTTAATTGTTCATGATATTTTTTTCAGCGGAAAAAATCATAATGTCATTATATTAACAAAATTACATAGACAGATGTGTACCAACTATTTTGACATAGCTACAAACATATTCTCCAACAAAAAGATTTTATCCCTCAAAAATACAGACTTACAGACATCAATGAGACATAATCCCATGACTGATAAAAGTTCACAAAAAATAATATCCAACTGAAAAGACCTCTATCTTTTAAGTCCCCACTATGGTATACATTCTGTCAATATTACAATATGATAAGTGATCTAGTCCAAATATAGAAGTTTCCTCCCCAATGGAGTAGTTATGCATCCTCAAATATCTTCTCTATCATGAAATGGTCTGTGATAGAATCCCTAAGTTCCTTTAGATGTATGTTCTACAACATACCACTGGCCATGGTCTAGCTATGTGGCTTCTTTGGAAAGCTTGTCCGCTAAATGGTTCCTTTCCCTGTATATATGAGAAAATGAGATAGAGTCAAATAAACTGTTAATACGAATTACGCCCTCTAACAGTGGAAGCAAATGTGAGACATGACATATGTGATTCCCGATGGTCCAATTAATGATCACTAAAGAATCATCAAATACTTGAAGAGTTCTGCAGCCCTTCACAACAACAAATAGCAGGAGTATTTTTAAAGCCAAAAGTTTAGAGTAGTTGTTTGTGCCAATCCCCAATCCCACTTTGAGGGTAAAGTAATGTGAGTGAGTGAAATAAAGACAGCCTCACCCTCCGCACTTTGACTGATTAGATGAGGAAGCACTGTCAAAATATCCCCACGGGATACTAATATCAAGAGCCACCTCACTAACGTCCCTGGGATGAACCACAATATCCCCACCCGACCCCAAATATGATTTGAAAATCCCAATGCAAATAATTTTCACCCTTTCAGTCGAGAAATGCTCATCATGAAATATTTGACCATTTCGAGTGATCCAAATCCCCCAGGACCAAATAAAATGGAAAGCTCGATAATCCTCTTGGCCCCGCTCTTGCAACTAGGCCTTAAGGGATAATTCGAAGGAAATCCCCTGCCAGTTCTAGAGAGAGGACATCAATACCCTTGAAAAATCCCAGACGTCCTTGACAAAAGGAAACTGTAAAAAAAGGTGATCCATTGTTTCTAAATGAGATTTACAAAGAGAACAATGACCTGGCCCAAAGAAAAGACGTCTTTGTAAGTTATCCCAGGTAGACAATTTGTTTTCCAAGATCGACTAAACCAACAATTTCCCCTTCGTCGGAAAAGTCAGTTTCCAGATTTTCCTCCCCCACCAAAGGGGGTCTCATTGATGTAGGTCCACACATAACTTTATATAACCATAACACAGAGTGTATTCTCCGTCCCCGACACCATAACAGATCAATTTGTCATACCCGTCAACCAAGCGAATGGAAGCAACCCAGAGATCCTAAGTGTATCTATTCTAATGAATCAAATCCACCTCTGGTAGGCCAAGCATGCGCCCCGACAACCATACTTGATGCCACATATTTGTATGTAAAGGATCCCCAACTTGAGCAAGATGATAATAGCACTCAAGTGCCAACCTATATCGAATCCCTTCAGGCAATATATGGCCCAACTAACACCTAGGCCACGGATCCAAACAAAGGAAAACCAATCGCCCAAAACCCACTCTACACACCAGGTCGTTCCCCGCAAGATCAAAGGCCTTAATCAATGCCTTCCAAATAATAGAATCCCATGTCAATGATTTATTTGTAGTTTGAATCCAATCTAGAATAGAAAGAGGAGAAATATATTTCTGGTGAATCACCTGTGTCTAGAGACTTGTAGACTTAATCAATCGCAAGGTGCACTTTGCAGCAAGAGCTTTGGAGAAGGAAAAAACATTTTGTAAACCCCAGTCTCCCGGGGATTTTGGAGTAGCAATTGAACCTAGGGTAAAACGTTTTTTTCCTTGTGTCCCTTCCAAAAATACAAAAAGCACAACTTCTGCATATTCTCCAATATTTCTTTTGGAATCCAAGCTAAAGACATCTAGTATATCAGAATAGCCTCTAGGAATGCCTTAACCAGAACAAGTCGCCCACCCCTAGAAAGTCGTCGGTGACTCCAACACTTAAGCCTTTTTTCAATTTTTGCAATAAGCCACCACCAATTGGTCTTCCGGTAGTCATTTGGTTTCAATTGAAATCCAAGATACTTCAAACCTTCATCTAATTCAAAGACCCTGAAGGGAAGCCTAGTAGAAATGAGTAGTGAATCCTCCTCGGACAAGTAAGATAGTGTAATAACGGACTTATGATTGTTGATTTCCATGCGAGTATCTTGTTTGAAAAGAAGTATCTCCTCACTCATCTTTTCAATATCCTTCCTGGAGCCATCACAAAAAATTAAGATATCATCCACGAACAATAAGTGAGAGATGTACAATCCTGGAGAAATTTTGATGCCTATGAAGATTCCAACGGTATTTTTCTCATTCAAGAACTGACTAAGACACTCAAAAATGAGGAGAAAAAGGAGTGGGGATAGTGGACAACCCTATCGAACTCCCCTTTCCATTGTGAAGAAAAAGGAGAGTGAACCATTGATCAAGATAGAAAAAGACATTGATGAAAAACATAACATAGTCCAGTTTGTGAAGGCTACCCCAAAGTCGAGGTGTATCAACAACATGCGAATATAAATCCAGTTCACCCTATCGAAGGCCTTTGAGAGGTTGATTTTGATGACCTCTCCTTTGAGTTTCTTAATTTTTAAACTGTGTAGACCTTCCTATGCAACACCGATGGACTCATGAATCTGCCTTCCTTTCAAAAATCCAAACTGTTCATTGGAAATGTGCCAGGATAGAATATATTTTAATCTACGACTAATGACTTTTGAGATGATCTTGTAGATACAATTACATAATGATATCGGATGAAAATCATCAAAGGATATTGGATTGTCTGTTTTGGGGATTAATGCAATGAAGGTGGCATTAATTGGCTCATGTATATGACCATTTTTCCTAGACTCCTCCACTACTTTCAATATGTCATTCCCCAATAGGTCATAGAAGCCCAAATAAAATTCAATTGGCCAACAATGAGGACCCAAACTCTTCCCTTTCTGGAGTACTAATCAAGGGAGGAAAAAGAGCCCCAACAGGAGAAAGGGTACAAAACGTTGCCTCAAGATGAGGCAAGGGGAAGAGAAAAGGAAAACCCACTCAAGAAAAAGAATCAAACACCAAAGTGCCTGAATGAAGCAATAAATCAGAAGTAGATGATGCAACCGGGGGAAAAGATAACTGTTTCTTACCCAACACCAATAGCGTGCTTGACCAAGATAGAATTGAATACTTATGTACCGTTGTGTGAGCCACACCCTGGTCATCCGAGGAAATACCTGCTAGAGAATAAGAGTGTCGCCTTATGTCCCTACCAAAGTCTTAATTATGTGAGGCCACTATATCACCCCCGGAGATCCCAAACCCCCTAACCACACAACCCGACCTGGAGCCAACTCGAACATCCACAACACCCCATAACTTACCCTTGAAGGGTAGTTTACAATTTGTAATTCCATGCCCATAAACATGGCATCTATGGCATCTGAAGTGAATTCCTTCATAATCCAAAGGTTGTATGAAGGAACCAGAATTTGTCTCAATAGTCAACTCCTTTAGAATTCCCGACCGAAGATCCAACCTCACTAAAATCCTAGCCATGGACATAAGGCCAATATCTTCAAAGGAAAAATCCACATCAATATATTCACCCAATTTGTTTCCAATTGTTGAGAAATGAATAGGGTTCTAGTACTACATAGGGAGACCCGGGAGCTGAACCCAAACAGGGACCACATCCACCCTCTCCCTCTTTGCATCAAAACTTTGAGTCCAACGCTTAGGAACAATGGGAGTATCAACCATACTCCAGGTTTTGGAAAGAGCCCAAATGACATCAGTAGAGGTTGTAAAGATGAAAGCAAACCATCCCTTTTCTAGTAGCCAAATAATGGGGAAGACAGAGAGGTTAGATCCCCAAGCTTTTTCCATCCAAGAGCGTAAGAAAGTAGTGCCCAGTTGTTTCCCGCATTCCCGTCCCACCATTTCCAGATCCAAGAAATCAACCACCTAATCCATGTCAATATATTCACCAAAGACCAGTCGCTCTAAGTCAGTTATATCCGTGACACACTGGGAGCCATGGTTCGTTGGACGTTTTGTAGCCGCAACTTCTTCCAACTGAACGCGACCACGACCCCCCCCTCGAGAAATGCCTTTGGAACCCGGACAGGGAAGAGAAACAATAGGGCCAGAAACCCTTACAGGAGAATAATCCCCCCCAAATAAACCGTTGACATTCACTGCAGGCTCCGAGAATGCACCAATATCAGTAATAATCTTCGACGGAGAGAATTGTGAAGAAGAAAGGACCTCTGGTAAATCTTTTTGTTGTGTGCCCCAATAGTCGTTAGAAAAAATAGCTTGAGGCTCACAACCGATGCAATAAAATTCTCCCTCTGACAAACCCAGAAGGGGGTCTAGCCCAAGAACAAGCCCTCACAAAGAAGCCACCGACAGCTCAAAATCCAAACTACTCGTAAACGATAAAGCAATCGAGGTGTGAGTCCCCAATTTTATGTGAGATGTCATATTGTTTACTAAAACCTCTAGGTTCACTGCCTAGAGCCCCAATGGGTTACCGCCAAGGGGTTTTGAGTCCATTGCCCCAAGACTGCTCACCACAACTCCTGAGTACGACATAGGTCCCGCGTCCCTAACCGTCGCCACACCAAATCATCGAAAGGTAGAAAATGGAAAGAAACCCACAAAAACCCTAGGAACCAAGAACATGCTAGCTCAGACTCGGAAACCAGCCCCAGTCCTGAAAAAAATGAGCCAGCCGCACCCTCGTCCAACCAACCCAGTGTCGGGGAAGAAGAGGCCCTAACCTCATGCACCAAACCCTGTCTCTGCCTGATAACAACCACTATCGTCCACCATTTTCACATCATGTTCCTTAACTATTCATGATATATTTATATTTTTTAAGAAATTACAAGTATGAAAAGAAAGAAATTTGGATTGAATTCAAAATAAAATTGGATCAAAATACTAAGATGATGAAATTCCTTTCTACACTAGTAACATGAAAAATCAATTCAAATGATTTTTTAACTAACAACAACCATTTTATAAAAGTGGTTGATATACGCTCATGTGTGTCATTAGTTTGGAAAGGTGGAAAATGACCTCCATTAAAGTAATACATTAATAATGCATAAAAATAATACATTAATAAAGTATTACTACATTAAAAAATTAAAATTTATTAATACACCAATAAAATATTACATTAAAAATACATTATTACAATATTCCTTTAAAGTATTAGTTAATTAATTAATACATTAATAAAATATCATTAATTAAAACATTAATATATTAAAAAAGTATTATTAATTAATCCATTAGTAAATAATTCATACATTAATAAAATATTAGAGTATCTAAAAACACATTAATACATTAAAGTATTAATAGTACATTAATAAAGTAAAAATACATTAATAATATTTTTTTACATGAATACATTAAAGTGTTACATGAAAGTATTAATACATTAATAAAGTAATAATATAGTATTTTTAAAGGATATTAAGCATGACCTTCAATAACATTAACTTTGGTTGAGTGTGGTTGACCATGGCTAATGGTTCTTGACCACAGTTGACCATGGTTGGCCATGAACATCATTGACCATGACTATGACTGACATTGATCATGTTTGACCTTGACCATGACTATGACTGACATTGATCATGGTTGACCTTGACCATGACTATGGTCGATTGTGACCTTCACTATGGTCAAGACTATAGTTGACCATGACCATACACCAAGAGGACTAGTAGATTTCTAAATAAAAATATCAATATAAATAATAATGAAATGTTTAAGAAATGGTTGACCATGGATGACCACGTCGACCATGGATGACCATGTTAACCATGACCAAGGTTTAGTGTGATAGACTATGATTGACTATGGTAGAAGATGACTCCATGGTTGACCATGTTTCTGAATATGGATGACCATGAACATGGTTGACTATGGTAGACCATGACCATAGTTTCTTATGTTTGACCATGACAATAACCATGACCATGGTTAAATTTGTTACACCTTGGTTGACTTTGGTTGACTATGGTTGACCTTGGTTGACTATGGTTGAACTTAGTTAATTTTGGTTGACCTTGGTTTACCATGACCATGCTTAATTATGGTTGACCATGACCATGGTTAACTTTATTAGAGATTTTCAGACTTTGGTTTACTATTGTTGACTATGGTTCACCATGGTTGCACATTACCATGACCATGATTGATTATGGTTAAACCTAACCATTGTCGAACATGGTTAAGAGTGGTTAACCATGGTTGATAGTTATTGTCCATGACATTGATCGCGACCATGGTTAACTTTGCGACTCCTCAGTTGACTTTGGTTTAGTGTGGTTGGATATCGTTGACCATGGTTGAGCATAACCTTCACTATGGTTGACCTTGGTTGACTTTGGTTGATAGTGGTTGATAATAGTTAACCATGTTTGATAGTTTTTGTCCATAGATTACCATGGATGGCCATGTCAATGATTGACCATGACTATGGATGACATTCACCACGTTCGACCTTAACTATGACTATGGTTGACCATTACCTTAACTATGGTTAACTATTGTTGATCATGACCAAGAGTATAGTCTACTATGGTTGACTATGGTTTTCCATGGTTGACTATGGTTAACTATGGTTGATCATGGTTGACTATGTTTGACCATGACAATGGTTGACTATGACTGACCAATGATGACTATGATTGACCATGCCCATGGCTAACTTTCATAAACCATCCAGAGCTCATTATGGTGGGTCATGTTGATTATATTTAACCATGGCTTACTATGACACTATCACATTCTGATGTTGATCAGGTTTTGTTTGTCACATTGCAACATCAAGTTTTTTTCGTCACATGACATCGTAAGGTTATGGTCATCAAATTACGAAGTAGGGTTATTGTTTGTGACATAATGGCATTGGAACAGGTATATCACATTCCAACAGTAGATTACGTTCGTCACATTGCAATGTAGGGAAATGTTCATTGCATTCCAATGTTGAGATATGTTTGACACATTGAGACATTGGGTGTGTACATCGCATTGCGGCAATCGACTATGTTCGTCACACTGTGACGTTTGGAAAAGTTTATCATATTGTGATGTCGGTATATTTGCGTCATATTGAGATGTGAGGATATGTTAGATGCATTGTCACGATAGGGATATGCTCATCATATTACGACAATGAGGCTATGTTTGTCATATTGTGATGTTACATTATTCATGAGATAATGATGTTACTATGTTCATCACATTGCGACGACAGGGATATGCTCGTCACATTGCGAAGACATGGCTATGTTCATCACATTGTGATGACAAGGATATGCTCATCACATGGTGACAACATGGATATGTTCATCACACTGCAACATTGCACTATTTTTTAGATTGCAATGTTATTATGTTCATGACATTGCAACAATATTATATATTCATCACATTGCAGCATTACTATGTTTGTCACGTTGCAACATCTGGTTTTCTTCATCAAATTGCAATGTTGAGTTATGTTCATCACATGACAAGGTTGGTTTGTGTTCGACATATTACGAAAATGTGTGTATATCACATTGGACAATGGGCTATGTTCATCACATATGACGTTTGGAAATGTTTGTCACATTGTGACGTTAGTATATTTGCTTCACATTGCAACATGAGCATGTGTTTGACACATTGAGAGGACAAGGATATGCTCATCACATTGCAACAAAAGGGCTATATTCATCATATTGTGATGTTAAACTATTCATCATAATTTGATGTTACTATGTTCATCACATTACTATGATAGGGATGTGCCCATCAAATTTTGACAACATGGCTATGTTCATCACATTACGATGTCACACCATTTGTTAGATTACGACGTTACTAGGTTCATCACATTATGATATTACTATATTCGTCACATTGCAACATTACTATCTTCGTGACACTACAATATCTAGTTTTGTTCGTCAAATTGCAACATTGAGTTATGTTCATCACATGACAAGGATGGTTTGCATTTGACATATTATGAAAATGTGTGTACATCAAATTGTGACAATGGGCTATGTTTTCCACATGTGATGTTTGGAAATGTTTGTCACATTGTGACGTTACTATATTTGCATGACATTGCAACGTGATGATATGTTTGACACATTGCGAGAATAGGGATATGCTCGTCAAATTGGGATGAAAGGGATATGTTCGTCAAATTGGGACGTTACACTATTCGTCGGATTGTGATGTAACTATGTTCCCCACATTGTGACAACATATATATGCTCGTCACATTTTGATGACATGGCTATGTTTATGAGATTACAAATACAACGTTACATTTTTGGTAAAATTGTGATGTAACTATGTTTGTCGTATTGCGAAGACAAAGATATGCTCATCAGATTGTCACAACATGGCTATGCTCATCATGTTACGACGTTGCACTATTGGTCGTATTGCGACGTTATTATGTTCATCACATTGTGACATTACTATATTCGTCACATTGCAACATTCCTATGTTCATCACGTTGCAACATCCGGTTTTGTTCGTCAAATTGCAACATCGAGTCATGTTCGTCACATGACAAGGTTGGTTTGTGTTCGCCACATTACGAAAAAGAAGTTCTCACCAAGTTTTAAAAACAAACAATGAAGTGTTTCCTTTGTAAGAAAAATAGGAACTTTAAACTAATGTGATGCGTTACATAGAAGAAAATTTAGAATCATACTTGTTCTAAGGACATTGATAGCAAATGATCTTGAACTTTACAATTATGATTCTTACTTGCTCTAAATATATTTATAGAAAATCGTCTTGAACTTTGTAAATGATAAATTACACTTGTTCTAACTACATTGTTAGTAAATATACTTGATTTATACTTGTTCTAAGAACATTGATAGTAAATCTTTTAATAATTTATAATAAGAATAAGAATAAGAATAATCTAGTATTATGCCTGTAGGTGTGTAGACCAACTCACAAGTGTCGTGTAAATGGAAGGAAATATGTAAAGGAGGTATCAAGTTCGACTCTCACCCCAATTTACATGTGCCCCATGCTTGTGGGCTGTGTGGACGCATTTGGAGGTTATAGTGGTAGCACACAAGAATCGACCCCGTGTCACGATAGTACTAGAACCGCCAAAAAAAAATGTAGTATTATGATTTTCTCCTATTATTCCTTTATTGGTATCATTTACTCTTATTATTCCATTACCTCTATTATTCTATAAATAAATATTTTTAAAAATTTAAATACAAAAAAATTGTAATTATTTTAAATTAAATTTAAATTATATGTTGCAATTATTATTTAAATTTAATTAAAATTATTTTTTATTGCAATTATTATTTGAATTGATTCTTATTATTCAAATTGAATTTAAATTATTATTTTATTATTATTTTAAAA
>ML801317.1:124162-149883 GCA_009831015.1 Picea engelmannii | reverse complement strand
TTTTTTAGATACCAAGATCAATTATCCAATTTGAGAACATTATCTAACCATTGAAAGGCATAGTATGCACTTTTCCTATCATTGAACAAAATAATTTAAAAGAAATAAAATAAAATTACCACAATGTCTACACCACTCAAAACTTTGTGTCTACATAGACATAGAGCTGGAAGTGGAAGAAAAGGAAGAATGGAAATTGAATTGAAATAATTGAGTAGCATCTCCTCACTTCCATGACGAGAAAGATGGGTCCACCCTCTGAAGCCACGCATGGAATCGGGTTACTCTCCAGCATTAGCCTTTTCCACGTAAGAGAATATAAGGCAACACAGAGTTTATATATATATAAACGGCAGTCGATGAATCATCCACAAATGCTACGTAGGCTTCACGATATGCGTTAAATGCGTGTGGCTCTCGGCACTCCAAAGCGGAAATGGTGATTGACGTGGACGGACCAACGCAGTTGATGAAAAGTCGTTCCTGTGACCTGGCAGATGAATAATTCCACGTCAACACCACGAAATCTCTTCTTTAGTTTTACAGAGCGACGCTCTATTCGTGGGTCGCCTTCGCCAGGGAATTTTTTTGGTTAAAAGGTGGAATCCCGACGTGATGAAATAAATCATATAATTTTGGTTTATGAAGGGGATTTCATTGGATTCTGTGTTACTACTCGACGGCACAGAGATAATGGACATTTGTTTACGGAAGTGTTGAAAGGAAGTCTTTATTTACTTAGGTTTAATTTTTTTTTAGATTATGTATAATAGTTTACATTGTCTATGGATGTTATTCATAAATAAATTAAAGAGTTTTTTTTTTTTTATGATGATGATGATTAATGTCCACCAAGATCGAATTGGTTTATCAGATTTTAAAAGTGTAAGTGATTACTTGCGATTCTTTAGAATTTTGTTTCTGTGCTCAAAAAACATTAAGAGAAGCTTTCCAAGATCACCATACTTTTGTTAAGTTAAGAGGTTAGAAATGTTGGTAGTGTGACAAATATTTTGAAAATGAGATCTAATATGGGTATATGTTGGACAATCTAAGAGAAAATGTTTTTTATCTTCAACCTTCTTAGTGTCACAAAGGTGACACACTCTTTCATCCTATGAAGTTTTAGGAATTGACCAATGCCTAGTTTCACTATGGAGCTCGTGAGAATTTGTTCTTATCTTAACAATGCTTATTTTTTTCCTTACACTTGGCAAAACAGATAGATAATTTTGATCTTCTAGATTAGGGTTGATTACATCCTTATAATACCTTAATTTTCTTTTTTCCTCTAATTCTTTATCACACCACATTTTCTCTTTAAATTTTGATTTGATGTTTTTTCTTAATAGTATCTTTATTCTGCAAAATGGTGTCTTCCATGATTCCCCAATAGTTTAGCCAAGATTGGGCATCTTTATGCCATCCTTGTTTGAGTTGATGGTGGTTATGACTCGATTTTGAAGCAATTTTAGTTTTTGTAGAAAATAATAATGATATTACTTACCGTTAATTTAAACATAAATTTATTAAAGTTACAAAATGTTTTATTGACAATATAAATCTATGCACTCTTGAACACATCTTAATCAATGTCCCTTATTAGTCCATGCCGGAGGGACTTATAGCATTTGATATGCTATTGACCGCATATTAGTTTGGGTTTGACTAAAACAAATTAAAGCTTTTCCTAAGGTATGACAATACAAGTTGTTTTTTTCTTTTGTTTATTTTAAAACAATTTTCTAAAATGTGATTGGTTGTTCAAATCAACTTCTTATTTCCGTGGCGACGGCCGAAGGATGTAGCGAAATAAATGGTCTATGTAGCCAAATATTATAGAGGTGACTGCGTCTCTTCACTGTCAAATAAATGTTGTACAATACAAATAAATGATGCACAATACTGATCACACATATGAATGAAAAGTCATCCCGTGGGTCCACCACACCGTGTAGGGAAACACCACTTAGTTCTCAAGGCCATACATATTAATTTGACGACCATACATGTTGACTCTATATGTAGTCCAACAACTAAATATTAATGAGTTAATCTACTATCATTAAACCTGCATAACTTTGTACAACCCAAAATAATACACATAATAATTATGGAAACAAAAACCTACTTAAATCAGGGTAAGCTCAAAGATGATTAAATTTTTGCAATGTCCAAATAATCTTTTTGACCATACATTTAATGGACGGATTCAAGACAAAGCCATCCTTAAATTCACATAAAGCCTTATAAATGAAATCTTATATTAAATTACAAAATTCACTTGAAAGCTGGTCCAATCATAATAATCGTCCTTTATCTTGTTAGATTGTTCAAGTTCAAAGTTTACATTAAAAAATTTGGAGAATTTAAATGTAGAAAAACATAATTAGATAAACAATATACATCTTACAACAAAACAATAGATATGCTATAAATTATAAATTGAAAAATATGTTATAAATTACAAATCAGAAAATATGCAATAAAGTAAATAATATACATTTCACAACAATGTAATTAATATTTTAGAAATCAAAATATATTTTATTTAATATAAAAATAATACATTTCAATTTATAAAACATTATTTAATATGATCTCAACTCTATAAACTTTCAAACCCTAAACTTATATGATATTAACATCAATTATTTTATTATGTAATTAACAACATGTAAACTAATTTTTTTTTATTTTTTATTTTTAATAATATATAACAAATTTATATTTTAAATTAAATAAATAAACAATTAACTAAACTGCCATACAACACTTGTTTATTAAAAAATATAATCACTTTCATTTCAAACATATAAATATCTCAAATAATTGAATTTGAACTATCTTCTATTAATTACATGTACTTTAATAAGATAACAATTATGTGAACCATTAGTATTGCATGCAAAAACTAAACTACTATACCACACTTGTTTATTAAAAAACTTATTTACTAAAAGATATAGTCACTTTCATTTCAAACATATAAATACCTCAAATGATTGAACTTGAACTATCTCCTATTAATTATGTACTTTAATAGGATAACAATCATGTGAATCACATGTATCTTTTAATTGAGATTGAACTCATGTCACATTAATATATTTAATGATAATGTTTAGAACACATTTGAGTATTGAAACAATTAATGTGGGGATCTACGGATATTCTTCCTTTTAAGCTTTGATTTGATTTTAATTAGAATCGAAATAAATTTGATTTAAGAAAGTTAAATAAAAATTTTAATTTTTTTATAGAAAGATATAAAGACACAAATGAATTATCACATTTATTTTTTCTTAATATAATTGTGAAAGTAATATATTTTGAATTTAAAAAAAAAAATGGACATTGGTCCACATTGAAGATAAAACTTCTAACTTATTGAAAATAGCAAGGTAATTAAAAATGTATTTTAAAGAAAATACCAACTTCAAGGAATTGAGACCCAACTTTAAACTTAGAAAGATTCCACTACATCAGGGGAATTCATTTCATGTTGTTGTTTGGCCTTTCGCCATGCCAAATATTCAAAATAGCCATAGCCACTCAAATTCAAATACATAACATAATATCAAAATGCATAAAATAAATTTGAACCCAAACAACCTATAAGCTAATTTAAATTTATGAAAGCATGCAACTAAACAAAGTAACTAACAAACATTTTTTTAAACATACTTCAATGTGCCTTGTATCATTCAACACTAGGGTCTTTGAGGGCCTTTGGAAAATCATGGATTATTCTCTACCTAAGTTTTATCTCATCTATTTTGTCTCTCTTCTCTTTTCTATAGATGTTTAAAGACTTGGTCGAGTATGATTAAAGAAGACTTGCTCAAGTATGATCAAAGGGATAACCATAAGTAAATCAATTCTTTAAATACATTGTTTAATAAATATATTAAGGGTTTAGCTAATTATTATAATTACTTACAAAAGTTTACATTAAATATTTTCAATTTATTTTTTAAAACAAGAATTATATACATATGGATGTGATACATCCACCCCATACTAAGTTTAATAATGCATCTACTAGTGCATCCATACTCACACGCACACACACATATTATACTTGTTGACCCATTTAGGGTCTCCACCTCTAGAACATTTTTTTAGAGATCATTCCACATATATGAGTTATGGGGACTTACATACTTTTTATGAGATAAGTTTTAAAAAATTGTAACTTCTTCACAGGGATCCATTTTCAAACTTTTGTACCCATTTGGAAGTTCTTAGTTTGTAGTATTCCTTGGTGTATTGATTTATGTTGATTAACAATTCAATTATATAAATAACTCCAATTTATCTAATTACTTGGAATCTTGACATTTAAACTAGTAAACTCAATATTTTTTCTATTCCATTCATAAACTTATCCAACTCCATGTTCTTAACCCTTTTGGAACCAGAGTTACTGCTCAATCCATTTTGAATAAGATAGTGACTAGTAATTGAGGCAAGAGTATTTCTTCCACATATTATACATGAAATAAGGCAATGGATGAATCAACAACATATGCTACCTACACTTTACGATGTGTGTGAAATGCATGTGGCTCTCGTCGCAAGGGGAAATGGTGATTGATGTGGACGACCCATTAGCCTCGATGGAAAATCCTCCTTGCGACCTTGATGAGTCCACGTCAACATAAGAAATCTGGAGGTCCTTTGGATTCTCTGCCACTACTCTCTAACAAGAAAACAAGGGATTTGGTGTCAGAGCCTATCTCCTTTGATAGTGAAAACACGGGATTTGGTGTTAGAGGCAATCTCCTTCGATAGCAAAAACACTGGGAGTGTCCTTGGTAGTACTAGTTGGTGATTCTCTAAGTTAGGTTACCTTGTATTGGACATCCCTTTATGTGATAAGGTCTCACTCACACATTTATGTGATAAAGTGGTGGTGGAGGAGCAAGTAAGGGAGATGGTGATTTGGCGTCGACATGGATGTGGGTAAGGCCATGGTAGAATGTGGGGGTGATTACCAATTTCATATATGTGGCTTCCAAATGGTTGTATAGAGTCAAAGTGGTTGTGGTTGTAGAAAGTGATGTGATGTTGAAATTGATAACACATGCATTACATTCCAAATAAGTTTTTGGCTCACATTCCAAATACGTTTTTGGGTGAGCCATGTATCCATTGTAGATTCATTGGCTTGTAAAGCATGAGTGTTTTTTTTATCATTAGGAATTGCAAGCATCGATTATGTAGCCATTAACGAAGACTCAATTAGATGAGGTAATTCTAATATTTCAACTATAAAATATCCTTGTATCTCTACACATCGTTGCTCCCCATAGAAGGTTGACAACCCCATATCCTATTTTATAATACATATCCCATGTGAAAGGATGACATCAATATTTCATTTTAACATTATAATTAGAAATATGCTTTGAAAAATTTCAACAAATTTGGAAAAAAAAGAGATTAATGTCAATCAAATCTACTTCAAAATGAGAAAGTTCCATACATTTCTACAATTTCCCACAACACAAGGAAATATCAATTTTTTACTCTTGCTTCACACACGCACGATGACCTTCGAGAAAAAACTTTGTCTGTAGAGCCTATACTCCATATGCACTTTAATTTTAAACAAACTTTAAATATAAAATTTTATTACAACCAAATTTTCTAAAAAAAACTAATATGTTCTTCAACTCTCAGTATCCTTGGGTTCATGTTCTAGGGAACATCTTTCATGCTTTCTTGTGGATTGGGATTTGGAATGAAGATATGAAAATAATAATAGGAATGGTAAATGCAGTGCCTGTCAAATGTTTACATGCATCGACGAGGGTAATAAAACCATGTGTTTGTAGATTTATAGATTATTATCCATCACTAATGAAACATATGGATCAAAGTTATGTGGTTTGGACTAACATTGCACACTAGATTACTGGCTTACTATTTCATTTGCTTTCAAAAATATATGTAAAAAACTTACATATTTCTAACCACAATGGTTGGAAGTAACTTGCATTTTGTTTAAAGAGGATAAAATTCACAATTGAAGTTATCTTATTCTACTCTAGGATAGCCTAAAGAGTGAAACAAAGAAATATACTCGGATGATACTAAAAATATATCACCACTAGAGATATGCTGAGATGATTATTGGCTAAGAAATATGCTCGGATGATACTAAAAATATATCACCACTAGAAATATGCTCAGATGATTATTAACGTACTGGCATTACTGGCTCATTTATTTTCAATAATCTATGTACAAAAATTACATACTTCTAACCACAATGGTTGGAAATAACTTGCATTTTGTTTAAAGAGTATAAAATTCACAACTGAAGTTATCTTAATCTACTCTAGGATAACCTAAAGAGTGAAACAAAGAAATATGCTCAAATAATACTAAAAAGATATCAGCATTAGAAGTAAAAGTTGGATCATTGAGTCTCATTTTCCATAAATTTTCTATTACATAAACATCCCATGACATAAATTTAATATATAACTAATTACCCCCCAAAAAATGGTTAAAAATACCTTTCAACCAATGGTGTAAATACAATAAACCAAGGGGACTTATTTGTGACGAAGGGGACTATAAAGCCCCAAAGACCCATCCAATTAGTCTAGCTAGCCGTTGTTCTTTTCACAGCCAAAGACTTGCAATTGAAATGGGTAGGAAAGTACAAACTATTGCTAGAAAACCGCATGTGAAGTACCAATGCCATGGATGGGTTCCATAATAATCTCCACTAGTAGAAAAGAAATTGAATTTAAAATCCACGAGCCAAACGTCTAATGATCCACTAAACATGTTGCAATCATCACAATGGTCTTGGCATGATGAAATAAATAATAAATAGAGTCATCACAATATTGTTGTAGATGGAAGTATTAACCTTCTATAAACTAGCACAACAACTATTTACAACAGTTAAATAGCCGTTGGTGAACATCGAAAGGTTGATAAGATGAAACGAATCCTTAAAAGAATATATTAAATTTTATTATTGATTAACAAATAAACTGTTGCGCTTCATTTATCTGGTGTTAATATTTTAATTTATGTTAATCACTTACATGGCAATCAGTTAGCTATCAAAGTAATTTTTAAATATGATTAGGTAAATGTAAAAATGTAAACACATAAATGGATGTCTTTATAATAGCTAGAAAATTAATGATTGAAATCACAACCATTTATTTTGTGTGACTACTAAGAATATTCCAGCCATATTTAATCCTGTCCATAGAAAACTTATTAAGAACTAAACCCCTATTAAATTTTCCCATTGTCAATAGGTGTACGCCTTTCAGCGTAATTATTTTTAAAAATGCTTCAACTTTTTTTTCAATCATACCCTATTATTATTATTATTATTATTATTTTGAAAATCAGAAATCTTATTATTATTATTATTATTTTATCTTGTAGAACTGTAAGATGCCAATATACAACTACAATATTTCACTTGTAGGTCGAATAGCCAATATACAACCACAATATTTCACTTGTAGGTCGAATAGCCAAGATAACGCTGCAAAAAGCAAAGCTAGTTTTCTTTACACAAGAGAGTCTAATCTTTCAAACAAAGCTAAAAATAAATTAGATGGTAAGAATAAATCCCATTGGAGATCTAATAACCATCCAACACATATTGCAACAATTTTGACAATTTCCAACCACCTATCATAGTTTCACACCACTTCCATTCTAATTATTCATTCTAATTAGATAGATAATCTACACTCTAACAATTCATAATCAAAACAAAAACAAAAATTATTTGTTAGAAAATATTTTTTTTTTTGTTTTTTCTCCATTTTTAACCTTAGCTAAACCCCCAAACACTAGAAAGAATTGGTGTTCCTCCAAATTGGTAATGTAGGAAATAAACAATCTCATGACCAAAACCCTCATTTGAAACCCTAGAAATTAAATAAGTCGATGTTGCATATTATGAAAACCACTTACCAGGGGCACTCTTTTTGGGACAATGAAATCGTAGTTGCCAAAAAAATCCACTTCAACTCCACTGATGTTCTTTCTTTTCAGACTCCCTATGAACTTATCCACCATTACTATACTCAAATCCATGCTAAACAATGACCAGTTCTGACATTCATCAAACATGAAAAATAAACCTTAAAATATAAATCATATGCACAAAGAAAAAAAATGTATATACTACATTTCAAATCAATTCAACAAGAAAATTGTGAACTAATTAAAATTGGGTGTTTAGTTTCCCTGAAATTCATACTTGGAAATCAATATTCAAGAAAGCACTGCCAATTTTCAACTTGGTAGAATGAGTATTGAGACCTATTAAAATCCTATAGTAAGCCACATTTTTAATTCATTTTCATGCCTCTTTCTAAGTGTATTTGTGACCAGTCATTAGACACCTTTTGTTTTCTAGGTTACACCACCCGAGGAAAACCCCCAAGTACTTCCACTCATTTCTAGGATGGTAGCCAAGGTAAACCCAAGAATCTTCAGGGCACATTGCTAGTCAAAAATAGGTTCAAATCCATTACAACAATATACTCATTAAGAGCTTAACATGTCACTTGTGGGAATTGAAACAGGGTGTGGAGAATAACAAATTCCTCCAAACCACCCGAGCTAAACCCAATTGATAGTCATTGCACAACTTATCTGGTTAGTTGTTGCCATCCATTTTGCATTTAGGTGCCAATGGAGTATTTATAATAAATCTATCCTTTGAATGAGGAAACTCCTCTGGGAGATCCTTCCTTGGCCTTAATATTATTTCAAAAGACAAATCACCTAGTGGGGATATGAACCATTGTGAGGCTTCACTAAAAACTTATAAGGAGTAGAAGTTCAGACCTTGAATGCGATAGGCATGGTGCCTATCAAAATCTTGAGGTGAATTGTTTTCCTACATTCTTATCCCACTTCGAAATCTATCCTCACCTCATTTTTATGCACATGCCTATGCATCTTTACATTCACCCAAACTATCGATGCAAAAATTTGGTTCCACAAGCTTATGAATCCATAAATGAGATTATCTAGATCATTATTTATCAAAAATGATGAATTTGGGTGAGATATGCTCATGAGCTAGAGTTGGGTAATCCAACTTAAAATATTCTCCCCTCGAACACCAGAAAGCGTTGTCACTCCTCCAAATTGATAATGTAGGAAAAATTCGATCTTGTGACCAAAGTCCTCATCTGAAACCCTAGAAATTCAAGAAGCCGGTATTATATATTAAATAAAACCACTTACAAGGGGCACTCTTTTTGGGAAAGAAAAATTATAGCTTCCAAACAAACCTACTTCCATGTAACATACCCAAGTGGCCATGTTACTACTAAATCAACTAACATATCGATTTAAATGACGAAATATGCATAGCATGATATACACGTTCATGTAGTTATCGATAATTTTAAATTCATGAGTGAATATTATTTAAGCACACATAAAAACATTCAATCACATAAAACACAATTTAAAATGAAACATTTACACAAAGCATTCAACAGTAAATAACTCAATGGTCAAAACACTTATCTTTCAAAAACGACGTTTTGCACAATCGACTATAGACATCAAACATTCCACCCAACCATAGAATCTGCTACTTCAATTGTCTCAACAACAAGTCACCCCCGAGTTGGGGCTCTGATTCCACATGGACGAATATGCTCCTATGGTGTCTATAGTCCACTCGACCATCACAAAACTCACTAAAACATAGTGACATGACTCATACAACAATTCCAACTTCTCAGATATCTTCCCCATCATATTTCACAACCCACGGGATGAGATTTCCTTCTCTCCACTATAGTCTCTCAGACAATCTCCATCCCCTCTAGGGATCCAACACAAACTGGATGGGAATCTCTCTACTGGGGGCTACAGGAAATCCAATCGTAATAAGAATCCTCACAATAGCATTTACATAGGCTCTTCATGTAATTTATCACTATAAATCACTCACATGCATAACAACCTGATTCTCCAGATAATTCTTAGCATCAATAAGATGTCTTCAATTCCCTCTATGTATGTCCCCTCTTTCCTAACACTAACTTTGGTTTTTCTCCTCCTCGTGTTGTTCTAAAGGTATGTTGTAAATTATTTCTAAAAAAATTGTCTTGTTTCCTATTTTAATTTCCTTTTTTCTTCTTCCTCCATGCTTGCTTGACTCTCACACTTCCCTCAAAGATGATTACACTCAACTCATGTTGTCATAATAGAGTGGTTGACTTTCTCACTCAACCTCTTACAAGAATTCAATGATTTAGTGCTTAATAAGTCAAAAATATAAATAACTAAATGAAAAATTGATAATGAAGGTGGTTTAAGACTCAAGGCATGTGGAAACCCTTCAAAAACCCCATTAATCCCTCTCTATTGTGGAACCATATACCCACATTACTCTGGTCCTTCCCTGTCTGCAGTCGATGGTGTATTTCATTTTATTATTTTTCAATGTATAATGTTTACATATTACATCACTTATCTCCCGACCATTCATAATATTTACAAATATACAATGCTACAACAGGGATCAAGACTGTGGTGTTACAATCTCTCTCCCCCCCCCCCCTACAATTTTCATTGTGCTTAGTGCACATCACCATACAAGTGTACATGTATACATATATAGAATATCACATTACAATAATCAATAATTTCATGGCTTAATGACTCCTGTAGAAATTCCAACCAACACTCTCTTGTTCCCCTTATCCTGCACAACCTAAGTAAGTGTACCCCCTTCTCTGCATTGTAGTCCCTCAGGCTGTCCCACTTCCCTTCTATGGATCCAACATAGGCGAGATAGGAAATCTCAAAGTTGTGGCTCTAGGAACTCTAGTTGCACCAAAATATAGTCTTTGTACACTTATGTACAAATGTACATTTATATTCCTTTAGAATCTACAAAAATCCCTAGGTACTCTTCCTGCTTGACTTCCTTGTGCTCCCATGTGGTGTCCTTAAGACCATAGCAAGCCCATTCAACCTTTACTAGTTCAATGGATCAGTTCATAAGAACTTTGAATTTCTAGTCTAGGATGAACACTGGCTCCACCTGAAAGTTCCCTTCGTGCTCCTCTTGAATCACGATCTAATCAATCACGTGGTTAGGATCAGACACATACATCTTCAATAAATACACATGAAACACATTATGAACTCTCGTCATGAAACATGGTCTATCCTATCTAGGACTTCAAACACTCATTGATTTCCTAGATCCTCTATTATCATCCCTCCTATCATGAGATCTAGATGCTTCTACTTTCCTTGCATTTTTATAACACAAATTGCCACACCAAATTTCATTTGTGAGATGACCAAGTCCATTCCTCAGCTTGCAAACCTTAATCCCACTCTCCTTCATCAAAATCATCTTAAAAAATGCTATATTTTTTGATGTATGATATTCATCCATGTGCAAATCACGTACATATGCTATTTGCTAGTGTGTAAATCACGTACACCCCCAATTTTTTGAAAAATAAAAATATTCCTTACTTTTGGGCAGGGTTTATAAGTTTTTCTGGTCCTAAACCTCCAATTTCCCATACACAATGGAATGTAACCATATCAACATCTTTATGATGGTATATAGGCATGTATGGGGTGTAGATGATGAGAGCCAACCTTGGTGCAAGAACATGTTGTCAATTTGCAAGCTTCCTTATTCCCTGAATCTATGAGTAGTATCCCTTGATCTGATAATTTACTTTCCAACATCTCTTCCTCTCTCCTATATGATTTTTGGGTGTGTTCCTATCCCTTCTAGATCATGTGAGGAAGTACTCCATTGTTGAGTTGATGTTTGAATAAGTTCAATGGAGGAAATTAGGTGGTTGGTTTCAAGGCAGTGTCATCAGTCAGAAGCAGGGTGTAACTCACCTATTCATGTTGATTAATAAAAGAGTTATATTTCCCTCCAATCTATGTGAAATTATGTTTTACTAGTTCTTATATGTTGAATTTGCTTTACATATTGCATTTATAATTTAATTTGATAACTACCTTGTTGCAATATCTACTTGGTTTTTTTTGCAAACTAGTAGATACAAAAGTCTGAAGAAAGTCAAAGTAAATTATAAATGCACTAGCTGCTTGTTTTGTGCTAGAGTATTTATTGACTTTTCTTTGCAACATGTTCAGTCTCTATAGCAGCTCCTGCTAATCTCTTATCATCCTTTCATTGTCTTCTCTATAACTCTGCACTTCTTTATGCAAGATTCTCATAGTCTCAACCAACTCCACCGACTCTGATCTAGGTGGATCTTGGTGGCCATTAACCTTTTCCATTGAATCAAAATTTTCAAGCCTGTGGTTTTGATAAACCATGATATCCACCATTTTGATGGGGAATGTAATGTAATTTCATATTCATTTGTTAATTACAACCATCATGTAATGATTTCCTAGTGGTCTTATGTACATGCCTATAGTGTTAATGCACCATATTCCATCAGAACTTCACAATAAAGCGTGCTTGGGATAGATTAGTATTGGGATGGGTGACCTCCTGAGTAGTCCTAGTGTTTTACATGCCTATGGAATTTTGTAAACTTAGACCAATTTATCCCACATGCATCATGGGAATTATTCTCCTCTCACTCTCTCATATATAATCGAGGTGAAGGATGTCCTTTGAGTATGCAATTGAGTGTGACATAATTCTTATTGTGAATGAGCATAACTGACATCTCTTTCTCTTTGGAGATAAGTTACCACCATTCTATCCAGTTTGTGTTCTACAATATTATGTTATTCAATAATAGAAGTTGGGTTTCACTGTATTGCTATATTCTCTATATTTCTCTCCGTGTTCCATTTAATTCTCAATATAATCTGGATTAGTGTTATCAGAGCAATTTGCTCCTTGTTATTTATCAATGCATGTCCCTGACGAGGTCAGAGTATAGAGAGTTGGGTCTCGAGCTAGTTTCACTTGGGGATGACCAGTCTTTCCAACCTAAGTGACCTCCCATGGTGGAAGAAAAGAGAGAAGATAGAGCAGGGGATCCTTTCAAGGTGTTTCTCAAGGAAGCCCTTGTGTGATAGAGTAATGAGATGATGAACAACTTCACTCAGATTCTTCAACGACTAATGACAGTGGTCAAGGCATCTTCGACAAGAAGCCATTTTGGAGGTACGACACCCTTCAAGGTACAATTTAATTTTGATATTCCCTCATTTGAAGGACAGATAGATGAAAATTCTCTAGATAAATGGTTGAATATGATAGAAGGTTATTACTTTGTCCAATTTTTTTCTGACTGGGAAAAGATCACCTTCATTCTCCTCAAAGCCCTTCCCCATGTCAAATATTGGTTGGAAAGTTACTGGGAGAGGCACACCACGGATAAATCTACGCCATTTTGGAGAGAACCCACCTGGGAAGCCTTTATAGATGCTCTCAAGGAGGAGTTCTACCCTAATGGAAGCTATGATGACCAACATATGAGGTGGATGATTTTGTGTCAGGAGAGAGACCAGATAATGCTAGAGTATACCAACATCTTCCATACTTGTTCTCAAAGATGGGTATTCAAGATTCTGAGATGCACCTAGTTCTAAAGTACCACAGTGGCATACATAGGTACATCCAAATATAGATGTATTTCTTGGACATCTTCTCACTAGGAGATGCTTATCGATATGCATTCAAAATTGAGAAAAAATTTAAGTGAGATTTTGGGTCTACAAATCCCCAACAACATAAGCATGGAAATATGGCCCTAACTCATAGAACAAGGGACATAGAAAGGAAATGAAACCTCAAGACAACCAACCCAATGTTATAAAAACAGGATCAAGGAGCAATAAAATAAAACAAATGCATAAATAAACACAAAAGATACACAATACAATAGAAACACAGATATACATGGTTCACCCAGTGTGGGTTGCATACACCAGAGAAATTGCCAGGTCCTTCCTTTTTATTATCCAACAAAATGAAGGGATGGAACCTACAACTCAACCATTGTAAATTCACCTTCTTCCTCTCACAGTCTCCTCTCTCATAAAACAATAATCACACACATACACAACCATATACAATTCCATCATAAAAGAGGGTTTCCTTCTAGGGAAAAAATCCCTAAAATAACTTATACCGTCAGATTTGAGACCTTATAATGAACGGTCCATATTGACTACGAAATTATAATATTTCACAAGGAAATTTTTCCCAATATTTCTCTTCGGGGGAACTGCCTCCGAATCCCCCACCGAGGGCGGGGGGGAATCCCCCCCACACCCCCCATTAGGGAATGGGATCCAATCACGATTGAAATAAACCTTTTAACCAGGAAGATAATCAGGCTCCACAACCAACACCTAAGCTACATGAAAATAAGGGTAATGAGAAGACGAAGAAGGACATTGAAAAGTGGTGTGTGTTCCACAAAATCCCCTGGCACAACAATGATGAATTCCACTCAAAACCATCATTTTTGGTTGAGATTAAAGAAATGAGTTAGACCCTGACTTAGACTCTGATTCAGAATAGGGAAAGTAGATCATCAATGTAGAACCCAGTGCCACACCCCAAACCATACACCATTGATTGTTTGAGCCATGGATGAGACCTTCACATCAGCCAATAGTGTCACCTATCCTACGACATCAATCCCTTCAAAGATGAGGTATTCTGTGATGTTTCCCCACTTGAAGTATGTGATGTTATTTTAGGACAACCATATATTTGGAAATGTCACATTGTTTATGAGTCTCGTCCTCGTAGTGTCATTATTACTCTAGGGGGTTAGATCTACAGGATACTAGAGGTAGTTATGAGTACTTCCATTTCATGGATCTTGACAAAACAATGCCTCAAAGTAATCTCTCAGACCACAAAATTTTCCCTCTTCATGATCTGGTCAGAAGGTGAATAGAAGGTCAATGTGACCACCATAGCCTCATCCCAAGACCCTTTTATATAGCAGAAGTAGATCGACAAGATTGTAGAGGAGCAAAAAAATATTTTTTCACCTATGGGGGTGCCTATGCACTACCAAGTCAAGAATTACATTGACTTGGTGCTTGATGTTCCCTTACCCAATGGTCCAATCTATAGATACTCCCATTCCATAGAATGAGAGTCTTCCATATGTTCAACATAACTATAATAGAGCCCTTCACAGTTCTATTGGCCACAACCCTTTTTAGGTGTGCTTGGGGTTCCAACCAATAACCCCCATTGATACTAATATTCATGTTTCATCTTCACCGATATAGTCCTCCCACACTCATACCAAGGCAGATCATGCTTCCATTTTGTTGAACGGATCGAGCACCTCCAACAACATGTTCATGACATCCTTCAACAAGATAATTCCAAGTATAAGCAAGACAACTACTTCAACAAGGAAAACAACCCACTAAGGTTCAAATTCAACAAAAGTTTCCCCATATCTAGAGGTAACTTGACACAATGGGGATCAATGCTTCCTAAGGGCAAAGGATTGATCCAAGTGGATCTCAATGGCCATCCACATTTTCCATTGAATCAACATATTTGAGTCCGTGATGTTGATAAACCATGATATTCACCCTTTTGGTGGGGAATGTAATGTAATTCCATATCCATTTGTTAATTATAGCCATCATGTAATGATTTCCTAGTGGTCTTATGTACATGCCTACATCGTTAATGCACTAGATCCCATTAGAACTCCATAGTTAAGCACACTTGGGATAGAGTAGTACTACTATTTTACATGCCTATGCTATTCTGTAAACTTAGACCAATTTATCCCACATTCATCATGTGAATTATTCTCCTCTCACTCTCTCATATATAATCAAGGTGAAGAAATTCCTTTGAGCATGCAATGGAGTGTGATGTAATGCTTATTGCGAATGAGCATAGCCGAATTCTCTTTTTCTTCATAGATAAGATACCACCATTCTAACTAGTTTGTGTTCTACAATATTATGTTATTCATTAATAGAAGTTGGGTTTCACTATATTGTTGTATTCTCTATATTTTTGTGTGTTCCATTTCATTCTTAATATAATCTAGATTAGGCTCCACCTTGCTTTTATGTCCATTGGACTCGGTCTCTGCATTTCCCATTCTTACATGTAAACCTTTGACTTCCTACTCATGGATACAATATCTTGGGGCATCCTCCATATCTCTAGTCCTCATTTAGTAACCAAAACTTATTTTCCTGTACCTCTATTTTTGCAAGGAATGTGCATGCAACAATTACTTGTTAGAGTTAAACATATTGTAAAATTGTCATTAATTAAGCTACAAGCCCTTCTTTTCCTCGATTTTTCAAAGAGAGCTAATAAAAGAATCAAAATTATGATCTCTCAAATATGTTCTCTTCTAAATTGTATTTTTGATGGTTGTACTTATGTCTCAAACTGATTTCTGAGATAGAAGTTATGGCTCTTTGAAATCAACAATTTCACCCATTTTTGCACTTGTTTTATTAGTACCAAAAATCCCAAGGGATAAGTTCGACCTCTCATAGAAAAAAATATGGAGAGAATCAATATTTTTTTTTTATATATTCTACATATAGCATGTGTGGTTGTGAACACACAAAAACTTTTAGATTTGGAATTGGATGCTCCAACCAAATTTTGTATAAATATGGAATTGATGACTTTGCACTTTTACATTTTAACTTAAGAATTTTCAACCAAAACTGGTTATCTCCCAAATGGAGAAAAATTGGAAAAACCTCCCTCAAGACAAAGTTGTTCGGGTTGATGAGTAAGTAAAATGTCAACTAAATATTTTTTTCTGGATTGGTGTTCCCGGGTTGCTTTTCCTACGATGATTTCAAAAATCCCCAAAAATTGCTCGGGAATAATGGATTTTTCCCTATTTCAGCATCTCCACTCCAAACCCTTTTGAATTTTTCCATATGCCCAGCTGGGTATCTTCATGCCTTCCTTTTGAGCCATCTGTAAAAAAATCACCTTAATCTGGGCCCCAGTTACTGAGCACGACCCAGATACTCAAAAACCACTATTTTGTGTATTTCGGAAATTTGAAGCAGAATTAGCCAGTGGCCCTCGCTGACACTCTTGTAGCCCTTGTCATTATAGAAATTCCCCTTAACTTTCATATGAATATGAGTTGAAATTCTCCTATTATGGGACAAAACAAATTTTTGGCTCCATTTTTTTTTTGTAAACTTGTATGTTTTCTTTGTTGACGCATGTAGCATCGAACATGTATTTCCACATAGGCTTGGTGTCTAGCATGTAGAAGTTGTCCAAAGCCTTCTACTCTTGAATTTACTTTAATTAAAGGAATTATTAAAGTAAATTTATTTCATTAATTAATTATTTAATTAATTGAGTTATTTAAGGAAAATGCTAAAAGTAGTTAGTATGTAATCTCAACATTAATGTCAAGTGAAGTGAGAAGTAATATCAATATTCAATCACTTTGGAGATTAGAAATAGATTATAACTCAAGATTATAAAATAAAGACTAGGGTGAAGGAGGAACACACTTGATACTTGTGTTGAGAGAGTCGACACAGAGAGGGTTGGATCACGAAGGATTGTGATTCAAGGTGATCTCAGATAGGTGGAGAAGGACTTCCATCTAGAGATCATATAATTGAGAAGAGAGAACATAGGTTTCCGCAAATGAGTTTTAGTTGAGCAAAGCCATAAGGAAGAGTTACGTCGTACAAAGTTTTTCGTGCAGGATTTTCGTACACATATGCAGGCACCAATGGAGACAAGTGCATATATGTGGGCGTGCTTAAGGACAAGTGTGTACATATCAAAAATCATGCAAATATGGGTTGTATAGAAGATCAAACTTTGCTAGGTTTGTTTGCAATTGTATTTCTCTCAGTGGGCCATTATCCATGTTATGGGAGCCCTAATTTTAACATAATAAAATTATTGTCAACATTGGTTTTCCCTCCAAGGTTTTTTCCAGGGGTATCTACCCAAAAATATTGGTGTTTATGTGTGCATGATTTGGTTTCCATTTTTTTCTTTTGCTAGATTTATAGAGTTGAATATTTCAACAATGCATTTTTGTTTTGTGAGCTATTAAACTAATTTGTAGTAATGCAATCACTAGATAACAAGATACCTAGGTGTTGGAGTAAGGGGATTTCAACATGGTATCAGAGCACATGCTCTGAAGGGAAGCCGGATCTAATATCCACATCATTTGACAAAAGATCTATCAAATTTGTAGGAGATCTTAGCATATTCATATCCAGTAGGCTGAAATCGAAGGATAAATTACAAGGAAACAATTGTACTAAGGCAGAAATAGGGTTTTGTAGGTTTACAGAGTTATGCGTGGGGTTAAAAAAGGGACATGCATGTACATATGTGGGTCTCTTTGGACACATGCACATATACACATGTAGCTATAAGCATAGGTGAAAACATACACAAGGGTTCAATTGTGACAAGAATGTACATGTTTATTCAGGTTAGTACAAGGGCAATTTCTAGTAGCAGGTTATGTTTTAGGGAAATTTATTAGGTCTTAGGGATGACATTAACACCTTTGAGAGTTGAAGACAAATTGGACAGAGCATCCAACTTCCTCTCTTAGAAAGAAATAGTAACTTTGGCATTGAAGGAGTATGACCTTTGGGAGTTAGTGGACAAAGTAGTTACTCCATTGACAAATCCAACAGCTTTGGAAGCTCACAACAATAGGGAGATCAAAGTAGAGAGGGTCCTCTTGGATTTAGTGAAGAATCATCTAATTCCTCACCTATCCAAGAATAATACAACCAAATAGATGTTTGGTGCCTTGGTAAGTTTATTCCAGAGAAAGAACATGAATAGGAAGATGGTCTTAAGGAATAAACCCAGATCAGTGCAAATGTCTAGATATGATAATGTTACCAACTATCTCATAAAGATCACATAGGTGCGTGATCAACTTGCAACCATAGGGGATAAAATGGAGGACGTGGAGCTCATGAATGTGGCATTGAATGGTATTCCCAAGTCATGGGAACCATTTGTCAAAGGTGTTTCCGCTCAAAAAAATATCCCAGATTGGCAGAGACTTTGGGATGAATGCATTCAGGAAGAGACTCTGAAGGAGTTTAAGAGCAGGTGAAGAGAAACAAGCATGGAGGTAGTGAGGAGAACTTGGCTCTTGTTAGTAAGATGAAGAAGGAGAAAGGAAAGAATTTTAACAATAAGGGTAACAATGATGGAGGATCATCAGAGTCGGGGAAGAAGAAGGACTTGAGTAAAATCAAGTGGTTCTCATGTCATAAGAATGGACATTATGCATATCAGGGTTTGGAGAAGAAGAAGGGTAAATGAAAGGCGTAGACAACAACATCAGAAGAGATGCAACTAGATGAGTTTGTAGTGAAGTTTAAGGATTTATCACTAGTTTCTTTCCTTTATACCAACACAACTATGAGGAGTAAGTGGTTCTTGAGAATGGTGTGTCTCGTCATATGAAAGAATAATGGTAACTATTTAGTAGTCTGACATAGAGGGATTCAGATGTTCATGTGCAGCTTGGTGATTATTCCAAGTATGCAGTGAAGGGAGAGGGAACAATTACGTTTCAACTTGAGTCAAGAGGTTCGTTATATGTTGAGGATGTGCTTTACCTACCAAGTTTGAAGAAAAAATTGTTTTCAGTCTCAACTATGGAGGACATGGGTTTTTCCATTACTTTTTAGAGAGGGAAGGTACTCATACATCCAGAGAAGCTAGCCTAGAAAACACAGTGGTCGTTGGGGTTAGAGAAGGAAATTGATACAGGTTATAGGGAAAACCTGTTTAGGATTTGGTACACGACAGTGACAACCTATGTGAGTTGTGTCATAGGAGGTTGGGACAGCTACATTACAAGTCTTTTCTGATTCTAAGGGGGATTATTACAGGTCTTCTAGAGTTAAATATTGAGTAGCAAGGAGTGTGCACTGTGCAGAGGGTGTGCACTTGGAAATAATTATAAGGTTGATTTTCCGAGCAATGGGAGTACGTCCAAGGGGATCTTCGATCTTATCCATTCAGATGTGAGTGGGCTAATTTCATTAGCATCGTTACATGGATTGTCATATTATGTGATGTTTATTGATAATTTTTCTAGTAAAACCTGGATCTTATTCATGAAGGCCAAGGATGAGGTCTTCGGTTGGTTTCATGAGTTTAAAGATCAGGTATAGGACCATACAGGTAAGAAGATCAAGGTCTTGAGGTCAGATAATGGGGGAGAGTACACCTCAAATGACTTCAAGGATTTTTTCAAGTAGGCAAGGATCAAGAGGGAGATGACAATCGCATACAACCCTCAGTAGAATGGGGTTGTAGAGAGAAATAATCGGTCCATCATTGGTTCCACTAAGGATATGATACATGAACAAGATTTTCCTATGTTTCTTGTGGTAGATATGTGTGGCATGATGATGTATGTGCATAATATGAGTCCTCATAGGATATTGGGGGACAAGACTCCATAGGAGGCATTCTTAGGAATGAAGCTAGAGATTGGTCATTTGAGGATATTTGGTTGTCTAGTCTACATCCATGTGCCTGTGGAAAAGAGAACGAAGTTGGAGCCTTCATGATAGAAGGGTGTATTGTTGGAGTACAACGTGAGCTCAAATGATTACATGATCTTCATTCCAGTGCAGAAGAAGACAATTGTGAGTTGAGATGTTAATTTCGAGGAAAACTTAGCATCTAGGAGATCTCAGGAGTCATCAGCAGTGACAGAGGAAAAGGAGAATCAAGCTCTAAAGGATGAGAAACAATCAATAGTTTAGAATTCAGGTGGGGAGGAGGAGTTATCCCCTTCCATTCCGATCAGGATACCTAGGTGGATATTACAAACATTGAAGGATGTTGATGATGCTCCTAGGAGTGCAACCATAGAGCATAGGCCTCCAAATAATTTTCTAAACTATATGGTTCTTATGAGTAGCATCATTGATGTTGAGCCTTCTAGTTATGAAGAAGCATCATATCAACATTTATGGAAGGATTCAATGGTAGAGGAGTACACCTCTATTATGAGGAATGATGTTTGGGACATAATGCTGAGACCAGAGGGGAAATTAGTTTTGAGTTCCAGGTGGCTTTAAAAGATCAAGCATGTTGCATATGGTAGCATCAAGAAGTTCAAGGCGATATTTGTGGTGAGAGGGTTCTCCTAGAAAGAGGGAGTGGACTACGAAGAGAAATTTTCTCCAGTCACCAAGTATGATTATATTCTAATTGTTATATCTATTGCTTCAATTATGAGGTGGAGGGTACATCAAATAGATGTGAAAATAAATTTCCTCAACATGATCATTGAGGAGGAAGTATACATAGAGAAACCTCATGCATTTGAGGTACATGGGAGGGATTCTCATGTGTTTAGGCTTAATAAATCCTTGTACAGACTCAAAAAGGCACCCAGGGTGTGGTATTCCAGGATTGATAGATACTTGCAGAGTATGGGATTTATCAAGAGTGAGGTAGATCCTAAATTGTACTTCATACTTTTTGGAGAGGATCCTCTCATCTTGGTTTTGTACGTAGATGATTTGTTTCTCACAAGTACATAGGATATTGTTGTAGGGTGCAAAGTGGATTTAGCTAGTGATTTTGAGATGGACATTGTCTTTATGCATTATTTCTTTGGGTTATATGTATGACATGTAATGGGAGAGATCTTCCTTAGACAAGGGAAGTGTGTAGTAAATATATTGAAGATATTTAGGATGGAGAAATGTAAACCGATGGCTACACCTATGGTTACCAATATGAATTCTAGATCACTTCAGATTTAGAGTTGGTGGATACCAGGATATGCAGGAAACTGATAGGGCCCTTGATGTATTTGGTCAACACCAGGTTATATATTTGTTTTTTTGTGAAAACCTTGAGTTAGTTCATGGTGGAGTTGAGGCAGGTGCATTGGATTTCAACGAAACATGTGCTTAGATACTTGAGAGGTACAATGGAGTATGGATTGAGGTATTTGGAGGAGATGGAGTAGAGTTTCAAGGATATACAGACTCAGATTGGGAAGACAGTGCAGTAGAAAGAAATAGCATATTGGGGTGTTGCGTCATCTTGGGATCAACAATGATTTACTTGGTTCAAGATGAAGTATATTTCCGAGCACTTAGTTCAACAGAGGTAGAGTATATGGTAGTGAGTATGGCTAATTGTGAAGCCATTTGGCTTCACAAATTGCTAACAAGTTTATTTGATCATGAGTTGGAGCCTACAGTGATATACTTTGATAATTAGAGTTGTATCAAACTCTCAGAGAATTTAGTATTCCATGGTAGGTCCAAGCATATTGAAATCAAATACCACTTCTTCCAGGATAGGATCTACAAGGGAGCAATGAAGTTTCATTATATTTCCATAGATGAGCAAGTTGAAAATATTCTGACCAAACCCTTGGAGAAAGGGAAGTTCGTGTTCTTCAGAGATAGACTTGGAGTGGTGCAGAATACATTCCTCACTAAGAGGGAGTGTTGATGCATGTATCATTAGACATGTATTTCCGCATGGGATTGACGTCTAACATGCATAATTTGTTCAACTCCTTCTACTCTTGAATTTACTTTAATTAAAGGAATTATTAAAGTAAATAAATTTTGTTATTTATTTATTTATTTAATTGAGTTATTTAAAGAAAATGATAAAAATAGTTAGCATTCAATATTAGCATTAATCTCAAGTGAAGTGAGAAGTAATCTCAATCACCAATCACTTTGGAAATTAGAAATAGATTATAACTCAAGATTATAAAAGCAAGGCTAGGGTGAAGGAGGAAGACACTTGATACTTGAGTTGAGAGTGTCGACACAAAGAGGGTTGGATCACGAAGGAATATGATTCAAGGAGATCTAAGAAAGGTGGATAACGACTTCCATCTAGAGACTAGATAATTGATAAGAGAGAACACAGACTACCACAAGTGGATTTAAGTTGAGTGAAGCCACAATAGTTGTGTTGCACATATTTTTCTATACAGGATTTCCGTACATGTACGTGGGTACCAATGGATATAGGTGTGTAGACACAAGAGCACTTAAGGACAAGTGCATACATCTCAAAATTCATGTAGATCTAGGTCATACAACAAATTATACTTTTCCAGGTTTGTCTGTAGTTGCATTTATCTTAGTGGGCCATTATCCCTATTACGGGGCCCCTAATTTTAGCATAATAAAATCTTTCTCAAAACTTGTTTCCCTCTGGGGTTTTTTCTAGGGGTATCTACCAAAAATTATTGGTCTTTATGTGTGCATGCTTTGGTTTCTATTTTTTGCTTCTGCAAGATTTATTGAGTTGAATATTCAACAATGTATTTTTATTTTTTTAGTTGTTAATCTGATTTGCAGTAAGGAAATCACTAGATAACAAGATACCTAGGTGCTAGAGTAAGGGGATTTCAACACTCAAATTCCCCTTCCTCCTCTTTATCCTATTCTCTTCCTTCCACTTCTTCTTCTCTTTATTTATGTTCTTCTCCTTTCCTTTTTCTTCTCTTGTTCTCTTTCCTTTACTTTGGTGATTGACAATTTTGTTTGCATCGATGATCAATGATTTTCTCTGCATCAACGATCAATGAATTCCTTTGAATTGGTGATCGACAAATTCCTTTGCATTGATGATCAATGAATTCTTTTGCATTGAAGATTGGCGAAAAAATTCACTACTTCATAGATTTTTCCCAAACTTCAAAAACTCCATCGACGATTAACAATTTGCTTCATCAATGATCTACAAAAATGTCATTACTTCATAGAATTTCATCGAACTCCAAAAACTTCATCAACGGTCAATAATTTCCTTCATTGACGATCTACAAAAATGTCACTATTTTATAGAATTTTGTCGATCTCCAAAACTTAGAAGTTTTTGACCAAATCTAGGATGAATTAGGGTTGTCAATTTCAAACTCAAATGAAATCTTGACCATTGATTCATCAAAATATATGCCATGACCCATGATTTCTGCCACCATGGTGTTTCCAGTGTCTACCTTGTCATTTGATGTCATGAGTACGGTCCACATCATCATTTGTATGAAATTTTTCAAAAATCCTAAAAAATTATAATTTTTAAAAATTTCATAATTTTTTTTGAAATTTTCTTCAGTGAACTTGAAAATTTTAACCAATCTAAAATGAATCTCGGTCGTTGATCGCCAAGTCGAATGCGATTTGATCCATTGATTTTAATAACTCCTTAGCCTCCATGAAAACACAAAATCCGGCCTTCTGGGCCAAATTTAACTCTGCAACATGCAAATCGATGCCATTGATCATCTCCTCAATCATTCTCAATGCAATTTTAACTTGAATTTGCATGAAAAATTGGGGATTTCAGTCCAGTTTCACAAATTTCCCTACATTCATCATAGACCAAAACTCCACAACAACGAATTTTCCAAATTTGCGTCGGTCTTTGGCCCATACGGGTCTGACATTGAACCAAAATATCTAATACCACTATGTAGTGCTCCCACTACTAAACCCAACAAAAAATTTATGATACCACTAAATTAAAATCCATCTAGCAATGTTAAAAATATCTATACATCTAATATGATTATTTAAAAGCATGAATGCAATCTAATAAACATACATACAACATATTATAATTTTTCAAACTCAGAGTAAGCACACAACAAATAAATCTCACAATTAGATGCAATTCATTGAGGATTTAACATGCATTTAACAACATTACGAATGCAACCAAATATACATATACATAGTAGCATATAATTCACTCAAGAATATAGTATATGCACAACAAATAAAAACCCATAAATAAGAACAATGTAACAGAGATAAACACTTATTTTTTCAACCAAATGTGCAACCAAATGTAGAGAACGAATGTTCCACCCAACCGTATATTTGCTTCTCCAAATATAAACAAAAAATCACCTCTAAGATGGGGCTACAAATTCGAAATAAAGGGTGTCTCTCTTTTGTCCACTCACGTCCCAATACAATCCATAGCAAGCTAATTTTCCTACAAATACCCCAATCCACCATGTCTCCTCCTCTCAACCTACACAACCCAAGGAATGGGATCCCCCTTATTTGCACACGATCCCTCAAGCCTTCCCACTTCCCTTTGGGTATCCAACACAATTTGTCTAGGAATCTCTCTTGCTAGGGACTACAGGGACTTACAACTACAATAGGAAACTCATAGCAATGAGCTCACTTCTCTAGGGTAATTTCTCACACATAAATATCTTCTACATGCCCAACAACCTGCTTCTTCAAGCATTTACAATTCCAACAAGCTTCCCAAAACACCTACTATGATTACCTTCAAGCTTCAACACTCAAAACTCTCTGGTTGTCCTAAAAATTTGCATGTAAAAATTCAGTACAATACCCATTCAAATTTCTCTTTTACCCATGCATATTGACTCTCACATTCACCAATGTTGATTGTACTTATCTCCATGTTCTCAATAACTATATGAAGTGAATTTTCACACCCACCCTCTTACATGTGTTTAATGATTGGAGATTTGATAAACTCAAAAGGAAATTAGAAGGCTTAGACACAATAATTATTTTAGAAAGGTGGGTTGGGATTAATACCCATGAATAATTCCCCCTTGGACCCCCCTCTCTTGTGGAAACTTAGTCTCCATTACTCCATCCATGTCTATCTGCAATCGATGTTACATTTTATTTTATTATTTCGATATACAATGTTTACATATTACATTGCTTGGTCG
>ML801317.1:74504-112620 GCA_009831015.1 Picea engelmannii | reverse complement strand
GATTCTTAGCTTTGTTATTCTTTCATGCTTTGTCATTTGAGTCTTGTAATATAATTTGAGATTGATATATTGTGTGAGCTCACATATGTCTTTTGTCGTTCAACTCTTCACATGTTGTATTGCTTTCCTAGATTAGTTTCATTTCAACAATTTAGATTAGATTACTTCCACTTCAGGCCTGCATATATAGTGTGTGTGTTTCGTAAGCCTACGAACCTTGGATTGAAAAATTAAATAGTTGGGAAAATACTACAACGGAATTAAACGACAATATTTTCGCCTAACAAATACCAGGGGTGAACTTTTAGCAATGTGGTGTATTTTATATTTTGCATATTTCAAAAAGGTTAAAAGATTACAACTGGTAGGAGACTCGAAGATTATTATTGACTGTTTTTCTCATGAAAGAAATTTACAGGTGGTTTCTCTTCAGCCTTGGATGACAAAAATTCGAGTGTTGAGTGGGAAGTTTCAACAATTAAAAGCACAACACATATATAGAGAATATAATAAGGAATTTGATCAGTTATCTAAGCATGCAATGCAACTGGAAGAAGGTGTGATATACCATGCAGTGGGCACAAGAATTCAAATAGAGAGCTTTGAAAGAATGCCAATCAACTAATATATTTCTGCAGCAAAGTTGAAGATTATGATCTTTTGTCATTTTGAATCCAGATATGTAAAAAAACGAGGATCTATTTTTTGGACTGCATTTATTCCTCCAGGGTATGGTGATGTAATAGGGAATTATACTGGCTACCAACAGATAGAATTTTGTAAAAGACTTGTTATATTCACTAATATAAGTACTTTTCTGTATTGAAAAATGTAACTCAATATAGTCAGTCGCTTGACCTACCAATACAACTACCTACTGGTTTAGTATAAAAATTTACTTCATGCTCCATCTTTATTAATGAGAGTTTGATTTGATTTATATTATTATTTTTATTAGTGAATCATTTGCATTCTATTATAAAGTATTTAATGTGTATTATTGGATCTAAAATAACTTTCAATCGAATTGTACAAATTCTTAATATATTAAATGTTTTATAACTACACATTTATCTCCAATTTTTTTAACCAAACAAATAAATTTAAAATCAAATTTATAATGTGATTAATATTTATTATATTTGAAATATGAGTTTGTAAGTTGGAACTTTCTGGTAGCGGAGTTGCATGTAAGTAAGGGTTTGAGAATATTTGTAGGTTTTAGGGATCAACGACGAGCAAAATGGTAGTCAAAGGAGGAGGAAGCGAAAATCCCTCCTACAAGCAAGTGGTGGTGGATAGAGGGAAAGGCCCACACATAGTAGGTTTTAAGACACCACTGACAGGGACCTCGGGATTGGTGTTAGAGCAAAAAATCGAGGATAAACACGAAAAAAGAGAAAAAAATAGGAGAGGAGAACAAAGAATCTCGAAGCAAGATGCCAAATCCCTCACACCCAACTAGGGGGGAGGGAGAAATCCATGCAAACCAAAGACTAAAATGATCCCAAAAGTGGTTCTAGAAGACCCGCAGATGCAAGAATATAGAGACTAGAAGAAGATGCATGCCTTGATCTGCAAGTTTATGGGATTATGGCCCATCGAAAAAATCCTGCGCAGTTGGATTAAACATCAATGGAAACCAAGCGGGGAGGTGGATCTACACCTAGGATCAAAAGGATTTTTTACAACAGTATTCATGAATCTATAAGACATAGACAAGGTGTTCGAAGGAGGATCTTATTTCTATGCCTCAGCTAGAGTGTATATGAGACCCTGGAAGGAGAATTTTTCCCCGGAAAAGGAGACCTTTAAATGTGTGTCAGTTTGGCTCAGGCTCTACTCCCTACCATTGGAATACTGGCTACCTTCCACCTTTGAAGAAATAGGAAATAAACTAGGAAAATTTTTCAAGGCATCGGATGCAACTTTAAAAGGAAAGTACACCTCAATTGCAAGAATTTGTATAGAGATGGATGTCTCGAGGGCACTACCAGAAGCAATATGTCTGGAATTCAGATATGAGGAATGGATCCAAATTATAGACTATGAAAAGATCCCATTTAGATGCAAAATATGTCATGAACACAGACACCTACTCAGGGAATGCTTGTTAAATAAAAAGACAAAACAAGAAAAAAAAAACCAGGACGATGAAGGATTTGTTTGACAGAATTATAAAGGGAAAGGAAATAGAAGACAAAGAAAACTCCCCACAAATAGTAACCCATAAACAAAAAATAGCTTCGAATTTATGGGGAACCGAAATTGGGTCAGAGATATGGGACAGGGAAGGCAAGGGGAAAGAGATCCTGAAGAGAAGGAGACCAATAAAACAATGGAGAAGGAAAATCCTCAGGAAACCTTCGACAACGAAAAAGTTTCCACTGGAGAAGGAAACTGAGACACAAATACCCCAATTCATGAGGGGAATGGAGACTCTGAAATGACACCAAGCGAGGTTGGAACCGAGGATCTAAATCTTAGAGACATCGTAGAAAGGGAAGGGATAGACCTCCAGAATATTTTAGAGCAATGGAAAAAACAAGGTATGGACAACATACCTTCAGAACAACTAGACCGCATTCAGTATCTCTTCCTAATGAGGGAGGGAGAAAAAGTAAGAGGAATCAAACACATGCATGGAGAAATAGGGACCCTGGGTATCAAGGCGGGAGACAGTCAACAACATCACTCACCAAATAAAGAAAAAAGGAAGAAGGGGAGAAAATGTAAGAATGTGGCCTTGCAGGAACTAGGAGCGCTTATTATTAACTCTAGTAAGATAAAAAAAGTTGTTCCCTACCTCCCTTCCAAATGTTTAAAATGAAGGTTATCACTTGGAATATAAGAGGCCTGAACAACCCCAGGAAACAAAGAATTCTAAAAAATAAACTAAAAATGGAAAAACCAGATATATGTTTTATTCAAGAAACAAAATGTACAATAGAAAAGATGGCACAAATAAGTAAGAAAGAAAAAATGGAATATCTACAATGTTTTGGATATTGATATTCAAAATGTTGCTGGAGGCATCCTCACCCTTTGGAACCCACAAAAGGTGGAGCTTCTCTCAGCAGAAGCTACAAAGAATTATCTATCAGTAATGATGCAATTTATAGGGAATCCATAGAAGGTCATGTGCACTAATGTTTATGGCCCTCAACTACTGGAAGATAAAAAAAAATGATTTTAGACCTAGAAAACCTAAGGGATCAAAATATGAACCCTCATTGGATTTTAGCAGGTGATTTCAATATAATAGCCACTTTGGATGAGAGGAAAGGGGGTATTAGAATATTGGACATAGATGGATAAGTATTATCATCCTTCATCGAAAGAAAAAAAGCTGGTTGATATCATAAATAGTAATGGACAGTTCACCTAGAACACAAAATAACTCTACACCACCAAATAAAATCGATATTAGACAGGTTTTTAATCTTGGAATCAATAATCATACAAGGTATAATAATGGAAGGAAGCATTCTCCCATGGGGGGGCTTGGATCACTGGCTAGTTCTATTGGAGGAAAACTTTCAGGTAACCCCAAAAATTAGGTTGTTCTGGTTTGTGAGTTTCTGGATTGAGCACCCAACATTCAAGGAGAACATCAAGAATTGGTGGAAAGAGAACATCCAAGAACATGGGACAAAAATGTTTAGACTTCAAAGAAGACTAAAACACATAAAGGAAAAACTAAAGTAGTGGAATAAAGAATTCTTCGGGAATATTGACCAGGATAAAAAAGTTCTAGAATATAAAATGGGCCGGCTCCATGAACAATGTATCCAATAAGGATACAATGAGGAGAGGAAAAATGAGGAGAACCAATTGATTCAGGAATGGGAGGAAAGATGTAAACAAGAGGAGATCCTATGGAGATAGAAGTCCAGAGTGCAGTGGTTAAAGGAAGGGGAGAAAAATACAAAGTTCTTCCACAAGTCGACTATAGCGAGAATAAATCATAATAAAATCATGAAGATCTGCAACCAGGAAGGGATAGAGAGAGAATCCCACCAGGACATTGAAAATTCTCTAGTTAACCATTTTCAGAATATAGCTAGAGATCAACCCAACCTGGACCGAACTGAAGAAAACCATAGAATATTAAGGCATATCCCCAGAGTGGTTACAGAGGAGCATAACTTAAATATAAGCAAACCTATTTCTCCAAAATAAGTGGACCAAGTGATCCAGGAGATGCCAAATGGAAAGGCCCCAGGGCCAGATGGTTTCACTGTGGACTTCTTCAAATCTTGTTGGGATGTGGTTAAATATGATATTTATGGAATAGTGGAAGACTCAAGACACTCGACCTCAATCCTGAAAGCTATGAAATCCACTATGATCACCTTGATACCCAAAGAAAATGAGGCGAGGAATCCAGAAAGGATCAGACCAATAGCCCTTTGCAATGTGGTGTACAAGATAATATCTAAAGTTATAACTAATAGATTGAAGCCCCTACTCCCCATTTTAATTTCAAAGGAAAATTCAGGTTTTCTAAAAGGAAGGAAAATAATGGATAACATCATTGAATCCCACGAAATAATTCATACTCTGAAAAGTAGGAAAAAAGCAGGAATGATAATTCAACTGGATTTTGCCAAAGCATATGACAAACTAAGTTGACACTATATGGAAAAAGCAATGGAAGCCTTTGGGTTTGACAAACACTGGATAAAGTGGGTAATCACCCTTGTTTCCATGACTAGTTTCTCATTATTGTATAATGGAGCCCCAACAAAACCCTTTTACCCTTCCAGGGACCTCAGAAAAGGAGATCTGTTCTCCCCCTTCCTGTTTATTATTATGATGGAAGGGTTAAGAAGAACCATAAAAGATGCAACGGAAGAGGGAACTATAAAAGGTATTAGACTGTATGAAGAGTTCCCAAAAAAAACACATCAACAATTTGTGGATGACACAATGCTTCACGAAATTCCCACTATCAAGGAAGCTATAACATGCAAGAAGATCCTAGCTGATTTCGGAGAAGCCTCAGGGACATAAATAAACCACTCAAAATCTATTATATACTTCTTCAACACCAATATTGGTGTTCAAAGGAACCTCTCCAACATATTAGGCTCTAAGAGGAAAACCCTACCCACGAAATATTTGGGTGTGCTCTTTACAGACAAGGAAAGTAGGTAGACTACATGGGAAGGGATCCTAACCAAGATGCAAGAGAGAATAAAAAGATGGACCTACAGAACCTTTAATTTAGCTGGTCATTTAATACTAACAAAGACAATCTTACAAGCGATCCCATCGTACTTAATGTCGGTCTTTCCTGCCCCAAAAGGCATTTTACAGAAAATCAGAACAATCCAAAGAAACTTCTTATGGAGATGAGTAGAGGATAAGAAGAAATGGGCTCTAGTGGCCTGGGAGAAACTGTGTTGTCCAAAGAGTGAAGGAGGTCTTGGTTTACAAGACTCACAAGTAACAAATGATGCTTATTAAGAAAAAATATGGTGGAGATGGATTAAACACAACTCGATGCTGTGGGATAGCCTGTGGAAATAAAAATGTGCGCCAAGTATTAACCCTCAGGATCTAATCAGGTTCATAGGTACAAGAGAAGGATCAACCATATGGACCTTATCTTGGAGAAATGAAAAGTGGATCTAGGATCACAAATTCTGGGAAATCAGGAATGGCCAAACAACGATATTTTGGGAAGATGATTGGAAGGAAGAACCCAAGATGGAAAACCAAGACAAAGAAAGGATGAAACAAGAGATGCTTGGGCAAGGTAAAATAGGAGTTTTCCAATACTAGAAACAAAGGGAGGAGATAATGAAATGGAGAATATGGGACAATTTTCAAACTCAAGATAGAACTCGGGACGCTCAACTGGTTAAAGAGATGGAGGAGGAGGTGGGAAAAAGGAAAATTTGGTTCTCGGATGAGGAAGATCAACTGATATGGGGAAGGAAAGATGGAAGAGAATTCTCTCTAAAAGAATCCAGATATTATATAATAGGCCAAGGCCAGAGAGACATGGAACCTCATTGGCAATGAATTTGGAGTTACCATCAATGGACAAAGATAAACATGTTTAAATGGATGATCCTACAAAATAAAATATTGACCTAAGAGAACCTAGTAAAAAGAGGATTCTATGGACCCTCAATATGCCACCTCTGTGAAGCCTAGGAGGAAATAACATACCATTTTCTAGATGAGTGCACCTTTGCAGCCAAGATCTAGGACTGGGTAGCAATGGGGGTTTGCCAAACGGATAGGGTAAAGGGAGATATTAGAGCTACTCTAAGGAATTGGAAGGAACACTACAGTGAAAATGAAGTGGTTAACCTATGCTGGGGGTTAACGTCAAGGATGGTCATCTGGGAAATTTGGAAATAAAGAAATAGGAGACTCTTTAGGAATGAAAGTTTCCTGATCTTTAAGATTGTGGATTCTATCAAAACGCAAATAAGGGAGACTGTGTAGAGCAGAAAATTCATGTTTCAAAAAAACACGACGTCTCCCCAAGGACTTAGACTTCTTCTTTGGTTACAATTGAAAGAATGGAGCCTTAACTTACCTACCCCTTGTGCCCCACATATTCTCATAGATGTCAATACCTGGACCCCGCCTCAGATAGGCTTCTTGAAATTGAATTTCGATGGTGCGTCCAAAGGAAACCCGGGAAAGGATGGAGAGGGGGGAGTGATCAGAGACAATGGGGGGGAAATCATTCACCTGTATGCAGCTAGCATATGCAACACTACAAACAATGCAGATGACTTTTGGATCTTTGGAAAATGGTTTGGAAATTACTATTAGAGAAGGACAAACAAATGTCATAGTTGAGGGAGACTCGACTCCGGTAATCAACACAACAAAAATAATTCAGTGTGGAACCAACATTGGTAAGGTGATAATAAATTGGAGTCTAGCACAAACTATACAAATAATTCTAAAGCACTTACAAACCATAGTCACAATAGAATTCAGATGGATAAGAAGGTCGACAAACGTGTTGGTAGACAGGTTAGCAAACGAGGGAGTGATCCGGGTGGATAATATGCTGGATGAGACTTGGAGCAGAATTCCTAGGGGACAACTCATATCTAACTGCGAACACCTGGCGGATCTAGATCATAGTGGAAGATTTCAGAATGACAGTCACATCAAGTCTTACATGGGGCAGTCTGACCCGACATGGGAACCAAGCGAAATATGAGTATCCTAACACTTGGCCCTCAAATCTTATGTAGAGATTAGACGGGAAGGAGAATGTAAGGCATGTGGATGTACAATCCAACATAAATGATATAAAGGACAGATCGAGAGATAGCTTGGGTCATATTAATGGAAATCATGAGAAGAGAATGATGGTAGGGATGGAGGATAACCCTAAGTGGATCTCGGCCCCTAGGACAAGGTACATACACATAAAGACATGTTGCAAAGATGGAAGGAAAGGATACGAGGAGTTGAGAACCAAAGGGAGCATAATGGAAAGAAGTACCTCGCCGAAACATCAGTGAAATCATATTCTACACCTCATGGAAACATTATTAGAAGGTAAGGGTATTTGAGCGAGAAATCATTATAACCTTAATAACCGCAGGCATGCCCACAACTTGTTGAGATTATCCTCCGATGATAGTTACATTTCCAAGATCAGCTTGGTTAAAGGGAGACATCGGGAGTGGATCAAGAAGAGAGTTAGTAGACAAGAGGCAGGTAAGAAGAAGGCTTTGGTGTGCATGAAACACACCATGAGGAAGGGTAAACCCCTTGGGGAGGGAAAACCAAAAGGCTGGAGGAAAATGACAAGGATTGAGAGTGATGCAAGGGACGCAACAAGAATGTACCAAAACTCAGTCCCTCATAAAGGGAAAGAAGCAGTGGAAAGCTGGGAGGAGGATATTAAGGTGGAGTAATGCAGTAAGGAGATGGAAAAGATATCCCAGGAGGTAGATTGGATTAGAGACACGGGGGCTACCCCCACCGGGGAGACACTCTACCACAGAACTTTGGAGATGACGTGGGTCACTAAGATGTTAATAGGAAAGGTTAAGGTTGACCGAGATGATACTCGAAAGGAGGAACAATGAGAGATGAAGTCTATGCTGGAAGATATCCAACGTCGTGTGATCAGGTTAGAGACCATTGCCAAACTATTGGTGGATATAGAGAAAAATCAGCAGAGTAAACACGAGAGGCTAATTGCCCAGTTCCACCTATACCTGAGGTATGTCCACCATATGGACATAACACGGACATACGACCATAACACACCAACCCATATTCAAAGGACTAGGACTACCTTCCCTAAAGAAGACAAGAAAGGCCAGGAAGATAGAGTGATAGAACATTCCCAGGTTCTTTAGCTTTGTTGCTTTTCCCATTCAAAATTTTATAGTTCCCAAGTACAGGCAACTAAGCCAGAATATAGTAGGAAGGATGCCAGTTTTTAGCTGGATCAGATAGTCTTATTTTGTATTAAGTTTTAGTCCTCTTTGAAACAACAACAAAAACTTTGATTGGAAAGGGCTAGTCTGGTTTCTTTTTTGGCAGACTGGTACCCCCACCTTATGGGTCTTAATCCAGGAAAAAACAATATTTTGTTTCGCTAGTTTGATTTCCTCTTGGAAGACCAATGACACCTTTTTTGTATGATATTTACAGAAGTAATATAGTTTCCTATACTAATTTACAAAAAACAAAATATTTATTATATTTTACAACTAACCAATCCATCTTCCACTTGCCTTGGTCTGACTCCTACAATGCCAAACATGCATGCAGACATGAGGAAATTTGCATAATTATTATTGCAGGCAGATCGGAAAGTGTCCATTGCACTACCAAAATACAAGGTATCCAAATTCAAGACAACCACTACATCATGAGACATCTATTCAGAGGAAGTATAAGCATCTATGCCACCCTTGTTTTATGTGGTTGTGAGAAAAACCTTGAGTCAAATACAAAGATTATATCAACATTCATTCCCAATTAAATTATTAACAAATTTGTTTGAGGACTCAATATAAATGTATTACTTCTCGTTGGCAAGGAATTCATTAATGGTTTGGAGGAGGTAATTCACGTACAAATATTTGCGTAAACTTATAGTTATATACACTTAAACTAAAATGCTGCTTCAAAGGTGGGTGTGAGTCTTCAACAACGTTGTTATTTAAAATTTCATTGTATTTTTCTTCTCTCTCCTTCTCCTATGGAAATTGATTACACAAAGTGATAACACATAACACATATGATCATCTCCTAATTTTGATCTCAAAATATTTAACGCATTCTGTAATATTTCTCTTAGTTACAATGGCTAACTTAACCACCCATGGTTTAATATGATTACACTTCTCAAGTGCACATGATTCAACAAATTTAGGTGTAACATAATTGTGACTAGATCCTGGATCAATTAAAATGGAAAGGGATTTCTTATCAATCTTACCTTCAACTTCAAGAATTGTTGATTGATGATCTACTTGGTGGTCTTCTAATGTAGCATCGATCCTAGGAATAGTCCATGCTACATTATTAAACGTAGTAGTGGCATCTTGAATGTTATGAACATTATTTATGTTCTCCTTTTGAAATAGATAATTTTTAAGAAAATAGTCTTTGCCTAATCCCCAACACTAAGTAGGCTATCCTGGCCTCTTTCCCATCGATTTAGTTGGATTAATTCCACCTTGTGTTCGCTAATTATGTTGGAAATTATTTGGCTGACTTTTATAATGGGGAGGCTTGAACTCTTTCTCTCTCTAGTCAATATTCTCCTTCTTCTTTTCCATCCATACCTCGTGGACCTTATACTTGTTTTTTTTACATGATCATAACAATACAGAGCCTTTCTATTGGCATCATCTAGAGTTTGAGGTTCATCAAACTTAATTTTGTCTGTATGGGATTGAGGTAATCCACTTAAGAGATGTTGGATCTTTATTTTTTTTTATCTCTAATGTACTTGAAATATCTCGATAGTGCCAAACATTTATATGCATACCATTGATGGTTATCTATCCCAATTTTAAGTCATGTAATTATTTGATTTTACCATCATAGTATATGTCAGAGAGATACTTTTGCTGAAAATACTTCATGAACTGCTTCTAGATAACCTTTCTCTCACTAATTTTGTTGGCGTTTTTGAGATGTTCCCGCCAAATTGATGCTTTTCCATTTAAGTTGAATATGCCCACTTTGGATTTCATGTTCCCAAAGTAATCATGGACTTGAAATACTTCCTCATCCCAGGAAGCCAAGCCACAACTTCCTAAGTAGACTTTACCTCACCACCAAAAGTAAGGAGTTTTTCTTTCTAGAATGTCCCAAGCTAATTATCTCTCGAATGCATATTTCTCCTTTGCCTATGAGGAGAGGATCTTTAGCTTTTCAATGAATCTTTAGAGGTAGATGATTCATTATTAGAGGAATATAATGGTATATGTCTCCCATCATTGGTGCTTCAGGACCTCTTATTCCTTCTTGAACTTCTCCCACTTCCTTCAACATTATTTGAACTCCACCCACTATATAATTTCCTCTCTATATCTATTAATATTTCTAACATGGAAGCATTAAGTTGGTTTTGTTCATCCTAACCTTTAATTAACCTCTCATTGTTTTCTATGTAGCTTTGAAGTTCTACCTTCAAGTTCCTCGTTGTTTCTACAATATTCGGGGGAGTCTCTCAGTTTCTTCATCCATTAGACTTTTTCCCTACATTTCTTCCATACATATTTTCACCTATGATGTCTATTTCAAATCATAAGGGTTTTGTGCATCTTCCATGATGACAATTTTCTCAGTATAGAAAGACTAAGGCTCTATGTCCCTTTGCAACTCTGAGTGGATAACAAGTATTATGCACATCAACAATTCTCTTATCTTAATTAATGGTAGCGAAACATCACTTGGTAGTTTTAAAAATTCATGATTTCTAAAAATTTTGATCTTATTTGAATGCAATCGAATGATAAACCATTTTCTAATAGTAACTCTGAGAAATTATTTCTCACAGGGTTTATGAATTCATGTGTGAAATTGCAAGGGGCAAGGAGGAGGAATCCCCCTTGCAGCCTCCTTCTATCATTGCAGGCAAGTCAAGGGTGATGTCGTCATTATTTTTTTTTGTAAATCATTAATTGATTTTGTGCAATTTCCATTGATTCCACACTAATTTTTTTATTCCCATTCTAAGTCGATACTACAAATTTGCTCTGATAACTTTCTATCATGTACTTGACCTTCTCAATTCCCTTTTAAGGAGATCATTATATTTTTTTTCCTTATTAAATATTCATTACCCTTTATGGGTTTCTTAGTTAATTCCCTTTCAAATTTTGACCTCATTGTGTGGATAAAATACCACATGCAATTCGCTTTTAGAATCCATTGGTCCAACTCGATAGGAACACACATGCACATTCCCCACATATATTGGGCCATCAACTTGATTTGAATATTGGATCATAAGACCTATAGAATGAAAAGTCTAGTGGAAAAGGAAAATTCCATTAGGATATTTCAAAACATACACCTAAACTCTATCAGGCCTCTAAGAAAGAAATAGTTAGAAGGAAAAGACAATGCCATCAAGCCATTTTCAAGGAAATGCATGACTTCAAAAGTTAGGGCCTTTGGTGGTGGCACCCAAATGTTTGGGTTCATTTCACGCGTGCGCACAAACGAAGTTGTGCGTGCTCATTCAGAATTTTTTCATGCGCCTAAGGTAGTGCGTGAAGAATGACATAGTGCACGCTGGATTGAGTTTTGAAAGTGCGCACCATGCCTAAAATATTATTGAAAACAAGTCGGTCCCAGTTTTGATGTGCACCAAAAACCAACAAAATGCACACTGAAATCAAGAAAGGAATCATCGGGAAATCCTCTCAAATGATTACTTCCAACAACACAAGGGATCATGGAGTTGATAAAAGATGAGCTAGCAGGGTGGTTAAGATTGTCCTGATTCCAGAAGGCTATGTGGACTACAGGAATGTATCAGAAGTGTGCAAGGGATTTTTTTTCAGTAGAGTGAGTGGAGTAGAGCAGGAAGAGAGAGAGCTCCCAAGTAGATAAATCTATAAAAGGAAGCAACGATATTAGAAATGGGGCTAGCTAGATGTTTAGATGAAACTGATTGAGTTGATTGTATTGAGATAGCTTTGAGCATGTTGTAATATTGTAATGCTTCTCAATACATCCCTGAGTCTTTCATATGTTTGAAGTCTTGAGAGAATGTGCATTCTGTTGTATTTATGAGAACTTATAGAAGTGAAGATAAGAAGTTTTATGGCTATCATATATAATCTATTGAATTTATGCATATGTTGTAATGGAATGACTCTGGTAATAAAGATGTGACAGTTCTGTTCTATTCCATGTCTATCATGTATAATTTGGATATGTGTGTGTATTGTTTTACTTCTTAGTCCAAATAAATTGTTAGCTATGAGTTGCACGAATGCCACCGCGATGGATCTTTTTGTGTTTAGCCTTCATCTCTGTTAGGAGACCTTATGGTCTCTGTGATCCTGTCTGCATCTTGGGTGAAACCTTCATCTACCTTGGTTGAGGATTGATATGCAGATGCTCTAAGGTTTTTTTGGGTTAACTTTGGATGAACCTTGGTTCTAAAATCCCTAGTGTTAAGAAGGATGCGCAAAAGCATGGAACATAATACCAACAAATGGTTCCATTGTTGGGACCTAAAAGTCTTGTAGGGAATGATAAAGGCAATAGATGAGGTGGCATCAATCTTGGGAACAAATTCCAGAATGGTTGATTGAGAAAGAGCATGCGTTTTTCTTGTGGGTAACTCAGGGGCAGAAAGTGAATGTGAAGAAATGGAAAGATGACTATCTTTACACAAATATGCATGAGATTTTCTTTGTTGAATTTCCTTGTTTGTTGCATGAGTGGCTAAAAACAAAAACTGCTAGCAAATCTACTGTGTGGCCTTTGGAACTAGTGGTTTGGGATCATGACAAGCTTGAAAGAGTGAAAGTGTTGTATAATATGTGGACTAGGGCTATTGAATTCTGGTTTTCTCAAGTAAAAGAAGGACACATTGTTGAGTTTGTTGTGGAGTACACCGATTCTTTTAGTGAGGCTAAAAGAAAGTTCGCAAAAGATCCAAGGAAGCGGATGTTGTAAGAGATTCCACTCTGGATAAAACATGTTGTTCATGGAGAAAGGGATGATGCACATGGAGTCTGATCGAATGGTTGAGTAAACTCCCCTAGTGTTGGGGGGGGGGAGGATATTGCAAATATGGGGGAAATTCATAGATAAAATGGATCCATTGAGAGAATCCATAAATTGTTGAGATGAAGTGAGGAATGGTATGGACCCAGAGGAGCAGAGGAGAAAAATATATGAGAGATATGCAAAAAGATTTGAGATAAGAAGAAAAGTGGAGAAGAGAGGTGGAAAATATTTATCTAGGGGTGTGGGACAAGGGGTCGGGCCCATGATGAAGAGAAAAGAAACTACACCAGGGGGTAGTGCGAAAGAGTATGTTGTGTCAGAGTGTGGCATAGATGAGGATAGGTCCGTAGAGAGGCATGGCATAGAGTATATGGTGTCCAGTGGGGATACCCTTAGTGATAGGAGTAAGGTCCTAGTTTATGAAGTCCACACCCCTTGGTTGTTGCAAAGTGTCGCAACCTTAGAGAAAGATGAAGCATAGAGAAATGGTTCTCTAATAAGAGGAAAATATGGCACACAGAGCAGTAGTGTGTTGTTAGGAGAGAAATATAATGCTCAAAGTGGTAGTGCGCATATATGACAAGAATATATACCACATATTTGTGGTGCAAAAATAGGACAGGAAGATAGAGCGCAACGTGTTGGTGCATCGGAAGAAGACGAATATGGAGCCCCCCCTAGTGGTGGGGGAGATGAATTGGAAATAGTATATGGTCTTACACAACTACAAGTAGGCAACTCTCTAGGGCACCTCATTAGAAATTTTAGAAGAAGATGGACTTACCCCCCCTTTGTACCACCCCCCTTGCACATTTTTAATCAAGAAGAAAACACAGTGGATAGTGAAGCGATTGGAGTAGAAGAGTGAGAAGAAGATTATAGAAGCCAAGAGATAAGTGAAGAAGAAGGTGAATTTAGTACTACTTAACCTTGAGAAGTATTGGTGTTGAGAAATCCATCCCCTAGCAGTCAGAGAGGAGGAACTGACTCAGTTTTGAGGATGTAAAATCAGGACAATACCCTAAGGCTACCCATGTTCCATGAAATGGGTAAGGATGATGTAGAGAAACATTAGTTTACATGTGAAGAAATATGTTTTGTGAAGAGAATCATGAACGAAGGAACACAAATCGCACAGCTATAGACTAGGTTCATGGACAGAGCCCTAACGTGGTACATGAAGTACAAGGCTACTACGCCAATGAAACAAAGGAGGCCCCTGACAAAGATTAAGTAGGATTTTCTTAGGGAGTTCCCAAAACCTAAGTCAGAACCCCAATGTATCATAGAGATAAAGGAGATCAAGCAGAAGGAAGGAGAGACTGTATGGGATTATGACTAGTGGTTTAATATTTTATTGGATAGGTTGATGTTTCAAATCTAGGATGTGCAAAACAAAGCATGGTTTATTTCAAGTTTACTTCCTCTATTTGAGTTCCACTCCCCCAACATAAGGTGACAACTCAAGTGGAGGTGGTAGAAATTGCAATGCGCTTGGAAGCTACACCAGGAGGGGCATAGAAATTGATAGGTTTGGCATAGGTGTAGTCGCAACTGGCCAACTTGATGATGTAGTTGTAAGATATGGATAAGATGAAGGTCAGGCACGAGAATGTATGGTGTTCCACCTATCGCTCATAAGGTCATTGTAGATATGAATTCCTTGTACTTCCAAATTATGTGGTGACAGGTGCACCTAATCCATTTCCATATGGGAAGAGGGAATGGTGTGAGATATGCAGAAAGTGGGGCTAGGAGTGGAGACAACCATATCATCTCTGCTGCTAGAAATATATGTATGTTAGTTTAGGAAGCAAACTGAAAATTTAAGATGAAAACAAAACTTGGTGGGTATGACATGGATGGAGTCATGTTGGATCTGGGTTCCGACATGAATATTTTGTCGAAGAAATATTGGGAGGTGATGGGTAAAAAAAAATTGGTTTGGTTTCCCATCCAACTATGGTTGTCCAATAAATATAAAATCTACCCAATAGGTCTATTGGAGCAGGTGGAAGTGAACAAAAAAGGAGTAAAAACAAAGGTTGTCCCATGCCCCTGGATAGCTCTTTTCCACCTCTCTACTCTGCTTTTCTTCTTATCTGAATGATTCTTTCATATCTCTCAACTCCTTTTCTCCTTTGCTCCTATGGGTCCATACCATTCCTCACTTCATCTAAAAAATTTATGGATGCTCTCAACGGATCCATTTTCTCTATGAATTTCCCCCATCTTTGCAATCTCCCCCACCGGTGCTAGGGAAGTTTACTCAACCATTCGATCAGGCTCTATGCACATAATCCCTTTCTCCATGAACAACATATTTTATCTAGAGTGGAATATCTTCCAACATCTTCTTCCTCATACCTTCTGTGAACTTTCTTTTAGCTTCGCTAAAAGAATCGATGTACTCCACAAAAAAATCAACAATGTAGCCTTCTTTTACTCGAGCAAACCAAAAGACAATATCTCTAGTCCACTTATTATACAACACTTTCAATATTTCAAGCTTGTCTTGATCCCAAACCACTAGTTTCAAAGGCCACATAGTAGAGTTTCTAGCAATTTTCATTTTTAGCCACTCATGCAACAAACAAGGAAATTCAACAAAGAAAATCTCATGCATACTTTTGTAAAGATATTCATCTTTCCATTTCTTCACATTCACTTTCATCCCCCAAGTTTCTCGCAGGGAAAACTCATTCTCTTTCACATTCAACCAGTCTTGAATTTCCTCTCAAGATGGATGCCACCTCATCTCTTGCCTTTATCATTCCCTAAAAGACTTTTAGGTCCTAGCAATGGAACCATTTGTTGGCATTTTGTTCCATGCTTCCGTGCATCCTTCTTAACACTGTGGATTTTAGACCCAAGGTTCATCCAGAGTTGACCAACAAAAACCTCAGAGCATCTGCATATCAATCCTAAACCAAGGTAGAGGAAGGTTTCACCCGAGATACAAAGAGGATCACATAAACCATAAGGTCTCGTGACAGAGATGAATTCTAAACACAAAAAGATCCATCGAGAGTGGCATTCATGCAACTCATAGATGACAAGTTATTTCGAATAAGAAGTAAAAATGTACACACACATATCCAACTTATACATGATAGACACAAAATAGATCATAATTGTCACATCTTCATTACCAGAGTCATTCCATTACAACGGAGGCATACATTCAATAGATTATATATGATAGCCATAAAAATTCATATCTTCGTTTCTATAAATTATCATAAATAAAACACACTGCACAATGTGCATTCTCTCAAGACTTCATACATATGAAATACTCAAGGATGTATTGAGAATCATTACATGGTAAAATTCCAAGTAGGGCAGGGTATGGATCATATCTATCCATAATTTCTATGACCTTAAAGTCAGCCTTTGTTTTTACTCCTTCTATGTTCACTTCCACTTACTCCAATCAACCTATTGGGTAGATTTTATATTTATTGACCAACCATAGTTGGATGAAAAACTAGACCAACTTTGTTCTACCCATCACCTCTCAAGATTTCGTTGGAAAAATATTCATTTCGAAACCTAGATCCAACATGATGTCATCCATATCATATCCACCAAGTTCTGTTGTCATCTTAAATTCAAAACCAATGCACTTTTTCTTGCTAACTTAACATACATCCATTTCCAGTAGAAGAGTTGATATGGTTGTCTCCACTCTTGACCCCACTGTCTACATATCTCACACCATTCCCTCTTCCCATATGGAAATGTATTTGGTGAGCCATTCGCCACATAATTTGGCAATACAAGGAATTCATATCTACGATGCCCTTATGAGAGACATGTGGTAAAATGCCAAGTAGGGCAGGGTGGATCATATTATGGATAAATATCATCCATAAATATGGAGTTTTATGGCTATCATATATAATCTACTGAATGTATGGCTCTGTTGTAATTGAATGACTCTGGTAATAAATATGTGACAATTTTTATGTATTATGTGTCTATCATGTATAAGTTGGATATGTGTGTGTATTGTTTTAATTCTTAGTCCAAATAACTTGTTAGCTATGACTTGCATGAATGCCTCTCCCGATGGATCTTTTTGTGTTTAGATTTCATCTCTGTCTCGAGACCTTATGGTCTTTATGATCCTCTCTGCATCTCGGGTGAAACCTTCCTCTACCTTGGTTGGGGATTGATATGTGGATGCTCTGATGTTTTTGTTGGTCAACTCTGGACGAACCTTGGGTATAAAATCCCCAACGTTAAGAAGCATGCACATAAGAATGGAACAAAATTCCAACAAATGGTTCGATTGTTAGGACCTAAAACTATTGTAGGGAATGATAAAGGTAAGAGATGAGGTGGCATCCATCTTGGGAGGAAATTAAATATTGGTTGACTGCGAAAGAGCATGAGTTTTCCCTACGATAAACTGATGGGATGAAAGTGATTGTGAATAAATGGAAAGACGACTATCTTTACAAAAATATGTATGATATTTTCTTTGTGGAAATTCCTTGTTTGTTGCATGGGTGGATAAAAAGGAAAACTGCTAGCAACTCTACTATGTGGCCTTTGCAACTAATGGTTTGGGATCAAGACAAGATTGAAATATTGAAATTGTTGTATAATAAGTGGAATCGGGCTATTGACTTTTGGTTTGCTCGAGTAAAATAAGGCTACGTAGTTGATTTTGTTGTGGAGTACACCGATTCTTTTAGCGAGGATAAAATAAAGTTCTTGGAAGGTACGAGGAAGCAGATGTTGGAAGAAATTCCACTTTGGATAAAAGATGTTGTTCATGGAGAAAGGGATGATGCGCATGGAGCCCGATTGAATGGCTAAGTAAAATCCCCTAGCACAGGTGGGGGAGATTGCAAAGATGGGGGAAATTCATAGAGAAAATGGATCCATTGAGAGGATCCATAACTTTTTGAGATGAAGTGAGGAATGGTATGGACCTAGATGATCATAGGATAAAAAGAGCCAAGAGATACACAAGAATCATTGATATAAGAAGAAAAGAAGGGCAGAGAGGTGGAAAAGAGTTAACCAGGGGAATGGGACAAGGGGTCGGGCCCAGGATGAAGAGAAAAGAAACCACACTAGGTGGTAGTGCAGAAGAGTATGTTGTGTCGGAGTGGAGTATATATGAGGATAGGCCCGCAAAGAGGCATGGAGTAGAGGATAGGGTGCCCATTGGGGATACTAGCAGTGATAGGATTAAGGTCCTAGGTGATGAAGTCCACAACCCTTGGTTGTTTCAAAGTGCTGCAACCTTAGAGGATGATGAAGTGTAGAGAAATGGTGTCCTCATAAGAGGAAAAGATGGAACGTAGAGCAGTACTGTGCTGTTAGGAGAGGAAGATAATGCACAAAGTGGAAGTTATCATATAGGAAAAGAATATAGAGCATAGATTTGTGGTGCGCAAATAAGACAGGAAGATAGAGAACAATGTGTTGGTGTGCTGAAAGAAGACAAATATGGAGGCTCCCCTAGTGGTGGGGGAGACTAATTGGCAATAGTAGATGGTCTTGCGCAACTGCAAGTAGGAAAATCTCCGGGTCATGTAATAATAAATTTAATAAGAAGATGGACTTACCCCCCCTTTGTACCATGCAAATTTTTAATCAAGAAGAAATGATAGTGGATAGTGAACCAATTGGAGTAGAAGAGAGAGAAGAAGAATATAGAATCCAAGAGATAAGTGAAGAATAAGGTGAAGTTAGTACTAATTTACCTTGAGAAGTATTGGTGTTGAGAAATCAAACCCCTAGCAATCATAGAGGAGGAACCATCTCAATTTTGAGGATGGAAAATCAGGACAGTACCCTGAGGCTACCCATGTTCCACTAAATGGGTAAGGATGATGAAAAGAAACATTGATTTACATGTGAAGCAATCTAGCCTGTGAAGAGAATCACAGATGAATGGATAAAATTACACAGTTGGAGATCTTGTTCAGAGACATATCCCTAACGTGGTACATGAAGTACAAGGCTACTGCGTTGGCGAAATAGATGAGGTCCCTGGTAGAGATTAAGTACGATTTTCTTAGGGAGTTCCAAAAACCTAAGTCAGAATCCCAATGTATCATAGAGATAAAGGAGTTTGAGCAGAAGGAAGGAGAGACCATATGGGATTATGACCAGTGGTTTAAAATTTTATTGGATAGTTTGATGTTCCAAATCCAAGATGTGCAACATGTAGAATGATTTATTGCAAGGCTACTCCCCCCTATCCTATTTTATCTAACCCAATAGAAGGTGACAACTCAAGTAGAGGCAGTATAAATTGCAATGCACCTGTAAGCTACACCAGGAGGGGTAGAGATGTCGACAAGTTTGGCATAGGTGCAGTCACAACTAACCAACCTAAAGATGCATTTGTAAGATATATATGGATAAGATGAAGGTCATGCATGAGCACGTATGGTGTGCCACCTGTCACTCATAAGGGAATCGTAAATATGAATTCCATGTCATAGCCTTATGAGCGATTCCCACATATGGTCACACCATTGGATCCATATGAAGTTGACTGATACAATGAACTAGTGGATGAGGATGCACAAAGCTCAGTCATTGAAAATATTTATAATATCACAGGCCATAGGGAGGAATAAATCAACCCCACCATAGATGGTGAATTAAGATGGAGAAGTGTTAAGTATTATGGCACAGATTTTTAGGATTCCATGGATAGGTGGCATAATAATAGCTATGAAGTTTCCACTCGTAGATGCACAAGGATAACGAAAGCAGTGCACTGGATTGGATCTTATTTTTGTGATGCTCCATGGTTTGATGGGATAGGGACGGTGGAGACATTTCTCATACAAATGGAGAAAAATATCCCTGTGAAGATACGACTTCAGGCCATGGATGCAGTGGTTCGAGGGACACATGCATGGTGGTGGGAGAAGCACCATTTGAATATTCAAATTTGGGTGCAAGTAGCTAGTTAATAAAGGTTCGGTTCCAACCCATCGCTGATTTTGAACTAACTAATTGATACAAGGGAACTGAGGATCCTCAAGAACACTTTTTTTTTTGTGAACGAAATTCAACCTCTAAAAATATCCCTCAATCTCAATGGGTACATTAGGTTTTCCACACTATGGACATGGTCTGATCCAGGTGGATATTGGTGGCCACCCACCTATTCCAACTAGCTCCTATTGACAATTTTTAGTTCAACACATTCTTCTGTAATTATTTGTAATTGTGGGTTCTACACTTCTGAGGCTGTATGAATCCATACATAGCTTCCATGTGGATATTGGTGCCCACCCACCTAATCCACCTAGATTATTTTGGAAGTTTTCATGTCAGTACATCTTTCTATACTTCCAGGTCCATTTTGGGGCCCTAAACAATGCTTTTTTGGCTTGCCACAGTCAAACTATAGACGAAGTCAGATTTTGATGGAATAATTTGTATTTCTCAAAAATACCTTTCTAACAAGCTATCACGTGCCTAAAACGAAGTTTGTATGCAAAATTTATGAACTCGAGAAGTTGAGGTACCAACTTACCCATCGGGGCCCACATAACTTTTGGCGTTTCATCTCCTAGGGTTAAGTTTTTGGATGCATATGGTTTTGGAATTCATGAGTAATGTTAAAAAGGAATCTAGAGCCTCATTGTAATCATTCTACTTAGATGGATGTGCGTAGCAGCCACATATCTCCTCAGAGATAACTACCACCATTCGAGAAAGTTGTTTCAGTTCTACAGTTTTACAATTTCAATCTATTTTATTTATTCAATAGAAGTTATTGTTCACTAGATATATGATGTTGTTCTCTGTATCTCTGTGTTATGGTATTCAATATGCTATTCATTTCGTTCCACTCATAAATATGGATTACTGAAATCATAGCGGTTTTCTCTTCATTTGTTTTTCTTTGTGCATGTCCTCGACAAGATCTTGGTACAAGAAGCTGGGACTCAAACCAGTCAAGCCTTTACAAAATCATATGTGCCGAATCCGACCACAACTCATGGGGGATGAGAAGAAAGACGATGGAGCAGGAGATCCTTTTAAAATGTTTCTCGAGGAATTTGTTGCGCGAACAAGGAACGAGACGATGGACAACTTTGCACAGATCCTTCAACGACTTCCCATAGAAGACACATCTTCATCAAGATGCCATGCAACCCCCTTCAAGGTACAAGTAAATTTTGATATTCCATTATTTGAAGGAATAATAGATGCAGATGTTGTAGATAAATGGTTGAATCTGCTCGAAGGGTATTTTTCGGTACACAATTTTTTTGATAGGGAAAATATTACTTTTGCACTCCTCGAGGCTGTCCCCCATGTTAAGGAATGGTGGGATATGTACTCTGAGCAAAGGGCCATAGAGGAATATTCAATATTTGTGGTCTCCCCCACCTATGATTCCTTCAAGGATGCCATTAAAGAACAATACTACCCCATTGGAAGCTACGAGGACCTGTACACAAGATGGACCATGCTGCGTCAAGAAAGGGACCATACAGTACCAGATTTCACCAATATTTTCCATACTCTTCACACCAAATTGGGTATGAAAGACTCTGAATGAAACCTGGTGCTCAAATACCGTGACTATTTGCACAGATACATTTAAACATAAATGGATTTTCTATACATCACATCATTAGGTGTGACTTATAGATATGTTGTCAAGATCAAGCAAAAATTTAAGCGGAAGAGGCGGGAGTTTGGATCTACAAATTACTCACAGTCGAAGCAGGGAAAAGGCGGTTCCAACCCACCAAACAAGGGACATAGAAAAGATGGCCTCTCTCAGGACATTCAGTCCAAGATGAAAACCAAGAACGGTAATGAGAATTCGAAGAAGGATAGGAGAAAGTGGTGTGAATACCATAAAATCCCTTTGCACAACACCAAAGAATGTCGCTCCAAGCAGTCACTAGGGACTGAGATGAAATATTTCTAGTCAGAGGTAGATTCTGACTCTAAATCAAATCCAGAAAGTGGGAAGTAGATCATCGATGCTGAAACCAGTGCCACTGTCGCTACCACCAAAGTCCATCCAAGAAAACCAGAAGAACCAGAGGAAGGGGAACACCTATTTCACCCATAGATGTGGGTAAAGGGGATTCCGCTACATTTCATTGTCAATAGCAGCAGTCAAGAGAACCTAATTTCAATAGAGGTCGTCAAGTGGCTGGACGTGCCAATAACACTGCACCTGCAACCCTACACCATCGGTTGGCTTCACCAAGGACGAGATCTCTGCATCAACCAATATTTTCGTCTTCCCTACAACATCAATCCCTTCAAAGATGAGGTATTGTGTGATATTTCTCCCCTTGAAGTTTGTCCTTTAGGCCAACCATATTTGTAGAAGTGACATGCTATGTATGAGTCTAGACCCCACAGTTTTATTATTACTTTGGGTAGACAATTGTACATGATACCAGAGGTAGCGTCGCCTGTTGCTATTTCTTTAATCTTTGCTAAGAAATGCAGTAAGGTCTTTTCATAGAACAAGAAGTTATTCTTCTTTGTGATCCATGCTCGCAATAAGAAGAAGGTTGTCGCCACATCTGTGACCTATACACAGAGCCTCTCTTTGCAGCAAAATCAAGTGAATGGGATTGTGGAAGAGTACAAAGACATATTTTCCTCACCCACCAGGGTACCAATGCACTGCCAAGTAAAGAGTCCAATTGATCTAACCCCCGATGCACCATTTCCTAATGGATCAGTCTATCGTCACTCCTTGATGGAAAATGACAAAATCAAGCACCATATCCAAGAGCTGGTTCAAAATGGGCACATTCGACCCAACTCCTCCCCTTGCGGAAGCTCGATTGTGCTAGTGCAGAAGAAAGAAGGGCCATGGAGGCTTTGCATTGATTACAAAGGATTAAACAAAATCATAGTTAGGAATCGGTACCCAATTCCCCGAATTGATGACCTTCTTTACCAACTCAAGGGGAAAAATTTCTTTCGCAAGATTGACCTAAAGTCTAACTACCACCAGGTTCCATTTGAACCAACTAATGTATGGAAGACAACTTTCAAATCTAAAGAAGGTATCTTTGAATGGTTGGTCATGCCCTTTGCCTTAACAAATGCACCAACAAATTTCATGATATTAATGGATGATGTATTGAGACCCTTCACCAACTCCTTTTTGGTGGTATATCTAGATGACATCCTCATCTTCAATAGAACTTGGGAGGAGCATATGCAACATATTCAACAAGTTTTGGGCACTCTAAGGCATCACAAGCTATATGCAAACTTGGAAAAATGCTCCTTTGGCATGAACAAAGTCCAATACTTGGGCTACATTGTTTATGAGCATGGGGTACATGTGGATCCAACTAAGATCCAAGTCATTTGTGATTGTCCATCCTTGACCACACTAACCGAGCTTTAGAGCTTCTTGGGACTTGCCAACTTCTACCAAAAATTTATGTTGGGATTCTCCCATATTGCATGGGACCTTAGCCAAGTGACCAAGTGAAATGTAAAGGAAAAGTTCATATGGGGGAAGACACAACAATGATCAATTGATGATCTGAAGCATCAATTGTGCTCAGCTCCAATATTCTCCTTACCCGATATGAAACAACCATTCGAGAATGAGATTGATGCATCTGACTATGTTGTAGGCACATTTCTCACTCAGCACGGTCATCTAGTAGCGTACATAGTAAGACACTCTCAGATACTGTCTGGAAATACCCCACCTATGAAAAATAAATGTATTCAATTGTGCAAGCCTGCCTTCAATGGAAACATTACATTCTGGGAAAGGAGACAATCATCCACATTGATCACAAGCCTCTTTAGTTCATACAGACATAGCAGAAGTTGCAGAACAATCGCCATCAAAATTGGTCCACATACCTACAACAGTTCCATCTCAACATCAAGTTTAAAACATGGAGCACAAATCGTGTCTCTAACTGCCTCAGTCTCCTTCTCATTGCTGCACTCACCACAGTGTTCCATTCCTATGGGCATGAGGCATCAAAGTGGCCCCAACTTTATCAGCATGACCCTAACTTTGCCACCACCTATCAACTCTTGGGTACATGCGCGAATGTCACCGATTTTCACATCTAGGATGGACTATTATACCATCTGGGCCACCTCTATGTTTCCACAAGAGAGCGTGCAAAGATGATTTGGGAGGCTCACTACAATCATATGGTAGGACATTTTGGTGTGGAGAAAATTGTGGCCGTTCTATAGAAACATTTTTATTGGCCAAAAATTTGAGAAGATGTCAGAAAGTATATCAGATATTGCACTGCTTGTGCCATTTCCAAGCCAACCATCAATAAGCAAGGCTTATACACCCCTCTTCCTACTCCTAAGATTCCTTGGGAACCCATCTCAATGGGTTACATTTATGGCCTTCTGTTCACCAAGAACAACAATGATTGTGTATTTGTGGTGGTTGATCGGTTTTCGAAGATGGCCATTATCACATCCTGGAAGAAGAGAATCACATCGACAGATACTTCCAAGGTTTTCTTCGAACGAGTGTGGGTCCATTTTTGGATACCACAGACGATCACCTCAGATCGGGACATCAGGTTCCTCAACACATTTTGGTCGAGTCTCTAGTCTTTGTTGGACACCAAGATCACTAAATTCACTACTTTCCACCCCCAAACTGATGGCCAGATAGAGGTTGTCAATATACAATTCACATCCTGCGCATATACAATTCTAAGCATCTGCATACATGGGATGCGAGTCTTCCCTATGTTCAACACAACTACAATAGGGCTCTCTATAGCTCCACTGACCATATCCCATTTCAGGTGGGGATGGGATTCCAACCCTTGGGTCCCATTGATGTTTCACTACCTCTTGCAATCACACGGGAAAAATCTTCCCATGTTCAGTCTGAGGCTGACAAAGCCATCAGATTCATTGAGCAGATTCAACACATCCTTCAATAGGTCCATGTGATTTTGCAGAAAGCCAATTCTAAGTATAAGAAGTTCCATCATTAACACCAGGTACCACACCAGTTTCAGGTGGGAGAAAAGGTCTGGTTACATTTGTAGAAAGAGAGCCTTATAGGACCCCATCGAAAGCTTTGCCCACTTCACTATGGGCCTTACACTATCACCAAGGTTGTGGGTAGTAATGCTTTTGAGCTCAACACTCCACCCTTCCTTGGTTTGCACCTAGTGTTCAATGTGGACCTCCTTCGTCCATATTTTCCACCATTATTGGACACCTCGTAGATTTCATAGCAGTTGAACCCAACATAGCTTAACCCTAATTGCATGGAACATGCATCCACTGATTAGATAATGGACACATAGGACAAGGGAAATCGCCATCAGAGGATCCAACTTTATTGGGTTGTCAAGGTAGGGAAACTCCTACACTAAGGAAAGTGGCTCACCCAGGGCCAAATTCAGTAGATGTTTCCTCATATGATGGGGGAAATCGATGCAATGGAGACCATTTCTTCCTATTGGGGGAGGAACGATCCAAGTGGATATTGGTGGCCACCCACCTATTCCATCTGGCACCTCTTGAAATTTTTTAGTTCAACACATTCTTCTATAATTCTTTGTAATTGTGGGTTCTACACTTTCGGGGCTGTTTGAATCCCTACACAGCTTCTAGGTGGAGATTGGTGGCTACCCACCTAATCCAACTGGATTATTTTTTATTTTTTCATGTCAGTACATCTTCCTATACTTCCAGGTTCATTTTGGGGCCCTAACCAATGTTTTTTTGGCTTGCCATAGTCAAATTGTAGACACAGTCAGATTTTGATGACACAATGTGTAGTTCTCAAAAATACCTTTCCAACGGGCTATCACACACCTAAAAAATAGGTCGTATGCAAAATTTACGACATGAGGAATTTGAGGTACCAACTTACCCATCGGGGCCCACATAAATTTTGGCGTTTCATCTCCTAGGGTTAGGTTTTTGGATGTATAGGGTTTTGGCATTCATGAATAATGTTAAAAAGCCCTCTGGAGCCTGATTGTAATAATTTTACTTAGACAAATGTGCGTAGCAGCCACATCTCTTCCCAAAGATAGCTAGCACCATTCGAGCAAGTTGTTTCAATTCTGAAGTTTTACAGTTTCAACCTATTTTATTTATTCAATAGAATTTATTGTTCACTGGATATCTGTGGTTGTTCTTCGTATATCTGTGCTATGGTATTCAATTTTTTATTCATTTCGTTCTTCTCATAAATATGGATCATGGTCCAAGCTGGTACATCCAGGAGGAACTCAAGAGGCAAATGGTCGAGTGGACCCATATGAGTTCTTAGTTTCTTTTAACATTCAACTTTATAGCAGAAGATTTGGCTCAAAGAGAGGTGCTTTGCCAGATTAAGAACTTTATTTTCCATCGACAACCAAAGGAAGCCACACCCAGGGTGTAATATACCTTATCTATATTACAATGTTCATTAATTACTAATTAAATCATTAATGTAATAATTATACTTTTAATGTAAATTCACGTCTTTATAGATAAAAATACGTGACTCTACTGATGTACATGTATTTATACACGTGGTACATTGAATAAAACAACGAATAAATAATTTATTAAATGTTAAATATATATTTCATATATATCTAGTTTCATGCTTCCAAGTGGTATTTGAGAAAAATATCTATCATCAAATTGAAGTCACATGAATAAGTATGGAAACCATAAATACCATACTTGGAAACATGAGAAACATTATGGAGAATATGAGTGACACTCTTGAAGAAATGAATTATTCTGTGAATAGAATAATAGAAGAACAATTAGAGAAGGCAGTGTTGGCGTACTTAAAGGAGAGGGGTTTCAACCAAAACCAAATCTCACTTCAAGAAGAACATCAAAAGAATCCCTCTGTCACCAAGATGAACCCTGAGGTCACCAAGCTAATTCCTTCATCCTCCTTATGGTGCACCATTAATGGTAATACTAATGATGATAGTAACAACTATAGTCGTAGCATGGATGAAGATGAGAAAAACAAAGATGAAGAAAACCATAGCGTGGATGAATATGAGAAATGCAATTCCTTTTATCACCTTGGTTTTGATTTGAAATTTTATGAAACCCCCGTTGGAAAAGATCCGACTTACAACAAGAGTGGTTTTGATATTGACAATGGTGGTTTTGGTGGTAAATTTTATGCCTACGATGGCAGACGAGGAGAGCCATATGGTTCCCATGGTAAATATACATGTTCAGGTACAGATGCAGGTTCTAAACTCCTAACAACATTTGATGATTTTGGTAATTTAACAAATATTACCAAGGTTGTTCCCAAGGCCGAAACACAGGACAAAGGAAACAATGTGGAAAAATTCAAGCTGAAGATATTTCCAGATTCATATTCTCATAGTACCTTGTATGTGCTTTTCCAGTTTGGTATGAATAGACTTCGGATGTGGGATCCAAACGCAAATAGAACATTAATAATCTATCTTCTTGAGACTATTACAAAATGGGAGGTGATTAATCCTTTAGTGTATACTTTCTGGGAAAAAATATTGGTTGACCTTGATCCAAGGCGAATAAGGCTACAATCAGACCACTATACTATAAGTAAATTTCTCGACACAATGGTAGCTGCTTGAGTTTAGATTCAAAATATGAGTGTTGACAAAAGTAGTGGAAATAATAGTGACACGTACAAAAAATATGGCCAACTCATAGAAAAAAGGAAAAGTTCACTTGCCATAGAATAAGGAAGGAACATGAATAATCATTTTTTTGTAGCTAATCCAACTAGCAGTGAGATGTTTGGTATACATAATGCTAGTCAAAAATCCATGCTGACTGCAAGTGATGAGAATTTTAATTTTGGGGAGATCCCTGACCCAATGCCATCATTTCTTTCCTTTGACATGGTAGTAAGTTCTTCCATGAGTACTATCTCGCATTCTAGATATGAAGTTAAATCTCGCCTCCTTCCTAAGAGTCAAGGTCGTGGTAAAAAATTTCCAGGTCCTCGAGCTTTGAGGATTGTCGCTTCTATTGAATTTTTTCAAGGCCTTAATCATGTTAACGTCTCATCATTGGACTTAATTTCATTTGCTGAAGACGCTAATCATGATGAGTCAACCAAGGAAGTAAGCAGTTTGAAAGAAAAATATATGGATGATATTACCAAAAAGAATGTAGGAGGTGTTCAATTTGAAACATTGGATATAGAGAACACACATGAAGATAATATTAGCAATCACTCTTGTATTGAAAATGGGGACACACTTTCTTCACCATGTGGGGAGTTAAACAACAATGTAATTCCAAGAATAAATTCGAATCAAAGTGATCATAAGTTGGTCCTGAATCAAAATTTACAATTACTTCCCAACTAGAATGGTGGAAAGCATGGAAATAAATTATACCTCACAGCTAGGGATGTCTCTTCTTGATTTGAAACAATAGTTTGGAAAAAGGAAGAAGCCAACATGATGAGTGATGCCAAGGTTGCAATTTGCGAGATTCCTTTTGCTACTAATTCGTATGATAATTCTAGGGGTGTCAATGGCACTTGTGTTCTTCGTGTTTGTGTCCCCAAAAAGTTACTTATTTATGCTTCCAATTTTTTTCACGAGTTTGAAGAGAGTGGAGGCTTTGGTTGGTTTTATGAATGCAAGCCCAAGCTCGACTGGGCCACTCGAGTTTTAAAAAAATGAATAGATTAGACTGTTGACTGGAGTGTACAAAAATATTTTGAAAAATGTCGATGTAACTCTAATAGAAGGTGGAAGAAAGATTATTGATCCACATATGGTGGAAGTGTATGGAAATGAGATAGAAAGGGGGGAAATTAGACGACGGTTTCGACAGTCAATTTGGTGCAGTTCGAAAATAACAAAGATTGTTTGGAGAAATATGGAAGAAGGTTGGCGTATTGTTTACAATGGTATTTTGAAGCTAAGAAGTAGGTTAGAAGACAAAGCTAGATACAATGCATTGGTATAAGACGAATACAATATGGTTTATGTTGTTATTTTCAACATGAACATGCACGGTGTGGAACTATATGATAAATATAGTGTTTCATTTAAAGGGTACATCGCTTCAGTGGCCTTACCAAATTTAAGGGATGTTCAATGTAATAAGTTTCTCTTGAGAGAACTTGTTAAAAGATGTTAAATTTATAAAGTGATGGTGCGATGGGTGTCACAAATGTTTGACCCATTGCAGATCCACTTCATTCCAATGCACACCTTTCCTACACTCCCTTAAATTGGATTCAATGTTTTTCATGACATGATCCATAATCACGAAATGCATATGAATGTGAAGAAATCCCTCAGGAATCTTATCAGTTGAGATCATGAGGGAGAAATAATTGACAGAGCTTTAGTGATAAAGGTTCTAGCCATTTTTGAGGATAATGGTAGGTCTGGTGACATATTGGGTTTTGAAACAACCATTTTTGAAGGTGTTGGAACTTACTATTGTGAAAACGTTGCTTCATGGATTTTATAGGATTTGTGTACATATTATTTGTTGAAGGTGGAAGAAAGTTTGAAATGTGAGGACAAAAGTGCCTATTATTTTCACTCGATCAACCAACCAAAGCTATTAGAGATTTTACAAAATGAGCTACTTTCCCATTTCCAGACTTGACTTCTTGAAAGTGAGTATTCATGCTACCTTGCACTGATCAGGGAATATAGGAAAGATGACCTTTCAAGGATGTCTAGGATATTATGTAGAACACCTAATGGCTTGGAAACAATTGCGAGTATATTTTAAAATTTTTGTAATTAGTGAAGAAACATCAATAGTTAGATAGATAGAATATTTTTCTTTACCTATGCTTCGAGGACGAAGCTTTTTAGGGAGGGATGACTTGTAATATATCTTATGTATATTACAATGTTCATTAATTACTAATTAAATCATTAATTTAATATTTATACTTTTAATGTAAAGTCACATCTTTTTAGATAAAAAGACGTGAATCTACTCATGTACGTGTATTTATACACGTTGTTGTACATTGAATAAGAAAATGAATAAATAATTTATTATATATTAAATATATATTTCATATATATCTAGTTTCATGATTCCATACGATAGTCTGGTTGTATCATCAACTGGTGGAAAAATTAAAAGAAACAATACATTGTTGGAAGATTGATGTTGACAATATTGACGACGATGACCCCCATGGAATCCAGATCAAAGAGTCTGAAGGAGATCACACACTAAATGGTAAGGCAGTCGAGATGGCTACACCAGACTATAATGGCTCAATAAAAACCAAGAAACATAGTATTGGCAATAAAGAAGCACCCAAGATGGACATCATTGGAGATTAGTGGGATAAGGTGACGATCACTTAGGTTGTTGACCACCTTAAGGAATACGAGGACTTGTTTCCCTGAAGATTTTATGAAATGAAACTTGTAATTGCAGTATCATTAAGTGCCATGAATATTCAACTCAAACCAGATGCCAAACCAATCAAAAGGAGGTCTTATCGATTAAATCCCAAGTATAAGGAAACAATGTGCAAAGAATTAGATCAAATGTTGGATGCATGGATCATTGTCTCTATAGAGGAATCTGGATGGATTAGTCCTATGGTGGTGCAACCTAAAAATACCAAGGATATTCAAATCTATTTCAATCTAAGAAGTCTCAATGTAGACTACATCCATGACCCTTTCTCGACACCCTTAAGAGATGAGGTGCTGGAAAATGTTGGTGGCCGAGAAGCCTACTCCTTCACATATGGTTTCTTAGGATATCATTAGGTTCAAACCATAGAGGAGGATCAGGAAAAAAAAACCTTTTCAACTTAATGGGGGTCATTTGTGTACATGGTCATGCCTTTTGGCTTGAAGAATTCCCCTATAGTATTTTCTAGGATAGTGATCGAAACTTCAAGGAGTTTATCCACAAGTTTCTTGAGGTATACTTGGACGATTGGACTATGTTCAGTTTGTTAAAGGAACACATGCAATATCTTCGATTAATGATTGATCGATGCCGCCAACTACAGATATATTTGAATTTGAAGAAATGCATCTTTTGTACCCCCTTTGTTATATTGTTGGGCCACATCATGTGCAAGGATGGATTACTCGTGGATCCAACTAATATTTCCACCATATTGGATATGGTGGCTCCCACTTTGATTCAGGAGATGCACAACACGTTGGGTCATACAGGGTACTATTGACGGTTCATCCAAAATTATGCTCATATTGAGGCTTTGTTGGAAAAGTTGTTGTGTAAAGATGCTAAGTACGAGTGGACACTAGAATTCCAACAAGCCTTGGATACCCTCAAATAAAAATTGGTTACTTCTACCATTCTGGTTTTTCTTGATTGGTCAAAGATATTCCATGTCCACGCTGATTCTTCGTCTATTGCGCTGGGCACCATTCTTGTGTAGCTAGGGGAATACAACATTGATCACCTAGTATATTTTTCTAGTCGCAAGATGTCTGATGTCAAAAAAATTATATACAACAACTTAGCGTGAGGGATTGGCCATGGTATATGCCTTACAAAAATTTCTCCACTACTTGTTGGGGTCGAATTTCAAATTCTTCACTGATCACTTGATGCTCAAGTATTTGGTCAACAAGTTGGTGTTGGGTGAAAGAATTTGTTGTTGGTTGTTTCTTTTTTAGGAATTTGAATTTGAAGTTATCGTTAAGCTTGGGAAACATAATTTTGGAGTGGATCATCTGTAACGAATCAAGATTGGGGAAGTTGCTACAAGCCTTGATGATGAACTCCCCGATGTACAACTCTTTCAGGTCAAATTTGTGCCTGATTAATTGGCCAAAATCGTGAAATTTCTCATAACTAGCCATGCTCCCATAGGCTATACCTCGGTGCAACATTGTCAACTGGTGACCCATAGTGTCAATTATTATTTGATTTCTGGACAATTGTATAAGTTGGACACAAATGGCATCCTATGTCAGTGTGCTCTAGAACATGAATGAGACTCCATCCTGTACGAAGCACATGAAGGTATTGTTGGAGGCCAAAATGTCGGTAAGGCTACTACGCGCAAAGATTTGGTGTCCCTCCCTCTTTTTATAAACTAAAGACTACTACAAATGGTGCGACATATGTCAACGTGATGAAAAACCCTACCAAAGAGACGAGCTTCCTTTATTTTTTGTGACTGCACTAGAGCCCTTCGACAAATGGGAAATGGATTTTTTTGGACCCATCAATCCTCCCGCATGTCTCACATGGCCATGCTACATTATTACCACTATTGAATACCTCATGAGATGGGCCGAAGTAACATTAGTCAAAGATTGTATAGAAAAAATAACGATGCGCTTCATTTTTTAGAATGTCATCACCATATTCGGCTGTCGAAGGGTGTTGATGAGCGAATAGGGGTCACATTTTTTGAATGATACCATTCAACAACTCACTCGTGATCTCATGATCCATCACCAAAAGAGAACACCCTATCACCCTCAAGCCAATGGTACGATTGACGATTTTAATAAAATTTAAGAGCATGCTTTAACAAAAGTTTGTAATGTGTAGCGTGATGACTCAGATCAGTGCATCCACACAATCATATGGGATTATCGAAAATCATGTAAAAGGTTGAAAAATCACACACCATTTAGATTTCTCTATGGAAAAGAAGTAGTCATGCCACTAGAATTTGTTGTTCCTAGCCTCTAGGTCTCCCTAGCAACCCAAATGACCAATTATCAGTCCCTTCAACACATGTTAGATGAGCTAATGGAATTAGAGGAAGACTGAATGATGGTCAGTTTCAGACATATGGTTGAAAAGGAAAGGCAGAAGGCATGGAACGACCATAACCTACGCTAGAAAATTCTCCATATTGGATCTTTAGTATTATTATATGACAACAAATATTTACACCATCCTGGAAAGCTACATATGCATTGGTTGGGTCCTTTCCAGCTAGTCTACATAAGTGATGCAAGTGTTGCCAAGATGGAAACCTTACAATTACAACTTCTCAAGGGACTAATTAATGGCAACGGGTTGAAGGTTTACTATGGCCTGCAGGGGTCAACCGTCATATAACTCCTTCTCTCAACCTTGAATATTGTTAGAGTATGTTTAGTGTAGGATGTACAATAGGTATCACATCTCGTAGTTGGCATAATTTACCTTTTGAAAAACATAACATTCACATCAGTCACATAGGTGGACTCGATAGATTGAAATTTTGTGCAAATTTTCTAGATTTCCAAATCAGGCTGATACTTTTTCGTAAGTACAAGGCTCAGGTACTGTCTATATATCCCTACTGCTCTCTCTCTATTTGACTCCCAAGTCAACCTTCAACTATTGACTAACTAACTGTGTCAAGAAGATCCAAAGGTGATATGAACCTATTTCCAACATCTCCCTTGTTAGAAGGACTCTATGGAGATCTAAGAGGTGAAATCATCTCTATACACCCCCCTTCTTGGAGCACAAACATAGCCTAAAGTTTCAAAAACTTATCTTGTATTAATGGATTTGTAAATATATCAATGATCTAATCATATGTTGATCCAAAATGGATTCGAAACAAACATGAATGGTTAAGAAAAATAATTAGCAAAAGAAGAGGCTACATAGGCTACATATGTTGTTTCTATGACAACCATTGAAGAGGCTATGGAAGTTGTTGCTATAGAATTGGTTGAAGAGGATGCATAAGATGTTTCTATGGAATCCATTGAAGAAGTTACGAAAGATATTTAAGAGGTTACAATAGAAGAGTTAGTGGTATCACTATGGAGGAATAGGATGGATAAAAGTAGTTCAAAGCTAGGGAAGTAGATGGAGTAATAGGTTGCAATTGTTAACATGATGGCCAGTCATTGACTTAGTCAACTACCCACTCGCCACAAGGAACTTTGAGTTTCTAATGTAAGATCCAAATAATTAACAAAAGAAAAAAAATGGGAACCCAGACAAGAATGCTACCGACAAGAGAAAGAAAGGGGAAAATAAAAGGGTAGGGATGTCTGGCCTTCTGTCTACCCTGACAGATCCCTACATTTCCTATATCATATTACACAACAAACTGGAAGGGGTTCCTCTTCCAAGATTCATATAGCATTTATTTTTCCCTATAAGCAAATTTCTAAAGGCTAAGAGAGAGCCAAATACTCTATAAAGACCTTTGTAAATTTCCAATTAATAAAGATTGAGCGTCACCATTCCAAGATGGTTTTCCCAAGTTGGGTTTCTAGGATCAATTGTTATTTATTGTTCTTGTACTCTTCTATATGTTTTTATTTTAATGTGTTTAATAATTGTTGTTTTTTTCCTCTCTGAATGCTAGCGTATATTCACGTGCCAAAAGTGTGCTACTACATTATTTGGATTTTGGTAGCATTTAGGTAATGGTTCTTGTGTATAGGAGAGATCCTTTCATTCCCATTTCATCCCCTCAAGCAATGGGACATTTCTATATACCCGCATAGGCACCAAATCCATTTTTGAGCTCTTAGCAGCCTATTTGTTTTAAATATGGTCCACAAATGTGTTTTTGAACTCTTAGCAACCCATTTATTTTGAACACGGTAGAAAAATCCATTTTGGGATCCAAATGACTCATTTTTTTAACCTCGATTACAAAATATATTGTTGCATACAACCACATTGTGATTTTTTTTGTATTGTTTGGAAGCATTCCTAGTGATTCTTTATAGCTTGAGACATAAAATAATTCACTTTCCAATGATTATTACCTCTTTCATTGGTTTTTTTGTTTTCTTGGTATGTGTTGATGGGGCCTAAATCCCCTGTTTCAACAGCAGGAACCAAACCCACCACCGAGGCCCAATTAGACTCTGCAGCGTTTGGAGTGGAATGGTTCTCCAGATCTTATGATCTGGCCAGAATATCGATGGGATTTGTGTTTTCTGGTGAAGGCTCTTCCTTCAGCTAGGACAATTATTTTTTCGTATTTCTCTTGGGTGGGGTTGGTATGAGAGATGCAAGCCAGTATAAGATAACTTGACAAATTACAGGACGAAAGTTTTAACTGGTGGGAAGAGGTCAAGATTGGGATAACCCGCTGCTCAAACATGCAGACAATGATTCTATGCCATAGGGCCTAGTACTAATACATTAACCAAATGAGCATCCAACTACTGTCTGAGAAAACTAATTAACAAAAGAAAACACATACGTAATCAAGATGATGGTAAGAAAAATAATTCATCTACCATAACATTCATCACAGAACAACACAACGATTTATATTCATCATTAAAGCAAAGAACATCAAGACATTGCACCAGATAACTTGACAACATAATTAATTACTCTTACTCATTTACTGTATCATTCATGGAACATGAAAGGAAGTAATTATTCTCCAACTCTAATCACATACATCTGATGAAAATAACTTGTCTTTGGTCCAGAAGGACTTCTCAATTCACACCAATCTCAAAATAATTATCAACAGCCAAAAAAGAAGAGTTCTTACAACAACCATCGACCCCCTACTAGACGGTTGATGTCTCTGTTTATAATATAAAATTCAACCAAAATTAACGGCTAAACATGGTTCAAGCCAACCAAAAATTACCATGTGGCGTGGTCACCCAATAGTTTCTTTCAACAGTCCACTTGAGATGTCTCTTGAAATGGGTGACTTATTTCATATCTAGACCAACTGATGAAAAGACCTTCATAGGTTTGAGCTGATGAGAATCCGTGTTGTTCTATTGGAGTTGCATACTCCTCTGATATCTACTACATGCGTTCAATACTTTTCCAAACTGGCATTCAGCTATTGCAGCATGGCTCGAGCTCTAATCGGGTGTCCCGCCAGTTGTTGTACTTGCCTTGGCATTGCATCAGTGTCTTTGCTCATTCTTCGGCCTATAGCAAGTTTCGTTCGGTATGTATCTCGAACATGTCACTTGAGTCGATAAACTGATCGGGAGCACGGCTCTCGGAGAACCTAGAATCCTTCATTGCGTCGATGATTCAACTTCAACCTTCCTTTTGAGTCCTTTAATGAGGCCACCAAATAGGATTCGTTCGGCTAATCGGGGAGTATTCTTTCCTGCAATCAAGACATAAGATGTTTAGTGATTTGAGCAACTTATGATAAGACATAAATAAATTGAAAAGACTAATACGTACCTGTGTAGCCTGCTAATCTCAGTCATTTAATACTTACTTGATCTCAGTCACTCCTTAGAATGACCTGTCATGACTTAGCCGAAGCCATCGCTCCTTTTGGTTAACATGAATTATGTTAGCGTATCATGGAGTGGAAAATCAAGTACGACATCCGTGAGCATTTTAAATCATCATAGTAATTATTTGACCTTTGGTGTTGAAAAGAGATGTCGAAGGTGAGCGTGTGCACACATACTCCCCAAAAAGGTCAGACACAATAAAAGGAAAGTTGTTAAATGCCTCCAGAATCCGTATTATCAAGCATGTAAAACATCATTCGTTAAATAATGGAGGTTTGGAGAAAGATCAGAAGGATCGTACCAGACGTTCTCTGTAACTTCAATCGATGACGTTTACATTCTCTAGATTGCATTCATCAAACAACTGTGGTGCGTCGAATACTTAAACACCATTTCATGATGTGCGAGTGTTGCATAGACACACTATGTTTCGCTCCTTCATTTTTTCTATAAATTCCAGGAGTTCTGTGGGAAATTTTACGCTTACGTCGAGCTTATACTCTCTGGAATTACATTCTGGAAAATTCATCTTGGTGAAGTTCTACGTGGACGTCCTCCATCACCTATAGACTGATACACTGCTACATAATGGGATCTCCTCTAAACATGGGACAGAGTCCATGGGGTAGTTTTAGTGCTAGGTTTGAGCCCCAGCATGCATGGGATTCCTTTTCGTCAGCTTCCCATGTCTTTGAAAGCCTAATAGGAGTTGCAGGTTTTGGCTAAGAGATGGTGTCAGCATCCTCAATGGAGATTTAATATGAAAAGGGTGTGTCTTAGGAAGGTATGTTTCTAAATGCACCTTCTCAGGAGCCAAAACCACGGAGAAGAGGGGTGCCTATAAAGGATATGACCAAATGGGAGGAAACCCGCCTTTCAGCTGAGATGAGCGCACGTCCAATTGTTGAGGAGTTTGTGGAACTTCCTCACTTGTCGAAGCCATTTGGGATTATCGACAGAGGAGACGAGAGTCAAAAGGGAAGGGGAAAAGCACTTGGTCCTCGCGTAGAGATTCTCGTTCAATATTTAGAGTGGGATAAACTTGCAATAGCCAAGCTCTACCAAGAAAATAGAGAGCTACGACATCAGTTGGCGGCGAAAGACCAGGGGATACCGTCATCGCAGGGTCACGCAGGAAACACAGTTTGGCTTCAGAGACGGCTCCGGGAAGCCCATGATACAATTGTGCAGTTGTGTGAGGCACAACATGCGACGGAGGAAATGAACATAGTGAGAGGTGCCAGTAGTGGCCTGGGGAAAATTTCATATGTGGGAACGACATAATGGGTGATCCTGCGTCTTATATCCTCCTGGGTGTTGCTCTGGGAAACTTTTCCAATTTTGTTCTTTTGTTGTAAAGGTATTCTTGATTTTATTGCTACTGGGATGGCTGGTCGTGGCGTGGATTAGTTGTATGTAATATGAACTTGGCAGGAGCCCTTAATATTAAATATTGGAAGTATTTTGAATGTATTAAGCTTTCTTATAGACAATTAATCCGTGTTTATTATCACAAATTATTAGTTCGCACACATTATTAAATCTTGCAATCGTTATTGTTGTACCAAGGTTTTTGTTGATAAGTTTCTTCTTGTGATATGTACAATGTCAATTGATGCTTACGTGGCATTATCAACCCTGGGCCATAAAAAATAATTAATTATAAAAGGCATTCGTTGGTAGGTAAGTATCTTACTTGGGACTTCGCTCGTGTCAACGTATCGAGGTCGAAGGTCGGC
>ML801317.1:0-69844 GCA_009831015.1 Picea engelmannii | reverse complement strand
GATACTTATTTTATTCATATTAACTCTTATCTCTTATCTCCAATATTATCTCTTTATTTATTTATTATTATTATTGGAAGTATTGTTTTAGGGCTTGACCGTTCACTGGGAGAGCATCAGGTTCCCCCCTCAAATTTTTCAATCGATAAGTACCTACCCCAATATTATCAGCTACTTGGAAGGGGCCAAGCCATAGGCTTTGAAACTTAGAGTGTTTTCCCTTAGGTTCATTTGCTTTGTCCCACTTAAGCACTAAGTCTCCTACTTCAAAGTTCTTTTCCTTAGATTTATGCTTATCGAACCATCTTTTCACTATCTGTTGATGAGCCAAGAATTTTGACTTAGCCTTTTCTCTCTCTTCTTCTAGCATGAGCAGAGTGTTGGTCCTCTATTGCATGGCCAATGAGGGTTCTTCATTAGAATCTTGGGCCAATTGGAGAGATGGAAAATAAAGCTCATTCGGGAGGATGACTTCTTGTCCGTAGTCCTATGGGGAATTTCCTATGGCTTCTTTGGGTATGACCCTATCGAACCACAGGGTATTATGAAGTTGATTATGCCAATTTATTTGGTTGTCTGTAACCGTCTTCTTCAGTATCCTTACCAGGTTCTTATTGGTTGATTTTGCTACACCGTTTCCCCGAGGGTAATAATTTGCAGAATACTTGATTATGATTCCTTTGTCCAGAGCAAACTCCATCAATAGGGTAGAAGAGAAGTAATTTGCGTTATCAAAGACTAGAACATTGGGGACACCAAACCTCGTGATCAACTGTTGTTCTATAAATTGGATTACTATTTTCTCATTTACGTGAGTCAGAGGAATGGCCTCTGCCCATTTTGTGAAATAGTCGGTGGCAGTAAGAATGTACTTGTGTAGTTTGGAAGAGCTAGGCAAAATTTCTTCTATGATATCCAACCCCCACTGCTCAAAAGGTCTAGAGACAGTCACAGGCTGAAGTGGGATTGCTACCCTTTTCTCCTTGCCAACACTTAGTTGACAAGTCTTACAATTCCTAGCGTAAGTATGAGCATATTTGAACAAAGTGGGCCAATAATATCTGGCTCTCAGAATTTTATGAGCGGTGGTGTTCTCTGCAAAGTGTCCTCCGACGGGACTATCATGGAGTTTCGTCAGCACCTTTTCAGTGTCTTCTCATTCAAGACATCTCAATAATACCCCATCATAGTTGATCCGGAAGAGTACCAAATTTATAAGACGATACTGTGCAGATTTCAATCTTAGGGCTCTCCTTTCCTTAGGGTTGAGTTTCTCGTGACAAGCCCCGTGATGAAAAATATAAGTCAAATCCTTGTACCAAGAGTCTTGTGTTGGGGAGATGTATGCTACTTCATTGCACCATAGTGCCATTTCGTTTTCCCACCCGAAATCTTCATTTGCTTGATCCTGGGCTTCGACTGCGAGCTTACACAGACTTTGTCCTTTTACTAGCTTGGCAAGTTTTATATCTAGATCAAATTTCTGGACTACTGCCATCCAGTTCCCCCTCCTTTCCCCCATTTCTTGTTGGGTAAACAAGGATCAGACTGCAGGGTGCGACACAATCACCTTAGTGTGATTTTTTGAGAATGTAGGACCTAAAATGTTTTACTGCCTTGTAGACCGCGTAGGCCTATTTATCTATGGCAGGATAATTGAGCTCGACTCCTTGAATATTAGTACTCATAAAGGACATTGGGGCTTCGTTGTTGTCATCATCTTTCTAGGTCAAAACCGCGACAAGCGATTGGTCAGAGGCGAAAGTATACAGGTTAAAGTCCCTATTGAAATCATGACTTCACAACACCGGGGCTTGAGAGATAGTGGCTTTGATATTGTTGAAAGCGTCTTTCTGTTCATCATCCCATTTGAATTTGGAATCCTTTCGAATCATCTTTTGCAAGGGTTTGATAATTTCGACGAAGTCGGGAGTGAACTTCCTCACGAAATTGATTTGCCCGAAAAAGGACTGCATGGCGTTCTTGTTATGGGGTAGCGAGAGTTGAGATATGGCCTTAATTCTTTTGGGGTCTATGTGAATCCCTTCTTGAGATACAATATGACCTAACAACTTACCTTCCTCGATACCGAAGATAGTTTTCTTAGGGTTCAGTGATATACCGTATTTCCTGCATCTCTCGAAAATCTGAGTTAAGTGTTGGATGTGTTCTTCTCTATTCTTCGAATACACCGTTATGTCATCTAAATAAACTACCACACACTTATCGATAAGTCCCCAGAAATTCACGTCCATGGCCCTTTGAAAGGTTTCTCCTGTGTTAATTAAGCCGAAAGGCATGCGCTTATAAGTGAAGGTTCCCCATTTGGTTCGGAAGGTAGTTTTTAATCGATCTTCTTCTGAAACCAACACTTGGTTGTATCCTGAGAAACCATCTAGTAGGGAGAAAATCTACAAGCCTGAAACAGTCTGTAGGAGTTGTTCCATCGGCGGGATAGGATAATTGTCCTTTTTTGAAGCTCTGTTGAGGTTCCGAAAATCTACGCATAGTCGGATTTCTCCTGACTTCTTCCTGTCACTGGAACAAGATTTTCTACCCAGGCATAATGCCTAACTTGGAAAATTATCTTCGCATCTAAAAGCTTCCTTAACTCTTGATACATGAGAGGTTCCAGGGATGGATGATACTTTCGGAGCTTCTATTGGAAAGGCTTCATTTCGGGTTTCAACAGGATAGTGTGTTGAATAATGCGGGTGTCATACGTTTTTAAATCCTTATAGGACCATGCGAAAACATCTTGGTATTGTCTGAATAATATGAGGTAGGCCTTCCTCTTTTCCTTAGATACAGTTTTGCCGAGATTTACATTCTTCAGGTTCTCTTGAGTCCCAAGATTCACAGTTTCATGGAGGGGGCAAGAGCTACCAGTCTTCGCGTTTTTGGGTCCTTTAAAGCGATCCTTTAGATCAAACAAACTTTCTATATTAGCTACCCCCTTTGGGATTGTGTGAGCTTTCAAATTTCCAACATCTTGTCCTCTCTGGGGATTAGTTTTAGTTGTCCTCTCTCGGAACTTTTCATCATCTATGGCTAGGTCTTTGAAATTTTTTTGGTTGGTCAAGACGTTTATGATTTGCTCGTCACCTTCAAAGACTTTCCAATTAGAGATCTTGTTTGGCACTGATGCTTTGTAAAGAAGCTCCACAGTGAATTGGGAGGCTTCATAATCTTCTAATGGCGATAGTCGGGAAGCGACTGTGGCCAAGGAGTCGGCAAGAATGTTCTTTGCTCTCGGGATTGCAGTGATATTGAAAGCGTCAAAGCGCTCTATTAGCCTATGCACCTCCTACTGGTAGTTCTTAAGATGAGGCAAATTACAATGAATAGTATTCCTTACTTGTCTAACAATGATATCAGAATCCCCGAAAACCTTCAATTCCTTGATACCCAAATCTATGGCTTTTTTTAACCCTTGTACTAGAGCTTCATACTCGATGGTATTGTTGGTACACTCGAATTCTAGTCTACAAGATAGTAAATGATGTTTACCCTTCTGATCGATGAGTATGCACCCGACTCCTAACCCTTCTTGCGATTTAGATCCATCAAAATAGAGGGTCCAAATTTGCGAATGATAATATCTCCTTTCTCTCCCTTCGTCGGTGTTATGTTCTCCAACCTTTTCCTCCAGAAGTCCTAGCGTGGGGTTTTGATAGAAGAGATAATATTCTCTCAACGTCGAGGATTCTTCTCAAAAGATCATTTCAGATTTTTGAGTAAGAGGAACATTAGATAGGAGAGGAGCAAAGTTGTCGAAGTGAGAATCACAAGAATAGTTTCCCAATATGGGGAAGTCGGTAGAGGTTGGTTGGTTTTGGGTTTCCAGATCAGTGACCATATGTTTCAGATATCTTTCCCTATCGATTCTGATCATGTTCTTGTATCTCTTCAGTGGTAGCCAAAGGTGTGCCCAGTCGGTACTGAAATATCCGTTCAGTTTTTCAGACCAATCTTGTCTCAACAATAGTCCATATGCCTCAGGGATATCCACCACAATGATGTCAATCACCTGCATGAAATTAGGATGCATCAATATCCTGATCATCATGTCTTTGAGATCTCCCATGACCTTGACCTGGGTTATGTCTAGTTGTATGACATGTTTATCTCTTTTGAGAGGGACAACACCTAATTTATTACACACGGCCAAGGGCATGACATTAGAGGATGCCCCTGAATTGACTAGACAATTGTGAATATTCCTGTTGAAGACTTCAAATTTCAAAAGGAAGGGTGGTACAAAAGGCCTTTCTTTCCCACCTTTCGAGTAGGTGTTTATGGTTGGCTTGCTTGCCAGATCTGTTGGGGGGAGAGTCTTGTTCTGACTATCGTCATTGGCCTGGTTTCCTACCAAATTTAGAGCTTGCAATAGGAAGTATTTCTTCTGAGGAATTCTACATACGTCCATAACTGATATATTAGCTTTCAACTTCTTCAAATCTTCGATTACGTTATATTGTAGTTTAGGAGATTCTTGGGTGTGGATGCTTATAGGCTTTTTATTGGGGGCGAAAGGTGTTTTAGGAGGTCGAGAGTTAACTTACTTTGCGAGGCCCGGGTGGCATGGACATATTTCGAGCCGGGTTGGCCCTTACTACGTGTCTGTACTGTTGATACCTCTGTGGGTTGTTCTCGAGACTCAAACAGATCACCTGAAGACGTGATCATGTCAGGATCCCATATCAGCATGGTTGTGTCTCGTGGTGGGTCAGCTTCTTCCTGATCAACATTATTCATGGTCAAACTGCTTGATTGTTCGGTCAGGGAGACTTCATCCAGAAAACAATTGGCCATTAAATTAATGGCATGGAACCATTGAGGGAATTCTCTTTATGAGTGGTTCTCTTGGTAGTAAGTACAGAAAGAATCAAATGCGACATTCCCTAGGTCAATGTTTAAGTTGGCTGGGGGAGGTTCAATTGATTTGAAAGGATGGTATCTTTTAAAGAAAGGCTTATAGGGTCTTTGGCCTTGGTTTCCTTCCCCTGCGCTTCCTTTCATGTCTATAATCTCATTCAATAGTTTCTTGACCATGCGCTACAGATCTTCTATATCTCCATTACCTTTGTCAGGAGTTTGTTCAGCTGGTTTCCCCGACAGTCTAGTCAAAAGGAGTCCTCTTCTAGGAGGGGGGTGGCTTTCTTTTCTCACTAGAGAAGCCTGACCTTCTTTACATCCTTTCATCTGGAATTCTATCGGAAATAGAAGCTGGGAGCACGTTGGCATAAACCTCGATTTGCAACTCTTGAGTTGGTTTCGGGGCGGGCTGAAATTTGTTTAGGATGGTCGTGAATATTTGATTGAAATCTTTGACCCTCTCTTTTGGGGTCATGGTGGCTACGAACAACTCATCCATCTGGGCTCCTGTAGTAGTTTCTTCCACAAATTTGTCTAGAAAATCCTTTTGGAATTTAGTCTAGTTGGTTATGGATCCTACTGGAAAATTAAAATACCACGTGGAAGCCGAATTTTCAAACGTGAATGGAAAAATTCTGCATACTATGTCTTCATGTTGAACGTTCATAAGCCTGATCGCAAGTATGAATTTCTTGATGTGATCTTCAGGAAAACCTGAAGTTTTAGGATCATACTTGGGGAGCAGCTTTTCCGGGTGCTGGGGAAGATTATGTACTCGTCCCGGGATAGCCACAGCGTCTCCGGCCAACCAAGGTTGGTTGTCTTGAAGTGGAACTTCTCTTTCCTCCCCATGACCATTGTTCCCTTCCATATCTTCGGAGTCGGAGTCAAACTCGTCTTCTTCCGAAAATTCGTTATGTTCGTAGATGTCGCCGACTAATGTCTTGGGTATTAGATCAAGAGGTTCTTAGATTTCGGTAATCGCGAAATCTATTAAGTCTTTGACGGAGTGTACGAAAACTTTGTCGGGAGTGCTGACTACTAATTTGTTTTTTTGTTTTCTTTGAGGGAGGATGGGGGTGAAGGGAAATGCACCGATTCGTCAGGCGTAGGCTCTGGTAACTCTCTTGAATTGATTCACTTCCTCGCGAGGGAGGGCGTAAGGTATTTCAGGGTGAAGAGGTCCTTCCTCAGAATGGGGTGAGTTATCCACTTAGAGAGTACTTGGTAAGCATGGGTTGTCTGTCGGATGACTAGCCATGCATGTGGGCCATTATGAATCTGTAGGCTATTTGAAATGTTATATAACTTATATATTCAACCATTCATTCTCGTCCCTCCTTCTAGCGCCAATTATGTTGATGGGGCCTAAATCCCCTGATTCAACAACATGAACCAAACCTGCCATCAAGGCCCAATTAGACTCTGCAGTGTTTGGAGTGGAATGGTTCTATAGATCTTGCGATATGGCCAGACTATCGATGGGCTTTGTGTTTTCTGGTGAAGGCTCTTCCTTCAGCTAGGACAATTCTTTTTCCGTATTTCTCTTGGGTGGGGCAGGTATGAGAGATGCAAGCCAGTATAAACCAACTTGACAAATAACAGGATAGAAGTTTTAACTGGTGGGAAGAGGTAGAGCTTGGGATAACCCGCTGCTCAAACATGCAAACAATGATTCTATGCCACAGGGCCTAGTACTAATACGTTAACCAAATGAGCATCCAACTATTTTATGAGAAAACTAATTAACAGAAGAAAACACATACGTAATCAAGATCATGGTAAGAAAAATAATTCATCTACCGTAACATTCATCACATAACAACACAACGATTTATCTTCATCATTAAAGCAAAGAACATCAAGACATTGCACCAAATAACTTGACAACATAATTAATTGCTCTTACTCATTTACTGTATCATTCATGGAACATGAAAGGAAATAATTCTTCTCCAACTCCAATCACATACATCTGATGAAAATAGCTTGTATTTGGTCCAGAAGGACTTCTCAATTCACAACAGTCTCAAAATAATTATCAACAACCAAAAAAGAAGAGTTCTTACAACAACCATCGACCCCCTACTAGCTGGTCAATGTCTCTGTTTATAATATAAAATTTAACCGAAATTAACGGCTAAACATGGTTCAAGCCAAACAAAAATTGCCACCTGGCATGGTCACCCAACAGTTTCTTTCAACAGTCCACCCGAGATGTCTTTTGAAAAGGGTGACTTCTTTCATATCCAGACCAAATGATGAAAAGACCTTCACAGGTTTGAGCCGATGAGAATCTGCACTGTTCTATTGGAGTTGCATACTCCTCTGATATCTACTGCATGTGTTCAGTACTTTTCCAAACTGGAATTCAACTGTTGCAGCATGGCTCGAGATCTGATCAGGTGTCCCATGAATTGTTGTACTTGCCCTGGCATTGCATCGGTGACTTTGCTCATTCTTCGGCCTATAGTAAGTTTCATTCGGTATGTATCTCGAACATGTCATTTGAGTCTATAAACTGATCGGGAGTGCTACTCTTGGAGAACCCAGAATCCTTCATTGCGCTGATGATTCAGCTTTGACGTTCCTTTTGAGTCCTTCGGCGAGGCCACTAGGTAGGCTTCATTCGGCTAATCGGGGAGTATTATTTCCTGCAATCAAGATAGAAGACGTTTGGTGATTTGTGCAACTTATGATAAGACATAAATAAATTGAAAAGATTAATACGTACCTATGTAGCCTGCTAATCTCAGTCATTTAATACTTACTTGATCTCAGTTGCTCCTTAGAATGACCTATGATGACTTAGCCGAAGCCTCCGCTCCTTTTGGTTAAGATGAATTATGTTACCCTATCATGGAGTGGCAAATCAAGTATGACATCCGTAAGCGTTTTAAATCGTCATAGTAATTATTTGACCTTTGGTGTTGAAAAGAGACGTTGAAGGCGAGCGTGTGCATGCATACTCCCCAAAAAGGTCAGACACCATAAAAGGAAATCTGTTAAATGCCTCTAGAATCCGTATAATCAAGCTTGTAAAACATCATTCGTTAAATAACAGAGGTCTGGAGAAAGATCGAAAGGATCGTACCAAACATTCTCTGTAACTTTGATCATCGACGTTTACATGCTCTGGATTGCATCCATCAAACAACTGTGGTGCGTCGAGTCCTTAAACACCATGTCACAACGTGCGAGTGTTGCACAGACACGCTATGTTTTGCTCCTTCATTTTTTCTATAAATTCTGAGATTTCTGTGGTAAATCTTACGCTTACGCCGAGCTTATACTCTCTGGAATTTCGGTCTGGAAAATTCATCTTGGTGAATTTATGCATGGACGTCCTCCGTCACCTGCGGACGAGCGAGCTACTACACTACTGCATAATGGGATCTCCTCTAAACATGGGACAGGGTCCATGTGGTAGTCGTAGTGCTAGGTCTAAGCCCTAGTGTGCTTGGGATTCCTTTTGGTTAGCTTCCTGTGTCTTTGAAACCCTAATAGGAGGTGCAAGTTTTGGCTCAGAGATGGTGTCGATGTCCTCAATGGAGATTGAAGATGAAAATGGTGTGTTTGAGGAAGGTATGCTTGTAAACGCACCTTCTCAGGAGTCGAAACCATGAAGAAGAGGGAGGACTAGAAAGGATATGACCAAATGGGAGGAAACTTGCCTTTTGGCTGAGCTGAGCGCACGTCCAGATGTTGAGGAGTTTGTGGAACTTCCTCACTCGTCAGAGCCAGTTGGGATTATTGACAAAGGAGACGAGAGTCAAAAAGGAAGGGGAAAAGCACCGGGTCCTCGCGTCGAGAGTCCCGTTCAACAGTTAGAGTGGGATAAAATTGCGATAGTCGAACTCTACCAAGAAAATAGAGAGCTACGACATCAGTTGGCGAAAAAATATCATGGGATACCATCATTGCAGGGTCGCGCAGGAAACATGGTTTGGCTTCAGAGATGACTCCGAGAAGCCCAGGATACAATTGTGCATGCGTAAGGCGTAGCGTACGACGAAGGAAAGGAACACAATGCCAGGTGCCAGTAGTGGCCTAGGGAAAAGTTCAAGTGTGGGAAAGACACAATGGGTGATCTTTCACCTTACATCCTTCTGGGTGTTGCTCTGGGAAAATTTCCCCTTTTTTTCTTTTGTTGTAAAGGTATTCTTGGTTTTACTACTACCGGGCCAGTTGGTCGCAACGTGGCTTAGTTGTATGTAATCTGAACTTGGCGGGAGACCTTAATATTAAATATCGGAAGTATTTTGAATGTATATAGGCAGTTAATCCGTGTTTCTTATCACAAATTATTAGTTCGTACACATTATTAAATATTGCAATCTTTATTGTTGTACCGAGGTTTTTGTTGATAAGTTTCTTCTTGTGAGATGTTTGATGTCAATTGATGCTTACGTGGCGTTATCAACCCTGGGCCATAAAAATTAATTATTTATAAAAGGCATTCATTGGTAGGTAAGTATCTTACTTGGGACTTCGCTCATGTCAACATATCGGGGTCGAAGGTCAGTGGTGTCACTCTTCCCTTTGCACGACACTTACTATCACGTCTTTCTACCGAAAATCGAATGAATCGGTCTTTGGAAAATTCCTTCCCGAGGTTTATTCATAGGAAAGAATCATTTCATCAGCCGATGCCGATGAGGGTCCGCACTCGGCTACTTTGACTCCCTAAATGATTTTCGCCACCATCATCGTTCGCCGATGCCAAATTTCTCTTGCGAGTCAGGGAAAATTCTGGGTCGTTGATTCCTTGAGTAGTTGTTAAGTATTTTAGAGTTAAGATGATTCTTTGATGTATGTTCAAGTGAAATTTTAATCAATTAAAACGTGAAACATGTAAGATAAGCGAAGGATCAGTTTCATGCCGAGGCGAAAACAGTCAAAAGTAAAATATAGGGTGGTACCCAAAAGGAAATGGTCACAGAACTTTTAGGGTGTGTTGAGTACTCAACAATATGATCAACAACCTATGAGTGAAATGTTTATTTTAGTTCTATAGCATGGTGTTTAATTTCCCTTAGAGATGGAACTTATAGTGGTTGTAGTAGAACATAGAATGAGGGGTTTCAAGCAATGTTTGAATACCTATGATTTAATATGGTGGAGCATATTCCAGTATAATAGTAATTGTGGAAGATAGAGTAATTTTTATTCTACATCAAGAATCTGTATTAGTGAATTGTGTGAAGTCTCACTCCCTTAATTATGGATCATTTGGTATTATAGAAGGTTTTTAAGACTTGGAGAAGAATTGCATGTTGAAGACCTATAGTGGGTGCCAAAATAGCAGAGAAGCATTACTTTCTAGGACTATTGTGGAGAATAAAACCTAAAATGGCAGGGATACCTCATGAAGAACATGAAAATGAAGATCCAGATGCTAGGTTTTATTGACTAGAGAAAATAATTGCTACATTGACAGAGTTGGTAAAAAAACTATTGGTAATGAAGTCTAAAGGAGCACACTCAACGAAGACTGAGCATGGAGAACACAATGTTATCCTAGAAGGTTCTGAAGGGGAGACACTTGGAAACTCAAGTAATGGAAACAAATTTTCTTCATCTATGTATTGAGAATCAACAAAAACCCCCTGATTACAAATTGGGAGGACTTTAAGGCATTGTTGAAGTCACAATTTTATCCCATAGGATATGGAGAGGAGCATCTCATGAAATGGTAGTACCTTCATCAAGAATAGGGACAAGGGGTGCAATAATCCACTCTTGAATTTAGGAGGAAATCCATCAGGCTGGGTATCTCTTTGGAAGAGTTGATGGTGGTGGTGAAGTACCTTGGAGGAATTTTTAGCCATATTCAAAGGAAGTTGCAACTTCTTAGTGTGAAAATAATAGGTGAGGAGAGAAATACAGATCTCTATATTGATTTGAAATTCAAGAAAGGGTGGCAACACAAGAGCAAAGAAGAAACCAACAAAAGAAAATACAAGAATATGGTATCCATAGCCAAAATAGGAGGGATCCTAATAGGCATTGAAAAAATTGTGATGTGGATGGGCGCATGGAAGAGAAGAGCTGAAAAATTCATCTAGAATTGTGTCCAAAGTGGCCTAAGTCCAAGAGGAAAGAAAAGGTAATCACTAAGAAAAATAAGTGATTGAAATCACCTCTAATTTGGATGAAATCGTAGTTTGCACCACATTGCAACAACCAAAAGAGAGTGGAGATACACATGCACTATTTTGAATCAAGTTCAAGTGAAGAACCAGAAGGTAAATTCTCTGTTTGATAGTGGTTCCCAATGTAATTTTATTTCTGAAACATTAGTTGATGAGCTTTGTCTAGAAACTTATGATCTAGTGTAGCCTTCACTAGCATGGTTACAAGGGAAATATGTTATGAGAATCACTAGGAGATGTAAAATCAAGTTTTCCATTAATGCTAGCTATGTTGATGAAGTAGAATGCAAAATTGCACCATTAGATGCCTATGAAGTGATGTTTGGTAGCCCATACCTGTGTGATAAGGATGATACTTTGTATAGGAGAGAAAAAAATATCACTTGGTCAAGGGAGCCAAGGCATACTTTGTTAAAGAACATAAAAGGCGAGAGAGAATAACTCCTCTAGCAACAAAACATGGGCAGAAAAGAAAGCATCAAGCAACCTTCTTTAGTGATGGAATGGTGGATATGGAGAAGCAAATGGAGGCCATGTTCTTCCATCTCCTTAATGATCTAGTTTTTGGGGACCAAAAGCCTCCCAATAGGGAGGTGTGATACGAAATGAATCCAAAACAAACATGAATGGTGTATAACTTAAGTTAAGAAAAATAGTTTGCAAACGAAGAGGCTATAGAATTTGTTGAAGAGGTTACAAAAACTGTTTCTATGGAAGCCATTGAAGAGGCTACAAAATTTATTGCTATAGAAGATGTTGAAGAGGCTATGAAATTTGCTACTATAGAAGCCATTGAAGAAGTTATGGAAGTTGTTAAAGAGGTTATAGAAGAACATTTAGTGATATCACTACAAAGGAATAGGCTACAAAAAATTAGTTCAAAGATGAAGAAGTGGATGAAGTGAGAGGTTGCAATTGTTAGTGTGATGGCTGTAGGTTGACTTAGTCAACTACCCACTTGCCACAAGGAACTTTGAGTTGCCAATGTAGGGTTCAAATAATTAACAAAATAAAAGAATTTGGATCCTAGACGGGAAAATGAAAAGGCAAGGATGCCTGGCCTTCTAGCTACCCCAACAGATCCTAACATGGTTTATATCCTCTTGCACATCAAACTAGAAGGGGTTCCTCTACTTAGATTCATATGAAATTTATTTTTTCCTATAAGAAAATTGCTAAAATTTAAGAGAGATCCAAATACTCTGTAAAGACTTTGTAAATTGTTGATTAAAAAAGAATGAGCATCACCATTCCAAGCTAGTTTGTCGAAGTTAAAGTTCCAAGATAAATTGTTATTTGTTGTGGTTACATTCTACTATATGTTTTTAATTCAATATGTTTAATAATTGTTGTGGGTTTTCTCTCTAAATGCTAGTGTAGATTTGCATGCAAAAATCATGATCTTACATTGTTTGAATTTTGATAACATTCAAGTAATGGTTCTTATGTCTCAAAGAGCTCCTTTCACTCCCATTTCATCCCCTCCAGCAATGACATGATACTATATACCTCCACATATGACATGATACTATATACCTCCACATGCCCCAAATCCATTTTTAAACTCCCAACAACCCATTTGTTTTAAACACAATCCACAAAACTATTTTTTAACTCCCAATAACCCATACCCCTTTTATCAAACTTGAAAAAACAATCCCCATAAACCAAATAATAATCATGTAATTTCCTTGTAGTACTCAACTTTCTTTCTTCTTTCTTCATGGCTATTTAATTTGATTGTTTGGTTAAATAAATATATTTCTTTAAAGTGCTTTGAAATATATTAAAGTTCCTTAATATACTTCTTTAAAGTGCTTTGAAATATATTGATCCGGCATGGCCACATTTTAATGTTTTATTGGTCTTTTAAAAATTTGTCGACATTTTATTTTCATAAATAAAAGTGATAAGTACCGCACATGATTTCAGTTTCTCAATGAAGCCACACGTGTGTAGATTTGTCTTAATAATTTTATATTTTGTTTAACTAAATTTTGATGTGATTTTTATTTTATATTTTGTTTAATTAAATTACGATGTAATGTGATTTTTATTTTGCATTTTATTTAACTAAATTATGAGTAATTTTGTTAAGTAATTTTTTATAAATATTATATATTAAAATTTTAATATATTTTATTTTTTAAAATATTATATAGTAAATTTAATATTAAACAATTATTAAAAAAATTACTTAACATTATGATTAATTAATAAAAACTCACATACTCAAATATAATATATTTTTTATTTTATATTTTATTTAAACTAAATTATAATATAATTTTTATATAAATTATAATTCAATGACTGTATATTGTTAAAGATGTATTGATATACTAGTCTTTCCTTCATTCATTCATCTTCATGTGTAACATTTTTAATTCATCTTCATGTGTAACATTTTTCTTTACAAGGTAACAAGGTTTATGTGTTACATTTTTGGTTTGAATTATATATAGTTATTACATAAGAGGTGGGTATAAATAATTTTCTTTAATATAAAAATTTAATAATTTAATAAATATAAATATATAAAATGTAAAACTTTTTATAGTAAATGTTTTTTATTTAATTAATTAAAAAAAATTATATACATAAAGGTGAAATTAAATTGAACTAATTAAAAGAAATATACGTAATTTCCAAAGTGAACAAAAAAAAATTTACAATTTAATACAGTTGGGAAATATAACGGTGAAGTCTTTCCGGGATTAATAGGCAGCATTGGTGACAGTTGAGAGGAATACAAAGCCTTATGTTCCGCTCCTGACCACAGAAGCAACAACAAAGAAAAGAGCCACGGCCAGAAAAATAGGATGTTTATGCAGGTGGAGATGAAGCGGAACATAAGGCTCCACCCGCGGGACTTGGGGGCGAAGCTCCGGGAGAAAGTGGCGGCGCAGCTCCTCCGTGAAGTGGAGGGAAAATGCAGCGGCACGTATGGCTACGTGGTCGCGGTGACGGGGCTCAAGAGCGTGGGCGCCGGGGAGATCTTCAGCGGATCAACACACGTTACGTTCCCCGTGCGCTACGACTGCCTCATCTGTCGCCCCTTCCGTCGCGAAGTCTTCGAGGCCGTGGTCACGCGGGTCATCGCCAACGGCTTCTTCGCCGAATGCGGGCCACTGAACCTCTTCGTCTCGTCGTTCTGTATGCCGGAGGGTCGCTATGAGCTCGAGCGGGGCCAGGACGGGGAGTTCCAGTTCGTGGACACCGAGTTTTGGGAGCGCATTGCTCCAGGAGCGGAGGTCAGGGTGGCGGTGGTGGGCACCCGTTTCGACGCCACGCACATTTCCTGTGTTGGGACCATGCGCGGGGATTATCTGGGCGTGGTCAGGAGCGCCCAAGAATCGAATTAAATTTTATAACTGTCCGGCAAGTAGTTGGAACGAGATATGATCGATTTCAACTTGTTACTGATAATAAAAACTCAAAATCAATTTAAAAAAAAATTAATTGTGTAATATTTGATTATGTTTATTATTCATTTTATTGTAATTAAAATTCTAAATGGATTGTTTGATGTGCATATTTCCCATTAGTGTAATGAGTTTTTCCTATGATTCTTTTTATTACATATATTATCCTTTTATACTTCGTTTTCAATTTTTACATGTTATGAAAGTCATATATTTTGGTTTTAAGAGATATTATCCTGTTTATACTTTGTTTTCAATTTTTACATGTTATGAACGTTATATATTTTGGTTTTTACATGTTATGAAAGTCATATATTTTGGTTTTAAGAGACCCATATTTCATATAGAGGGAGATGAATGACATGGGATTGGTGGAGATCTTATTGTTAGCATAGAATATGGTCAACCTCGTATTTGAAATAGTTTGGAGAATTGTGGAAGAGATGGGAAATTAATATTGAGGGACCTATGAAGAGTTTTTGAGTGGATTTGATGAGTATGTAGCATGGTGATTTGTGATGCAAATAGATATCAAGGGTATATGGCATGGTGATTGTGGAATAGATATTAGGGTACGCGGCAAGGTGATTGTGGAATAGGTAAGGTGATTGTGGAGATGGAAATAAAGTTTTTTTAAATAAATATTTTAAATGGACATTATTTGCAAGGATAGTTACACATTTGAGATTTATACTCATAGAAGACTTAGTAACTATGTCACTGATTTTATATAATTAATGGGAGTGTTGAAAGTGTTGTTTTATTAAATTGGTTTCTAATAACATGCATTTTTGTAAGTTCTTTTATGTTTAGGAATGTGGATAGATTTAGTAATTATAAAGAGTTGTATTATTAAATCTATTTCTAATAACATGCACTTTTGTAAGTGCTCTTATGTTTAGGAATGTGGATAGCTTCTAGTAACACTGAGGATTGTGATAGAGTAGAAGTTTGGATGTTTTGATATTTACAACATTTATATCAATTAGAGTAGAAGTTTGGATGAGGTTGGATACCCTTTTGAAGCATTCTTTTTACATGTAGAAAAAATTACTGAGAGGGGTGTTGATTGAATCAATGTGCACTTTTTACCATTTTCAATCACAACATTAGTTTATTAATGATTCCATTCACTTATGATTTCATTTAACATATCATAAACAAAGCATCACATCATAACCACAGATACATAGAACACCAAAATAATCAAAATGGGAGAAAATCACATAATGCTTTCTTATATATCAAAAGATTACATTCATAGGAAGCACCAACTTCCAAATTTTCCAACACCAACCGGAAGGATGCTCCAACCCCCTATTTACAGGCCCAACTTCAACTGGAAGGAGGCTCCACCGGCTCCAACCTGAAGGGAGCTCCAACTCCTTGTATTCTCCAACACCAACTAGAAGGAGGCTCCAACCCCCTGAAAGAGGCTACAACCCCCTTTCCTTTCCCTTTCTTCTACATTGAAATATACGTGTAGACTAAACCTATCACTACCACTGATATTGATAATCAACTTGTCACATATAATCAACCTGTCATTGATAATCAACCTGTCACTGTCATTGATAATCAACCTGTCACTGTTATTGATAATCAACCTGTCACTACTACTGCCACTGATACTAATGAGGTTGGATTGTCATTGATAATAAACCTGTCATAGATAATCAACTTGCCATTGATAATCAACTTGCCACTGTCACTAATAATCTGCTACTGCCACTGATACTGATACCTCATCATCATCAGTAAGACCGGATCCACTCTCATAGATCATACACCAAGACCATCACCAAGATGTGCATCAAACCATATGCTAATACATGTGTGCCATATCATATATGTAACACGCATGTGCCATATCCATAAACCATGTGCCAAGATATCTCTCAACCATGTGCCATAACATCTATCAACCATGTACCAAAACATGTTCCATCACAACCATCAACCATGTACCAAGATATTCCTCAAACATGTAAACATATACCAAAGTACATCTCAAACCATGTGCCCAATATCCAAGATGCTCCTCAAACCATGTGGAAAATGCATGTACTTCAACCATATACCATATCATTCATGATATGTCTCAACCATGCCATAAAATATGTACCATAAGATATGCCAAAATAAAGTACCATAACATCAATTCTATACCTCAACCATCAAAGATATGCATTCAACCACATATCTCAAGTATGGTCCAAGCATCAATTAAATTCCTCAAACAATATGCCAATACATGCCTTCAACATGTGCCAAATCACCAAGATACAAACCTCAAAAACACATAGAGAACCATACATTTCAACATGTGAGAAACCTGGTGCATACCATCATAGACCCTCATACCTTCTTCATCTTCAACAACAAGAGAATAACATATTCATCAAACTTTACCTCAGTCTCATGGGACTAGTGTAACGTCCCCGACCATCAACCTCATTGCCGAGCAATGCTACTACGCAGAACATTCCCATAAATTTATATATAACATGCATATTAAATAAAATTAACTCATTTAACCAAACAATACAGAGTAATCACAGGATTACTGCTAACATATCGAAATAATTGAATTAACAGTAAATATCATTACAACATAATACATGATAATTTCACAAGCATCACAAACATGCATTTTAATTGAAACTAAAATATATAATGATACTTATCTTTGAAACTTTAGTAACTCCACCAACCACATGCAGACCTTCCATGAACCTCCCAGCCTTAAACCACGTTTCTCATCACTCTCAGCAGTGGGTCACCCATGAGTTGGGACCAAAATCCATCGGGAAAGGGAATTCTAAGCTTGGCAAGGACAACAAGGAAGTTGCACAAAGCAACAGGAAGGATCTTTTATCCTAGGAGCCACTTACGCCCACAAAACCTCATTCCCCACATGCCTGTTCCACTCGAGAGTATACACCTTCACAAGCACAGTCCATCGGTGCCTCACCTCCCTCTCTGGGTCTCGGCAACAGGCCGGATCAAGAATTCTCAGAGCTCCGTAGCTGGTGTTGGAATCTCTCTAGGAGAAAACCACTTCCCAACAGACTCTCTCACTTGGAGAGAGAGCTTCTCACAGGCATGCCAACCCGCCTCTTCAACACACTCCTCGACTCAACTCCATTCAAGTGAGGACAACAACAACGAACCAACACTCATTCACACAGGGATGACAATAGCAACAAAAGATGGGCATGGCACTACAGGCGGAAACAAACCACGCTAAAACATGACACAACTAAGGTGATTACTCAGGTGTCGGGTTCCTCAGAAGACACAAAACGGTTCATGGATTTCGGGTCTCAGGTGCGTGCATGATTATTGCAAAATTTCGATACAAAAGCCATGAGATTCACGGAAATACTCGGTCAACTTCTCAGTTCTCGTTTTCTGGAATGCGTGACAATAAATTTAAGCAGATTTCATTCACAGAGGTCTCACGATTTCAGATGAAGGATCGAGAAAAATGGCAGAACCCCCCAACATAGCTGATGCTTCAACTTTTAATCGCATGTTCCCAGGTCGACACTTGTCTTCCTAGAGATGCATGCGTTCCTTTTTGCACATGTTGGAGATGCATGTGTTGCCTCTCCTAGGACTTAGGATAAAAACATGTTTGTCCCACAACTTTGGAATAATAATAAAATATTATTCTCAAGGACTTAAGCCCCTAGCTTAGCCCCTCTTTCCAACCTTTCAACCCCCTTTCCCTTACCCACTCTGTGGAAGCTTAGTCCCCCATCACTCTTTCTTCATGGTTGGTCTGCATGCAATGATGTTTATATATTAGATTAGTGATATGCATAATTACATATACAAAATCAGGCTCCTAGCCTTTAACACTTAGGCTCTCTGGCCTAATAAACACATAAGTCCACCAACATATCAATACTCAGATCACCAGCCTAAAAAACATGATTACAATTCATAATATAACTGGGGCACTACCGAGGGATATTACAATCCCCTCCCCTTATTTTTTCACTGTCCTCAGTGCAACTCTTTACACAACATCAACAAGATTTTAAAAATCTTCAAAAAGATGCGAGTATTCTGCCCTCATAGCATCCTCATGCTCCCATGTCATGTCCTCAGGACCGTACCAGGTCCACATGACCTTTACAATCCCTATGGCTCGATTCCAGAGCTGTTTTCTTTTCTGGTCCAATATGCGCAAAGGATGCACTTGCAGGACACCTTCTTGGTCCACCTGAATCACATTCCAATCAATTACATGATTAACATTAGGTATATATTTCATAAGCAATGAAACATGAAACACATTATGTACAGTAATGGATGTAGGTAATGCAAGCATATATGCAACTGGCCCAATCCTTTCTAGGATTTCAAATGGCTCACAAAATCGGGCTGCCAACTTGGCACAGTTTCCCAGATTTAGGGAACTTCTATTGGCTTTCACTTTCAGTAAAACATGATCACCCACTTTAAACTCTCTGTGGGTTCTGTTTTTATTAGCATAATTTTTTTACCTGTCTTGGGAAGCTTTCAAATTCTGCTTAATTTTCAACATTTTCTCTTCCATTTTCTTGAGCAACTCTGGCCCAACTACTGCCCTATCAACATAATTATCCCAAATTATTGGAGTATTGCACTTTCTTCCATAAAGTGCCTCAAATCGACTCATCTTCAACGATGCTTGATACCCATTATTGTAGGCGAATTCTACCAAGTGTAGGTAGTCATCCCATTTAGATGGTTTGTCCATCACATAGATCCTTAGCATGTCTTCTATTACTCGATTCACTCTCTCTGTCTGCCCATCAAACCTAGGATGATAAGTAGTGTTGAAATTCATATTCGTTTCAAATCCCTTGAACAACCCCTTCCAGAACTTGGAGGTAAATTTTGGGTCCCTGTCAGACACAATTGTCTTGGGAATACCGTACAATCGTGCTATTTCCCTCATAAAAATATGAGCAACATTAATTGCCTTGTGAGTATTCTTTAGTGGAATAAAATGGGCATCTTTCGTAAGCTTTTCCACCACCACCATGATTGAATCATGCTGCTTTCCGGTTCCGGGCAATCCTGTGATGAAATCCATTATCACCACTTCCCACTTCCACTCAAGAATGGGTAAAGGTTGTAGCAACCCTGTTGGGTGTCTGTGCTCAGCCTTAACCTTCTAGCACTCCATACATCTGGCTATGTATTCAACAATCTCTTTCTTCATACCTGACCAAAAGTAATGGCTCTTGATTGCTTCCACAATTTTCTGATATCCAGGGTGCCTTGCATAAGGCACATTATGCATTTCATGCAAAATCATACGTTTGAAGTCCTGGACATTAGGTACATAAATTCTGTTCTTGTACAGAAGTATTCCATCGGCCCTTAATTTATAATTTTCCACTTTCCGTGGCATCTTACCTTGTTGTAGCTTTTCTACCAAATCTATGTACTGCAAATATGTATTTGCAGCCTCTAAAATCCTACCTTTAATATCAGTTCAGTACATGCTAATGGCTGTAGCATGAAATTCATGCACTCTCCTTCTGAGTGCATCAACCACCTTATTTTCATTTCCTTTGATATGTTTGATATCAAAGTCATACTCACAAAGAAACTCCAACCAACTACTATGTCTAACATTCAAGGTTAGCTGATCAAACAAATAATTCATAGCATTATGGTCTGTCCTCAGTTCGAAACTCCTTCCCATGAGGTAATGCCTCCATTTCTTCAGAGCGTGTACTATGGATGCCAACTCCAAATCATGGGTTTCATAGTTCCTTTCGTGTTGTTTCAACTTTCTGGATTCATAACAAATTACGAACCCATTTTGACTGAGGACTCTTTCCAGTCCTTCTTTGCATGCATCTATACACACTACAAAGTATTCATTCGGATCTGTAATCCTCAGGATTGGAGTACTAGTTAACAGTTGCTTCAATTACTGGAAGATTCTCTCACAATCTTCTGTCCACTGAAACTTCTTCTCCTTCCTTTGTAAGGAAGTGATAGGGTGAGCTATCCTTGAGAACCCCGCGATAAACCTTCTTTAATAACCAGCTAGACCCATAAAGGATCTGACTTCTGTCACTTTCTTTAGCACTGACCATTCTCTAATGGCCTCAATCTTCTCATGATCTACATCTATCCCATCCTTCAAAATAATATGCCCCAAGTATTGGATTTGCTCTTGATAAAACGATCATTTGCTCAACTTTGCATGCAATTGGTTCTCTCTTAGAACCTGCAAAACCATCCTCAGATGTTGTTCATGTTCTTACTATGACTTGGAATACACCAGAATTTCATCTAAAAATACTATGACAAACTTGTCTAGATAGTCCCTAAATACACCATTCATTAAGCACATAAAAACAATGGGTGCGTTCGACAGTCCAAATGGCACCACTATGAACTCATAATGAACATACCTTGTTCTAAAGGCGGTCTTATTGATGTCTTCATCCTTTATCCTTACCTGGTGATATCCCGACCTGAGATCTATATTTGAAAATATCTTCACATCCTTCAACTGATTGAAGAGGTCATCAATCCTCGACAAAGGATATTTGTTCTTTACAGTTACTTTGTTCAATTGTCTAAAATCAATACATGATATCAACGTCCCATCCTTCTTCTTCACGAACAGGACCGAGGCACCCCAAGGTGACACACTTGGGTGTATATGCCCCTTCTTCAAAATCTCTTCAAGCTGCAGTTGCAGTTCATTCAGCTCCGACGTACTCATTCTATAAGGAGCTTCGACACTGGAGTTTTTCCAGGCATCAAGTTTACAGAGAAATCAATATCTCTCTTCAGGGGTAATCCTGGTACCTCCTGGAATACATATTCAAACTCCTTTAGTACCTCATGATCTCCAATATTTGAGACCTCATCCTTAGATTCTTCCTCCACATGGGTTGTAATTAATTGACAACCTTTTCTGTAGAACTTCTTCAGTTGCATTGCTAAGATTTCTCTGATAGCAAAAGCTCTGGGAATTCCTTGGACTATTTTCCGATTTCCTTCCTCATCCAGGAAAGTGAATGCCTTGTTACGACAGTCCAATATGGCATGGTGCTGGTCCAACCAGTCCATCCCAATTAGACAGTCATAAGAACCTAAAGGTAGAACATTTAATTCAGCCTTCATGCCCAGTCCATTCATGTCCACTAGACTTGACTTAACTAACTCAATGAATTTTCTCTTGGTTCTTGTAGCCAACTGCACTAACCAATAATTTTCATGTTTGCTTCTCGACAATTGAAAACTTTCCACCACTCTAGGATCTATAAAACTATGGCTAGACCCTAAATCAATTAAAATAGTGAAGGTATGGTTACTGATCATACCTTCCACTTCAATCATGTGCGATTGATATTCAACTTACTTGTTGTCTAGGGATGCATAGATCCTTGACATTCTATTGCCCATATCCTCCATTGTTTCAGCTTGTTGAACATTATGGACGACTCTCACTTTTCCATTTTTATGGGGACAATCTATGTACTTGTGGTTCCCCTGACAACCCCATCACTGAATGGGCATCTGCCTTGGCCTTTGTCCCCCTACGTCAGCCATTCTCTACTCTGAACCATTAATCTTAGAACACTCCCACGTAACCTTAGGTGAAATTATTACGTTACATCACTTAAAATTTTCCCAATTGTAGGGGCATGCAACGGTGGTTTAGAGTAACTCGCCTTTCATCCCACAATTCTCCTGATGCTAACACATAACCCCTCAGTGAAACCATGGTTTGGATTGCGGGACCGCCTTGGAGAATTATCTTCCATGCAACTTGGGTCCCCGCAATGCCTTCTGGCCGTTGATCTTGATGCATCATGATCAATGCCACTTTGGTTCCTCCAACCCTTAACTACGTTACGTAACCTCATGCCCCACTAACTCTGGTCACACAAGATGCCACATGGTAGAATACTAGCGACTAGTACATGGCCCATTCAGATGGGTGACACTCGTTACGTTCCAATTGTCATTTCCATCTTACACGGTTCTAAACCCACTGACACGTGGTACAAATCCCATGTGTCCACGTCACCTCCAGGTGACGTCATCATGACTCACCACTTCGGCACTTCGATACTTCATAATTTCGGGCTTCGAGAGTTTGTGCATCAACACATCCCACTTCTCCCAATAATCGAACTCTCGAAATTACAATCTTCTCTTCTGATTGATCTGATGGTCAAGCTCTTTTTCCCAAATGTATGGTTTAGATCTTCTCGGGACTTCGAAGTTTTGGGTTTCAGAGGTTTGTGCCTCTGCGCACCCTGCTTCTCCCAATTTTCGAACTCTGAAAGGCTTTCAGGATAACATTCCTGCACCTTCTCTGGATCTAATGGTCGTAAAGGTTTTTCCTCTCCTTTCGAACAGATCCTACGGCTCCAACACCCTAACTATTGAGCTCTCTCTCTGTGTGGTCAAATACCACACCGGCTGTGGTTTTATTCTACCGCTACTCCTCCTAAGCTTCTAACATGACCAAGTAACCTCTTGGCACTTAGAAATATTTGAAGGTTTGAAATGGGTTCCTCCGAACACCATTTCCACTTGAAACCTTGGGTCCAAAGACCACTTATCTGTCCCATCTAGGTTCAACATTGAAACCATGGCTCTGATACCATATTGTAACGTCCCCGACTATCAGCCTCACTTTCAGGAAACACTACTACGTAGAACATTCCCATAAATTTATATATAACATGCATATTAAATAAAATTAACTCATTTAACCAAACAATACAGAGTAATCACAGGATTACTACTAACATACCAAAATAATGGAATTAACAGTAAATATCATTGCAACAGAATACATGATAATTTCACAAGCATCACAGACATGCATTTTAATTGAAACTAAAATACATAATGATACTTATCTTTGAAACCATAATAACTCCACCAACCATGTGTAGACCTTCCATGAACCTCCCAATCTTAAACCACGTTGCTCATCACGCTCAGCAGTGGGTCACCCCCGAGCTGAGACCAAACTCCACCGGGAAAGGGAATTATAGGCTTGGGAAGGACAGGAAGGAAGCTGCAAAACACAACAGGACGGATCTTTTATCCCAGGAGCCACTTACACCCACAACACACAGACCCTCATTCCCCACATGTCTGTTCCACCTGGGAGTATACACCTTCACAAGAACAGTCCATCGATGCCTCAGGGTCTCAACAACAGGCCAGATCATGAATTCTCAGAGCTCCATAGCTGGTGCTGGACTCTCTCTGGGAGAAAACCACTTCCCAGTAGACTTTCTCACCTGGAGAGAGAGTTGATCACAGGCCTGATAACCTACCTCTTCAATACACTCCTCAACTCAGCTCCAACTAGGTGAGGACAACAACAACGAACCAACACTCATTCACACAGGGATGACACTAGCAATAGAATATGGTCATGGCACCTCATGCGCCCTCAACCCACACTAAAACATGACACAACTAAGGTGATTACTCATGTGTCGGGTACCTCAGAAGACACAAAACGGTTCACAGATTTCGGGTCTCAGGTGTGTGCATGATTATTGCAAAAGTTCGATATAGAGGCCACGAGATTCATGGAAATACCTGGTCGGCTTCCTGGTTCTCATTTTCAGGAATACATGACAATAAATTTAAGTAGAGTTCGTTCACATATGTCTCACGGTTTCAGACAGAGGATCGGGAAAATTGGCAGAATCCCCCAACTTAGCTGACGCTTCATATTTTAACTGCATGCGCCCAGGTTGACACTTGTCTTCTTGGAGCTGCATGCATTCCCTTTTGCACACGTTGGAGCTGCATGCGTTGCCTCTCCTAAGACTTAGGATAAAAACATGTTTGTCCCACATCTTTGGAATAATAAAAAAATATTATTCTCAAGGACTTAAGTACATAAGCTTAGCCCCTCTTTCCATCCTTTCAACCCCCTTTCCCTTTCCCACTATGTGGAAGGTTAGTCACCCATCACTCTTTCTTCGTGGTCGGTCTACATGCAGCGATGTTTATATATTATATTAATGATCTGCATAATTACATATACAAAATCAAGCTCCTGTCCTTTAACACTTAGGCTCTCCGACCTATTAAACACATAATCCCACCAACTTATCAATACTCAGCTCACCAGCCTACAAAACATGATTACAATTCATAATATAACTAGGGCACTATCGGGGGATATTACAACTAGTTTTTGGACTAGTCACAAATACTAACTTTCAACAAGAATAAATTTGTACCTGTAATGAATAAGGGTATGAAACTCGTACCTAATCTTATTCAATTTCTTCTCTAAAATTTATTCAAGTTTCACTCCTTGAATCGTCCATGAAAATGGTAGACCTTGTTGAATTCTAGCCTATTATGGAGAGGGAACTTGTAGAGCATGCCACACGCTAAATATTTGATATCTGGTTAGGAAACTAGTAAAAAACATACTACGGACTGTACTATTTCCAATTAAATTGGTATCGCATAATTTTGATCCTCTACGAAGACGCTATGACTTTTTTTCTCATAACACTTGTTTGAGACTAGTTTTAGGACTAGTCAAAACCCTATATTCCATAGAGTGTATCTCTAAAAACGAAATGACCTAGAAGCTGAAATTGTTACCAAAGTAACTTGACATGTCTTCTCAACATCCTCCAAGTTTCTCTATTTGAATTATTCTAGAAATAAAGTTATAAAAAAAATGGTAAGATGACCTTTAAATAACATACCTTAGAACACATCATCACAAGACTTCATTCTCCCTTGGAATTTCACCCTTCTTCACTTCATATTCCCTCTAAAATTTGCCTCAAATATCCTTGGTTACCTCAGATAAAAATGACTTGTTGATATGACAAATTAAGTCCTAGGTGCCTTATTTATACTATATCTGACACCCTCTTTTTAGGGCCGACTTGACCCAAATGAAATTAAATTTTTAATGATTATTCCATTAAGGCCGACCTTACCAACAATATCCTTAATACTTATTTTAATATTCATTTTAATGGGTCCGACTTGCAACTTCTTGTTTGCAACAACTTTTATTCTTTTGCTAAATTTGGGGCTTACTTGTCACTTCTTGTTACAATTGTTTAGAGCTTCTTAATCATACTTTAGGGCTTCCATATTCAAGAGGGAATATCTCTTCAACTGTGAGAAACCATGTGGAATACCACCTACCACTGGAAATGGAATGACAAGGACTATCCATCTATGAGGGTTGTGCATGCATTTACAATGTCCTTCACACTTTTTTTCTTCAAACAACTTTGGGCTTCATGACCACACCTCTGGGGATTCTTAGCCACTTGATCATTTAACCATATTTCTAGGGATTCTTTTAGACTTCTTAAAATCATATTCCTATGAGTGCCATGCTTAGAGATATTCCATAAGGGTACCACTTTGGAGACTTATCCAAATACACCCATCACTTTTGAATGCTTCCAACCTTGCTTCGAGGATTCTTCTAGGATTGACCAGGGTTGACATCAATGAAAACCAACTTTCCAACAATACCCCCATTTGGCATTGATGTCAACACTCATAATCCCCCTATGACATTTCTCATGATATTTCTCTCCTCATATTTCTCTTCCCCTTTGACATCAATGGAAAAGGGTAACTCTCTTTTGGGTTTCTCCCCTTGTCTTCATGTTTATGGTCTTTCTCTCCTGATATTTCTTTTCCCATTTGATATCAATAGAAAAGAGTAACTCCCCCTGACATTATACCTTCTTTGAACAATCTCTCTTTGTCTTCATGCACTCCCCCTATCTTCATATTTTTTATCTTTATCTTTTTCTTTTGTTCTTTCTCTCCCACTTTAACATTAAGGGTAACTTCCTCTGATGATTTCTCTCCCCTATCTTCTTTTGCAAGATGTCATGTAGATCAATGTGGGGTTTCCTATATATGTTTTATTTCCTCTCTTCTGATGCTTTTTGTCCATTGATGCTTCCAATTATTGTAATCTAGTGATGTATATGTAAAGAATTCATGTTAATATTCCTTCGTTACTTGACTTCAATTCTTCAAGGCTTGTCATATTCACTGAAATGACATCAATGATATAATCAACCAATAATCTTATCTTGACAATATAAATCCTTCTAATGGTTTCTTTTTGTCTTGCTGTGCCTTTCACTACTTTCCTTCCTAGCTGGTTTCACCTGTCAATACGCTTTACTTATAAGTCATATGTTTTACAATGAGTCCATCTTCCTTCACAATTTTTGAGCTCATGCTTTCATGTACTGCCATGTATCTTCTTTGGTTCATGTCAAGTATGGTATTCTAGACTTGCTAAATACCTTATGAAATCATCTCTGGACATATGTCATAACAACTTTCCATGAATATGCTACTCAACTGCACACGATGTTGACCCATCTGTCACTTTACTATTCTGAAGACTTCTTTGAATCTGCTACTACATATAACTGTTTCTCAAGATGAATCAAATTTTCTCAATCTACAAACACTTCAAACTACTTGAAATATAGTTCTCTAGTCTATAATAGTTGCTGCCTAGACTCCCCCTCTTCAATGTTCACATTGTTGGGAGTCTCCAAGACGGATGGCTTAGAACAATGGATGAAGTCGCTCTGGTGTGGAGTCATCTTCCTCTTCTTTTGTAGATTCATCATCTTCTTGAATTATGACATCTTCCTTCTTTCCTGTAGATTCATCATGATCTTGTACTATTGCAAATCCTGAGAGTATGATTTCTAGGAGTTCTTCATCCACCTGCTCTTCATTCCCCTATTCTCTTTGTCCTTTCTTTCTTCTCTAAACCTTCTTGTATCTGACAACATTGTTTTCAGTCATGGATGTATCCATCATGCTTCTACAATCACGAGATATGTGTCCATAGTTGTGGCATTTGTAGTATTCAATATTGTATGGAGCCACATAAACTTTTCTTTCTTGAACATTTCTTCCATAAGCTCTGCAATATACAACATTATGTCCAAATTTATTAGAAGTAAAATAGTGGCCCTAAAAGAAACTTTGATACCTGGAAGTGAATGATCTTGTTTGTGATGTAGTCCTTATGAATTCATGCCTTAGTTGGTCTTCTCTTCTATTGTTTCCTTCACAATGATTGGATTTTCCTTGATACATGGGGATAAAAGGTCTTCTTTGAGATATATCTCTTCTTCATTCATTCCTCTTTGAATGTTGTTGAACATGATTCCTTCTTTTGAGAATGACTGCATAATTCTTAGCCTTCTCGTCATTCTTCCTTTCCGACAACCTAGAACGATTCTCTTCAAATTTCATTACTCGATGTGTGGAGATTTCTCTTTCTTTGCATAAGGTCTCACCAATGTATCCAAGACCTGTTTTATTGAATGTTGACATTTGAAAACTGAGAATATCTTCTAGTACTTGAGAGCTCTTGAGCTTGTCAACTTCATCCCTGAATGAGACAACTTCTTCTTCAAGCTTCTCACAACATTCTTCTTTCTTGATCATCTGAATCTCCATTACTTCTTCCATTGTCTTTGCTTCTTTAGGTTGGGTTTTGAAGGAGATGATTTTTTTTTCAAGTGTTCTTTATTATTGAATAAATTATGCGTCAATATTGTTTAAGTCCTTAAATCTTCCCTTAATATAATTTGTCACAATCTCTTCTCTCTTCTCTACTTAATTTCTTTGTGATACTATTTCGACTTCCAAAAACTGTTTCTGATCCTTGAGAGTTTCTTCAATCACTTTGGCTTCTTCCAAATGATTTTTTTGACTTATGATAATATTCTAGGCTTCTTTAGAATTTTCCTTTATCTTGATCAATTCTTCCTTGAGGGACTTGTTTTCCTTCCTTTCTTTTCTTAGCTCACTTAAAGAAGTGATTAGTTCAGCCTCAAAATCCACTATGCCTACTTCACAATATTCTTCTTCTGAATCTTTCTGACATGATGAAAATCTTTCTTCTCATTGTCCCTTTATATCTTTTAGCATTCTATGGCACTGTGATAAGAGTATATTCCTTGGAATAGATATTATGTATCTTATCCCAAATCTCTTTGGATGATGAACATTGTTCCACTTTGTCTTTTACCATATCAAATAATTTGTTTAGGATGGCATCCATTGCTATTTTGTTGTTCCCTTTTAATTCCTTCTTGGATGTAGTCTTCGGTTTCTTTGAATCGGTGTATCCTAAAACTACTGAGTACCAAACATCATGACCATGTTCCTCTAAAAATAATTTCATTCTTGAGATCCATATCTCATATTTCTGACCATCAAACACCAACATCCCATTCTTAATGTACTCCATGGTCTACCTTCTAGTTAATAGACTATTTCTTGAAGGACCTGCTCTGATACCAATTGTTGGAATCTTCACCAATACTGAGAAGGGGGATGAATCAGTATTGAACACTTTTTACCATTTTCAATCGCAACATTAGATTATCAATGATTCTATTCACTTATGATTTCATTTAACACATGCTAAATATATAATCATAAACAATGCATCACATCATAACCACAAATACACAATACACTATAATTTTACGTGGAAACCCAAATGGGAGAAAACCACAAAATGATTTCTTATGTATCAAAATATTACATTCATACAAAGCACCAACTTGAAGGAGGATCCAACCTCCTATTAACAAGCTCCAACCTGAAGGAAGATACAACTCCCTGAATTCTCCAGCTCCAACTAGAAGGAGGCTCCAACCCCCTAGTTTACAGGCTCCAACTTGAAGGAAGCTCCACCTTCTTGTATTCGCCAACAAAAAATGGAAGGATGCTCCAACCCCTTGATTTACAAGCTCCAAACTGAATGAACATCCAACTCCCTGTATTCTCTAGTTCCAATCAAAAGGAGGCTACAACCCCCTTTCCTTGCCCCTTCCTTCTTCCCTAAAATATAAGTGTAGACTCAACCTATCACTACCACTGATACTGATAATCAACCTATCATAGATAATCAACATGTCACTGATAATCAACCTATCAATGATAATCAACCTGTCACTATCACTGATAATCAACCTGTCATTGCTATTACCAATGATACTAATACCTCATCATCATCAATAAGACCAGATCCACTTTCATAGATCATATACCAAGATGATCACCAAGATGTGCATAAAACCATATGATAATACATGTGTTCCCTATCATCTATGTAAAAATCATGTACTATATCCATAAACCATGTGCCAAGATATGCCTCAATCATGTGCCATAACATCTATCAACCATGTACCAAAACATCTTCCATCAAATACATCAACCATGTACCAAGATATTCCTTAAATGAAATTTGTTTCACATAATTGGGATACTCTATGAACAACTTATGACTATTTTTATTGGAACACATGTTTGAGACTAGTTTCAAGAATAGTGAAAAACCCTATCTTCCACAGAGTGTATCTCCAAAACTAGAATGACCCGAAAGCTAGAAGTTTTACCACAGATACCGTGATATGTATTATCAACATCATCCAAGTTTAGATATCTGAATCATTCTGAAAATAAAGTTATAGCAAAAATGGTAAGATGACCTTTAAATAACATACCTTAGAAGACATCATCACAATACTTCATCCTCCATTGGAATTTCCCCCTTCTTCACTACATATTCCCTCTGAAATTTGCCTCAAATATCCTTGGTTACCTCAGATAAAAATCACTTGATTTGATGTGAAAAATGAACTCCAAGGCGCCTTATTTATACTAGATATGACACCGTCTTTTTAGGGTCGACTTGACCCAAATAAAATTCAATTTAATTTTTAATGATTATTCCATTGATGTTAAATTTACCAACAATATCCTTAATATCTATTTTAATATTCATTGCAATGGGTCCAACTTGTAACTTCTTGTTTGCAATGAATTTTCTTCTTTTAATTAATTTGGGACCGACTCATCACTTCTTGTTACAACTGTTTAGAGCTTCTTAACCATACTTTGACACTTCCATCTTCAAGAAGGATTATCTCCTCAACCATGAGGAACCATGTGGCATACCACCTACCATTGGAAATGACATGAATAGGAATATCCATATATGAGGGTTGTGCATGCATTTACAATGTCCTTTACATTCTCTTTCTTCAAACAACTTCAGGCTTCATGACCACACCTTTGGGGATTCTTAACCACTTAACCATATTTTTAGGGATTCTTGTAGACTTCTTCAAAGTGTCTTCCCATGAGGGCCATGCTTAGAGATACGCCACAAGAGAAACACTTTGGAGACTTCTCCAAATACACCCATCACTTCTAAATGCTTCCAACCTTTCTTTGGGGCTTCTTCTAGGATTGACCAGGGTTGACATCAATGACAACCAACTTTCCAACAAGTTCCTCTTATCATATATGTATTATATTATAACACTTCCTATTTTATTTTCTATTCACTACAAGGAAAACATGGTTTAGTAGAGGAAATAGTAGAATCCATTATACCTTATATGCTCTAGTTGAAATGATGGTTGATACTTTTTGTGAAAAAAGTACTTTGTTGTGCCATAAATGTCATAGTACATCATAAGCATAGGTGCACCACAATTAGGGTAAAAGTTACAAAAAAATAATTTTTCACTTTTACCATCCTTTAGTGCTTTCCTCCTCTCCAAGCATCGATGCTTCTTTTCATAGACCCCCTACTTAGACGTTCATGCTTATAAAATTCCAACCCCCCCCCCATAATCCATACATGTGGGATTCAATTTCTCAATTATATTTATAAAAACCCTTCGATTCATTTTCACATTTTCACATCCACGCATTCTGAATGATGGAGATAAAACAAGGTAATTTTCTTTGTTATGCCTTAATTTACATTTCTATGGTTGTCATTTTTTATTCTAAAATGTGTTAATTATTCCATTTCTTTTAAAACATTAGTAGTACACATACAAATAGTTTTCACCCACCTCTCTCGATTTCCCATTTGACCTCTTTATTTGACTCCCAAGTTGACCTTCAATTGAATAACCATATCAAGAATATCCAAAGGTGAGATGAACCTATTTCCAACACCTCCCTTGTTGGAAGGACTTTGTGGACATCTAAGGGGTAAAATTGTCTCTATACACCCCTCCATAATTGCAATTGATTGAAGCATAAACATAGCCTAAATTTTCACAAATTTAGCTTGTATTAATAGATTTGTAAATATATCAATATGATTTAATCATCTGTCCTACAATAAAAAAGAGATTGAACAATTTCTTGTACCAATTGTCTCAAACAATTATCACGAAGGTCTACATGTTTCCTCATACTATGTGCAATAGGGTTCCCATCAAAGGAGAGAGGATTAAGAGAGAAAATCTTTCTCAATTTGCATAGCACATATTTCATCGATCTTGTTGAATATCGTCTTCAATTTCTTCCATACTTTATTGGATAGTCGATCCTGCTTGTATGAAAGAAACTCTCCTTAGAGATGTTGGTTTTTAAAAATCCTACAACATCATCCATCTTCCCATCGATGATGAACTTTTTCTAACCATCCTTAGGGTCTGGAACTATAGCCAAGTTGTAAATTTCCAAAGTGCTTACTCATTAGTAGTGTTTACATGTCCTATTCCCACATACCATAGTTGTCACAATCTATAACCATAATTTCTTGTTTAGAACTCATAATCGCTATACAAAACTCTAATCAAATCTACAAGTTGAAACTCTCTATCTCTCTACTAGTGAGATCTGACTCGTTAGGAGTGCATGAAAGTGACAACCTTCAAAATGACTTATATACTATAGTACAGGTCTCAAACTAACAACTTTGGTACCTTTTTGGAGAACTAGGGAGTTACATAAGTGAGAATAAATGAATTCCAAAAAGAGGTGGTGTATAAAGACACCCTTATAGTACTAAAGCACACCTTACATTACTGAAGCACAAATGAACATGACTAAAAATATGGAGAAACACAATTTGTGATTAACCTAATTGATGTGATAGAGTGATCCATAAGATCATCTATATATATCTCAAAGTATAACTAACTTCTTTAGAATGAGGAAAATATAGTAAACTTTGATCACCTTAGGTGCACCCATATCTCCTACTCTTTTTTCTCGACTTGTGCACCAATTAATTGAGTTGGAACCACCTTTAAGTATCTAGACAAACTAGGTGACTTCCTAATCAACCTCTCTAATTAATGCTCAAGGCGAACTTTAATTATCTACTGAATTATCTAAAAAAATTCCATAGATGAGATGATCTTGTTATTCTTTTTCAAATAAGAAAGATAAATATATCTATAAATATGTCTATTACTCTTTTTCAAATGTCATATTCTTAATAAATTATAACAAAATATTATCATTGTTAATAAATGATAGTGATAATATTCCTCTGTATACATATATGTCACTATACTTCTATTTTTTTCCATCTCTATTACATAAATCATGCCACTCCCAACATACGAACTTAATTAATTTATTTATTATTATTTTTTTTATCTTTTTTATATGCATGTCCTTTATTTGGGACACTTTTTTAATAGAAAAATACACTTTTCCAAACTAGATAGTAGGACCCAATTTAAATCTACAACAATGTTGTCCAATCCATGTATTTCTCTTTTCCTTATGTAAGATTGTGAATAATTAGGATATCTCTAAATGGATGAGTTAATATAGATGAATAATACTTATCATTTTGTATTTTCACTCATTTTTTTTAATATGTTATAAGATTGTGAATAATCAGGATATCTCTAAATGGATGAGTTAATATAGATGAATAATACTTATCATTTTGTATTTTCACTCAATTTTTTTAATATGTTGTCAGATTGTGAATAATTAGGATATCTCTAAATGAATGAGTTAATATAGATCGATAATACTTATCATTTTCTATTCTCACTCATTTTTTAAGTTATAACTTAAAAATTTTAATATGTTGTCARATTGTGAATAATTAGGATATCTCTAAATGAATGAGTTAATATAGATCGATAATACTTATCATTTTCTATTCTCACTCATTTTTTAAGTTATAACTTAAAAAAACTTAATAGTTTCTTATTGTAAAATTGAATATTCAATCATTTTTTAAGTTATAACTTAAAAAAACTTAATAGTTTCTTATTGTAAAATTGAATATTCAAATATTTAGTGAAGGTTAATTCTTTTCTGAAGACCATAATTTCAATAATAATTACTGGTATACTCTAAGCACCATACCCTCCCTCCCTCATATGTAATCATGAATGATTTCTCAAATTCACATATTGCTTTGACTATCTCATGATCATACCACATCAAAATTAAATTCGAGAAAACAAAGATAAAGGTATTGTCATGTACGATAAGCGATTTCAGTTTTTAGTTTTATGTACGATAATTGAATAAGCTTGAAAAAGGATTACCATTTTAGTTCTTCAAAATTTATGCTAATCTTTTCATGGCCTCTTCAAGTCTTCTACTATATATATATATATATATATATATATGAGAAAACGATTTCATGGCCTCTTCAAGTCTTCTACTATATATATATATAAGAAAACGATTTCTTATTCAAGATATTTTGTTTTTTTACAATCTAGGTTATTATACATAAGAGGATTGTTCATACTTTGAATCTTACTTTCTATTTGAAATGGTTGTTGAGGTATAATAATGTTAGATTACTAAGAAGGGGTGAATCAATAATGAGTAATTATACCACTTTTAACCACAATATGTATTCTTCAATTTTTATTAATAGTTTTCAACAATTTATCATCAATGTATCATTTATGAATGAATCCAATATATACATTATAAGCATGTAAACATAAGCAACATCACATCAAGAACATGGTACACTAGTTTTTATGTGGAAACCCAAATGGGGGAAAACCACATAATGATTTCTTATATAGATCAAGAATTCATTCATAGGAAGTACCAACTTCCCAATTCTCTAGCCGCAGCGAAAAGGAGGCTACAAACCCCTATTTACAATCTCCAACCTAAAGGAATCTACAACTCCTTGAATTCTTTGGCTCCAACATGAAGGAATCTACAACCCCCTATTCTCATGCTCCAACCTGAAGGAAGCTATAACTCCCTGAATTCTCTGGCTCCAACTAGAAGGAGGCTACAACCCCCTAAGTTCTTCTGCTCCAACCACCTAATTCTAAGGCTCCAACCCGAAGGAAGCTCCAACTCCCGGATTCTTCGAATCCAGCCAGAAGGAGGCTACAACCCCCTTTCCTTGCCCAATCCTTCCACCCTGAAATATAAATGTAGACCAACTGTCACTACCACAATCACTTCCACTATCACTGTCACTGGAACTGTCACTGTCACTATCACTATCACTTCCATTGCCACTACTACTGTCACTGTCACTGTCACTATCACACCAACCTGTAACCTGTCAACCTGTCACTGTATCCAACCTGTCAATGTCAACCGATCACTGCCACACAACCTGTCCAACCAATCACTGTCTCATCCACGAAACCAGATCCACTCTCATCTGCATGCAACTCATGCCAACATCACCAAGAGCATATCTCAAACCATATGCTCAACATCAGCAACACATGCCTCTACCAAGCATGCACCAACATCACCATATACCATCACAAGATATGTGTCGCAACCAAGTACCAACCTGTACCATACATCAACCATGCATCAACCTGTACCTCAACCTATACCATCAACCTGTACTATCAACCATGTACCATAATAAGTGCATCAACCATGCACCAAACTTGGATCATACACCATGTACCAACCATGTACCAACCATGTACATGCACATCAATCTGTACCAACCATGCACATCAACCATGTACATCAACACCTATACCATACCATATACCATAACATGTGCCAACCATGCACATCAACCATATACCATAACATATATCATACGATGTGCCAAGAAATGTGTCTCAACCATATACCATGTCATACCATAAGATATGATAAACAAGTAATACCAATGGTGTACCTCGACCAACTTCCAAATCACATGCTATCGTCACCATGCATATACCGTAACATATACTATCATCATCATCCATGTACCATAACATATACTATCATCACCATGCATGCACCATAACACCAAAACCATAAGACTTAACCATTACCTATGAACTTGTAGCTGTTTTGTTACTCTGTAAACTGACTTGTAGTTTCTTCAGACCTTCAACAACCTGGTACTAGCATGCTCTCTCAAATTTTCATGAGCTTTTTAGATGTATGCGACTTTCCCTTCTACAAACCGTGTATATATGCACTTTCCTCCACTTCATCCTGCATACATACGCTCCCTTACATGCCTACAACTCATGTATACCTTAGAAACTAGGGTTATGCCGTAACTCCGAGATTTTCACCGTTGACCCTTCTTTTCTACCTCAGGAAATGATGCTACAAGCTCAATCAAACATCACTAGATCACAAGAAAGCTAAGAAATGAATACATGTGTGTGTGTGTGTACTTGTTAATGACTCAAGGTGTTTATATAATTGTGTTGGGTAACTCCTCTCCTTAATTTACAACTTCTAGGGTTTTCTTGTTATAACAACTTTACCCATTTCACCAAGACTTATAACAAACTAGGGGCTTCTTGTCCACTCTTATGGGATTTCAACGTTACAAGTCCATATCTCCCTAACCTTGAGGGTCCATGTGCCGTACCACATATCATCGAAAATGGAACAAAATGTACTATCCATCTATGATAATATTACCTGAAATTTCACTGTCCTTCGTGTTGTTATTCTTGAATCAGCCTCGGGTCCCATAACCACACCTCTGAGGCTACATGTAGACTATATCAAATGTACCCAACTAAATCATCATCAATCTCGATCATACATATGATAACCAAATGTCCAACGATATTTTCCACATCTCTGAGTCTTTTGTACTTCTCCAAGGGTTGACATCAATCTCTAAGGGTCGACATCAATATCCAAGATCACTCTCCAAGGGTTGTCATCAATGAAAACCAACTGTCCAATAATTTCCCCCTTTGGCATTGATGAAAACACCAACATTTATGGAAACACTTAGGTATGCCAACACTCATGATTATGCTCCCCCTGTGACCATTGTTCCTCATCAATGTTTCTGTTTCTCCCCCTTTGACATCAATGGCAAAGGGTATCTCTACTTGGGGATGCTCTCCTTGTCTTCATGCATATGTTCTTTCTCTTCTAACCAAAGGTTAACTTCCCTTGTCAATATGTCTCCTTCTGATACCGTACCTTCTTTAACCAATCATAGGAAAAATAATATCTCCCCCTGTGGGTATGTGTTGTCACAGGGGAATACCCAGGGTTCAATGCTTCAAAAACACACCAACAAAACCCTAAATACCGACCCTTTCGGCAACACCTATGAAGCAGATGAAGTCTCACCCAAGGTAGAGACAGAGGTGGTTGCAGGACTCAGATGTTTGCAACCTAGATGGGACACAAATCTGTGATTATAACACCTTAACAGAGGACTTAGCAATCATTATTCATCAATATTTTACCTTAGTTCACAACGTAGATAAACCCTAATAATAGAGCATCGTAGTATTCATCCAGATATAATATATTTAAACACTAAACATATCAACACAGATCAGATCTAGCATCTTATTCACATCACTAAGCACTGACTTATCATATCATGTCTATCTAAGCATACATTACTAAACTAAGCATTAACCATATGAACAATAAAACAATCACAATGCACAAAGCAACTATAACATAGGATATATGTGGTTCACCCCCAGCCTAGGGCTACGTCCACCAAATCTTCTTGTCTTTATTATCTTCAATCAATCATCTACATGCATAGAGCCACAATATCCTACTCCGCATAGGACAGGAGATCTGTGCGCACTCAGCCAGATCTTCCTTCCCCAAGCTATATTACAGAACGCAGCCTTTACACAATCTCTTACAATCACTTGCACTTAGCCTTACAAGCTTCACACAGTATGCACAAAGCATGTACAACTATCACTTGCACTTAACACTTAGCAAGGTACCAAACCCCAACCAAGTCCCTCTTTACATTGCCTAGACATCTATTTATACATTTCAAAATGGGCCTAAACATGGGTAAACCCATGGGATGACATCCCCCTACCCATTACATAAGCCCAAAACCCAAAAATCCCTAAAAAGGGGCCGATATTCTGCCATCTTTGCTACGACTTGCGCTCTGCCTTTGACAACCTGTCGAAGTCCCAAAATAGGTCAAACCTGACCAAGGATCTCCAAAACTTGGTCAAGGGCCAACAAGCCCCCAAAAATCACCTGTGACTCGTCCCGAGTCACTCTTCTTTGGTTAATTCGGCCTCAAAATCCTCAAGCTTGGTTCGAGTTGCTTCGACCTGTTGTTGTGCCAAAGCCTCCTGCTCGACGAACTCCTGAAGAACTACCTCATTCACCGGTCCTTCCAAGCGTTGTTCAACTGTAGTGACTACTTTCTCTAGTTCTTCTCCTCATCCTTCAATCTCCTCAAACATTTGACAAGCTGCATCCTGGATTGGCTGGAGCCTCTGAGTCACTTCCATGACTTTTCTCTGTATGGCGTGGAATTGCTGTTGAATAATGCGTTGTTCCTATGATATTTTCATTCTTTTAATTGCAGAAAAGAGCTTCAACTGTGCCTATATCATTGCTGCTTTCTTCTTTGCTTCCTGGAGTTGGGACTCCAGAGTCTTTAGTTTAGGATCCCCAGTAAGTCGTTCATAAGTCTATGCATTACGATCACTGATTTGTTTACATTCCATGGCGAAGGTCTTGATTCTCTCAACTGCGCTCCGAGAAGTTGCTTCTCTTTGATCCCGTACATCTTGCCGAATTTTTGGCACTAACTGTAACTCTAGATCTATTATTCTTCATTGAAGCTACTGAATGGCTTCAGTGAGCTTCGCTACTTGATGCTTTGCTAGGTCTTCCTCCTTTTTCTCTAAGCCCGTCACAGAGCGAAGTGCTCTGCTGACTAATTCTTTTACTATAACCTACTCAGTGAGCAGTTTTTCCTTCTCTTGTTGGATCTGTGCTTTCTCTTCTTTGAATTTTGACTGGAGGGCATCCTTCTCCTGCTGCGCAATCCTGAGTTGCTCTATCACTGCTTCTTGTGCTTGTTTCAGGGCCACTGTGGCCTGTTCTTTTTTTTCTTGGGTGCGACGAAGGCGAGCTTTGGTCGCATCGACTATTCTGCTGATCCATATTTTATGAGCAGAATGAAATGAATACAGATTATTAACAGGTGCTTAACACAAAATAACAGAGATACAATAAAACTGGTTTTTTATTCAATAACGAAATAAGATGAAACTGTAAAATGCAGCGGAAACAAGCTTGCTGGAATGGTGGCGGCTTATCTCTGAGAAGAGATGTGATGGCAGTGCGCATTCGCAAGAAGAAGGTTACAATGAGGCTCTGAAGGAATTTTTACAATAATCAAGAATGCCAAAAATCCTAGACATCCAAAAACCTAACCCTAGGAGATGAAGCGCCAGAAGTCATGTGGGCACCGTTTGGGTAAGTTAGTACATCAACTTCCCGGGGTCGTAACATTTGCATACGATCTCTGTTTTAGGCGTGTGATATCCCCTTGGAAAGGTATCTTCGAGGAGATTCATTTTTGGGGCTCAATCATTCCTTTGGCTATAATTGAGGATATCGATCCCAAAAAACCTTCATTTAGGCCCTCAAAATGGCTCCGAAAGTTAAAACTACTAAAAATAGTAAATTGCAAAAATTGTTAGAAAAATGTTTTGAGCCAGTTGGAAAAGGTGGGTGGCCACCGATATCCATCTAGATCAATCCTCCCTTCTTAGGAAACAATGGTATCCATTGCGTTGAGGTCCCCCATCAAATGAGGAAATTTCTGCTGAATTTGGCCCTGGGTGAGCCACTTGCCTTGGTGCAGGAGCTACCCTGCTTTGACGACTCGATAAAGCTAGATCCTTTGTTGTCGAGCGCCCTTGATCTATCTGTCCACAATATGATCATTGGATGCATGTTGTATGCAGTTGGGGTTGATATCTGTTGGTTTCAGCTATTCTGCTACTTCTGAGGTGTCCAATAATGGTGGGAAATAAGGGCGAAGGAGATCCACGTTGAACACTGGGTGTAGGCCAAGGAAAGGAGGAATGTTGAGCTCAAAATAATTATCCCCCATAGCCTTGGTGATAGTGTATGACCCATAATAGAGTGGGCGAAGATTCCTATGGGGTCCTGTAAGGCGTTCTTTCTACAAGTGCAACCAAACTTTGTCACCCACCTGAAACTTATGTGGCACCCGATGTTGATCATGGCATTGTTTGTACTTGTCATTGGACTTATGTAGGATATATTGAACCTGTTGGAAGATGTGCTAGATCCTCTCAATGAACTGGGTGGCTTTGTCAGCTTCAGTTGGAGCAGGAGATGAGTCGATCGAGGTGACCGCAAGGGGAACTGCAACATCTATGGGACCCAATGGTTGGAATCCCAACCCCACTTGAAAGGGGTTGTGGCCAGTTGAGCTATGTAGGGCTCGTTTGTAGCTATTTTGGACATAAGGAAGGCTCTCATACCATGTGCGAGGGTGCTTTGAATTATACATGCGAAGGATATGCACAATCATTCGATTTACAACCTCGGTTTGGCCATCTGTCTGGGGGTGGAAGGCCGTGGATTTGGTGAGCTTGGTGTCCAGCAGTGACCAGAGGCTCGACCAGAATGTGCTGAGAAATCAACTATCCTGATCTGAGACAATCGTTTGTGGGATTCCAAAATGTACCCAGACTAGTTCAAAGAAGAGCTTGGCAGTGGCCTCTGCTATGATGCTCTTTTTGCAGGCAACCAAGATCGCCATCTTAGAAAAGCGGTCAACAACCAAAAAAACAAAGTCATTTCCCTGCTTGGTGGACGAGAGACTCGACATGTAGTCCATTGAGATGGATTCCCATGGCTTGTCAGGAGTAGGAAGAGGGGTTTACAAGCCCTATTTCTTAGTGGTCGGTTTGGAAATAATGTAGGCAGTGTAGGACCTGATATACTTGCTAACCTCTTACCGAAGTTTCAGCTAGTAGAAAGGTTTATGTAGCATCGCCACTATCTTTTCGACACCGAAGTGTCCTGCCAGCCGACTGTAGTGAGCTTCCTATATTAGCTTCACTCACTCACTTGATGGAACACACATATGGCCCAGACGACACAACAACCCATCCTGAAGATGGAAATTATCAACAACTGCATTTGCACCCAACATTTGGTAAGTGGTGGCGAAGTCAGGGTCTGTCTCATAGAGTTGGGGCCATCCAGATGTCTCATGACTGCAAGAGTCTAGCACCGTCGTGAGTGCTGCGAATGGTGGTCTGCTGAGGCAATCAGTGATGCGATTGGTGCTTCCTGTTTTATACTTGATGTTGAGGTGGAATTGCTACAAGTATGTTGACCACTTTTGATGGAGGTCATTCTACAATTTTCCTTGTGTCTGCATGAACTGCAGTGGCTTATGATTAGTGTGGATGACTGTGTCCTTCCAAAGAATGTAATGTCTCCACTGGCGGCATGCTTGCACAATGGATTACATTTCTTTGTTGTAAGTAGGGTACTTACGGACAGTATTTGACAATGTCTCACTATGATAGGCCATGAGGTGGCTGTGCTGAGTGAGAACGACGCTCACAACATAGTCTGAAGCATTTGTCTCGATCTCAAAGGGATGCTGCAATTCTAGTAGTGAAAGTACTGGGGCTGAGCACAAGCACTTCTTCAAATCATCGAACGCTTGTTGTTGGGACCGCCCCCACGCAAATTTCTCCTTACCAGTACCCCTGTTTATTTGGCTGAGGGCCCATGCAATATGGGAGAATCCCAACACAAACCTACGATAGAAATTGGCAAGGCCCAAGAAGCTTCGAAGCTCAGTGAGTGTTGTTGGGGCTGGTCAGTCACGGATGACTTGGATCTTGGTTGGATCCACATGTACGCCATGCTGATCAATGATGTAGCCCAGGTAATGGACCATGTCCATGCCGAAGGAGCATTTTTCCAAGTTGGCGTATAGCTTGTGTTGTCGTAGGGTGTGCAGAACCTGCTGAATATGCTGCAAGTGTTCGGCCCAAGTCTTGCTATAAATTAGAATGTCATCCAGATACACCACTACAAAAGTATTGGTGAATGGTCGTAGGATATCATCCATCATCCTCATGAAAGTGGCTGGAGAATTTTTCAAACCAAAGGGCATGCCCAACCATTAAAAAAGGCCTTCCTTTGACTTGAAGGCGGTCTTCCATACATCTATCTGTTCTATCGGGACCTGGTGGTATCTAGACTTCAGATCAATCTTACTGAAGTATTTGGTCCCCATGAGTTGATCAAGGAGGTCATTGATTCGGGGAATCAGGTAACAGTTTCTGACTGTGATTTTTTTCAGAGCCCGATAATCAATACAAAGTCACCAGGTTCCATCTTTCTTCTGTACCAGTACAATTGGGCTCCCAGAAGGTGATGAGCTGGGGCGGATGTGCCCCTTGTGGAGTAGTTCTTGGATCTGTCACTTGATCTCCTCATTCTCTAACAAAGAGCGAAAATAGACTGGACCATTGGGCAGTGGTGCGCCAGGGGTCAGATTGATGGGGTGCTTGACTTGGTAGTGCAGAGGTAACCCTGTAGGTGAGGAGAAGATATCTGAGTATTCTTCCATGACCTTATCTACTTGCTTCTATTGTGTGGAGAGGTTGGCCGTAGAGACCCTGGATGTGGCTGTTATATTTCTCTTATTCTGAGAGCGAATCATGAAGGAGACAAAATTCCCCGTCTGAGAGATGACCTTCCTGCATTGCTTAGCAGAGATCAAGGAAATAACACTAGGTGGTACTGCCTCGTGTATCCTGTACAATTTCCTGTTCAAAGTAATAATAACACTACAAGGCCTAGACTCATATATAGCATGATGTATCCATAAATAAGATTGGCCCAAAAGAACATCACAAAATTCGAGAGGAGCAACATCACACAATACCTCGTCTGTGAAGGGCTTGATGTCGTATGACAGTCGACACTGTTGGTTGACGCGAAGATCGCTCCCTTAGAGGAGCCCTCCAATGGTGTAGGGTTATGGGTGCAGCGTTGTTGGCAGGGCCAGCCGCTTGACAACCTTTGCTGAGATGAGGTTCTTCTGGCTACCACTATCAACGATGAAGTGCAACGGGGTGCCTTTTACCCACATCTGTGAATGGAAGAGGCACTCTCCTTCTTCTGGCTCATCTGGTTCACTAGGATGGAGATTGGTGGTAGCAATGGTGGCACCGGGTTCCGCATCAATGATCCATATTCCCCTTTCTGGTTCCGGCTCATAGTCAAAATCCACATTTGATTAAGAGGCTTTCACTTCGGCCACCAACGACTTCTTTTAGTGGCAGCCAACATTGTTATGCCAAGGGCTCTTATGGAAGTCGCACCACTTCCCGATATCTTTCTTTGTCATTCCAGTGTTCTTATTTGCTTGCGGTTTGGAATGGTTGTCTTGATACTGTCCATCTTTGCTCTCTCCTTTGTTCAGTGGGTTGGGGCCGCCCTTTCCTGGCTTTTGTTGTGAGGGGTTCCCAGGACCAAATTGCCACATCTTTTGTTTGAGCTTCTGCTTGATTTTGACGGCATATTGGTAGGCCGCACCCAAGGATGAGATGTCCAGAAATTCCATTTCGGTCTGGATGTATATATGTAGAGGACCACAATACTTGAGCACCAGATATTGCTCCAAATCTTTGATACCCAACTTGGTGCACAAGGTATGGAAGATATTTGTGAAATCTGGCACTGCTTGGTCTCTTTCTTGCCGCAGTGTGGCCCATTTGGTATACAGGTCATCATAACTTTCGACAGGGTAGTATTGTTCCTTAATAACATCCCTGAAGGATTCCCAGGTGGCCATGACTAAAAATAATGAGGTTTCCTCTGTTTCCTTTTGCTCACAGAAAGTTTCCCACCAATCTTTGACATGGGGAACGAATTTGAGGAGCGCAAAAGTAATCTTTTCTCTATTTGAAAAGTTATGGAAAGAAAAATACCCTTCTAGTAGATTAAACCACTTGTCTATAGCATATCCATCTATCTGACCTTCAAATATAGGAATATGTAATTTTATTTGTACCTTGAAGGGGCCGACGCCTCCGTTCGAAGATGATGTGTCACCGGTTGGTAGCCTTTGAAGGATTTGATTGAAACTATCCATCATCTCGTTCCTCTGTTGCATGAGGGATTCCTCAATAAACAGTTTGAAAGGATCTCCTATCCCATCATATTTATTTTCTCCTTCCATGGGAGGTCTCTTGGGCGTGCGAGAGCTTCTATCCTCAAGAGAAACAAGCTCGAGACCCAACTCTTTGTATTCCGACCTCGTTGGGGACATGCATTAAGAAGACAAGGAGCAGACCACTCTGATATCACTGATCCGAATTTTATGAGTAGAATGAAATGAATACAGATTATTAACAGGTGCTTAACACAAAATAACAAAGATACACTAAAACTTGTTTTCTATTCGATAACGAAATAAGCCGAAACTGTAAAATGCAGAGAAAACAAGCTTGCTGGAATGGTGACGACTTATCTCTAAGAAGAGATGTGACGACAATGCGCATTCAAAAGAAGAAGGTTACAATGAGGATCTGAAGGCCTTTTTACAATAATCAAGAATTCCAAAACCCCTAGACATCCAAAAACCTAACCCTAAGAGATGAAGCGCCATAAGTCATGTGGGCCCCGTTTGGGTAAGTTAGTACATCAACTTCCTGGGGTCGTAACGTTTGCATACGATATCTGTTTTAGGCGTGTGATAGCCCGTTGGAAAGGTATATTCGAGGAGATTCATTTTGGGGGCCCAATCATGCCTTTGTCTTACATTGAGGAGCTCGATCCTGAAAAAACTTCATTTAGGCCCTCAAAATGGCCCCAGAAGTTAAAACTGCTAAAAATAGTAAATTGCCAAAATTGTCAAAAAATTGTTTTGAGCTAGTTGGAAAAGGTGGGTGGCCACCGATATCCATATGGATAATCTGCAGAGTTGGGAAGACTCGTCTCCCAACTCTGTTTCTTCTGATGTGGGGGCGCATTGGAAACTGCACGACTGGAGTGAAGGGCTTGCTGAACTCCTCTTAGTTATGTCTCAATCCTGTCATACATGGCTTCTTGTTTGGATTCACTGTTATGAAAAATGTCCTGTGAGGCATCTGATACAACTTCTATGATGAATTCGAAGTCATCGAGTGTGAGCAAAATATGCAACTTGGTCTTACTAGCTCTAGATTTATTCCGCGCGGTAGGTTTCGTGGGAGAAACCTTTCTTTTCTTAGATGGATCAGTCTCATCAACGAGATTCCTAGGTGGTGTTACTTCGCCTTGCTTCTACTGATATTCTTTCTCATTGTTCTCTTCTTTATCTACTTCGTCGTTACCTCCTCCTGCAGGTGATTCTGAAGTAGTTTCTTCAGATGCACCGCTCAGGTTCTGTACATATTCTATATTCTTCCTTCTGCTGGTTCCAGGTGTGTCATGTTCTTCGCGAGTGGTCTCCAGGATTCTGATTAGTTTGAGATCAGACGGTTCTGCAGGGTGAATAGGGATAAGGAGCTCTACAGGTCAGTCCTTAGTTATCTCTTCTAGGTGCTCTTATGTGAGCTTATAGCATGACTGAAGTTTTTCTTTACTCTCGTCTGTGTGCGCAGTGATATAAGTAAAATGCCGATCTACACAGAACTTCATAAGGGGCCTGAACCGGTGTAGAGTGTTCAGTGTCATATGAGGGACAACTTTGATGGCCCTCTTTAACTGGAGATAGTAGGTATGGAATACTACGTTCAAGTGCCACTATTTTCCCATATCACTCGAATACCAGAGCGTGGTGAACTTCGCAACGAGAGGCTCAAATGGCTCAATGTCGGGGAAGGTCACACCTTTCGGCATCTCCCAATATGTAAACATGATGAGGATCAGGAGCTAGCTAAAGTGGAATTCATAGCCCTGATCCTTAGCTTCACAACAATCCAATTCTAACTGGTTGACTAATTGTTTTTCCCAATTCATCTGTAGTCCTTCTACACATTTTCCAGTGAGGTCAACAATGAACCTTGTGACTTGTGTAGGTCTTTTCTTTCTCACTAGCTTCCTTGCGATCAAATGGTAGGACAAACACATTGAGCCATTCTGGATGGAGGCTACCTTGTAGCCTCGCATCCCCTTTTCTACATCGCCATAGGTATCCTTAATCCTCTGTGCCAAGGCGCGATTTGCAGCCATCCGTGGGTAGAATTCTTGCGGGTCTAGTCCTTGCATGCTCAATCCAGTGATCCTATGGATCGATGTTTGGTCAACGGTGATGTGTTTGTCTAGCCATAGATAGTTTCCATGGTAGAACGACAGTAGGAGCTTAATGCACGCGTTAACTTCTTGGTGCCTTCCAAAATATGGTATCTTCATTAAGTTCAGGAAAATGGACTGCGTGAGGTTCATAGTCCATGGTTGGGGGATTGTCCTCGAGGTCTTCCCCTTCACCCTAGTCAAGTACCTGTGAGGGGCAAGAATGTTGTGGTTCTTGTGATCCCCTAGGTTTAAGTCACTGAATTTCAATGTCATGATCTTGTCTAGCTGGGTTCTAACTGCACATATCCCCTTTGGGAGGTACACAATAACCAAGGTGTAATCGAAGTCCCTCAGGACACTGTCACGACTCACCGTGCCAGCCAGGGGCGGGATGTAGTCAGGAAAGATAGACAAGATCAACTTCGCATTCGCCAAGTCATCTCGATGCTTGGTTCTTTTGTCGGTTGTGGCTCGGGATGGTCTATATCCGTGAGTAGTTGATGAAGAGGCTTGCACTCCTCTCATCGATGAAGCTTGAATCCCCGTGTAAATTAATTTTTCAGCCATTAGATTGATTAAGACTTCTTATACACACTTTTCAGCTGCGCTGAGTTCATCCTACATACACACTCGATATCGAATACTCAGGTCAATGAACAAATTTTCAACAGGTGGCACAGTCTTAGTAAACACAACATGAAAACAATGAGTTCTCTCGTTGGCGTGTATACAATTTGCAAAAGTATTCTCGGTGCAACAGTCGATGGAATAAGTAGACAATGGTGTAAGGAATCTCTCCAACGGGTGAGAAGCCTTCATCAATGAATTTCTATCCATTATAGCACGGTCCCAACGACCCGATGGCGAGATTTTTGGCCATAACTATTGTTCTAACCATTTGGGGCATCAGTCTAATGGTTATAATGCTTCCAATGGTCATATCTCTCTTCCATGTCGAAGTGCCACTTAGCGCTATTCTGATATCCTGACAAAGTTCCAGTTTTTCAAACCTACCTTCTGCGAAGTCTCCTCCAGAACCTCCTACAACTTTTCTAGATTTTCTCTCTTCTTACTGATCTTTCTAGCTTTATTCCCTGTGATATGTATCTTGGTATTCCTCTTTCCATTCTGATTCTTATCTGTACTCACCATAGTAACTTCGCTTTGATGAGATTTTGTCATAGGGTTCAAGGGTAATACTTCTTTTCTGTCTGGGGTAGGTGCTCTACTTTCCTGTATGGATAGGTTCTTCAATTATTTCTTGCATTTTTTAAGCATCGACAACCCAGTCTCTGGTCCTAAGTTGCTTTGACTTGTCCTCTTATTCTTCTATCAAGCGTGCTATTCTCCTAGTCATGAAATCTTTTAATTCTTTCTTTTTCTGTTCTAGGGCTTCTTCTTCTTTTCTCCGGATGTGATCTCTCTCAATCTAGGTTTTTCCTAATAACATAGCGAATGGGGTGTTGTTCTCAATGAATTTAACAACCTCAAATTCTTCCTTTGTCGAAGTTCCATGAGCACGCTTAGAGGTCTGGGTAAGTCTTCCACATAGGGTTATCAATTTTCCTCTAAATAATCCTATTCCTCCTAATGAGGGAACCATAGTAGGCCTTCCCAAAATTTCCCAAGTATTTTCTGTCATGACATTCACCTGTTTTTCCTCATCCAGAACACAGTCTATGTCGAAGTCTCCTATTCTTTCTTCTATAAGTTCTTTTTCTTTGAATATCTCTGACAAGTTGATATTTCTATGATCATTCAGGGTTTCTTTTATTCGTAGTAATACAATCTCTGATTCTTTCTGGGGTTCTACCATGGTCTTAGTTTCTTGGCCTTCCTCAGGGTTTTCTGATCTCATATTCATTCTTTCAAGCTTAGGAATCATCCTAGGGAAATCCAAAACTTCATGGTCCATAACTTTACAACAAAGACAACTAGGTCTTCTACCAGGGAAATCCTTAGCAATATGGCCCAGTCTTATGCAACTATAACAAAGAGTTAATTCTCACTTTCTCTTAAATGATCCCCAACTTTTTCTGTACTACGCACTAGGGTCACAATAATTAACCTACAAAAAATTATTCCTAGGATCCTGCATCCATTTGTTAGTCCAAACATTCTTTCTATGCAGAGGAATAACATATCTTTCATCAGATATACTCATATCGAGCCTTATGTCTTCTAATCGTGCCCTAGTTTTCAGACTAGGATAAAATTTATCAAATATACCTAGATCGATACTTTCGAAACAAAAATTTCCACTTATCTTACTTTTCTCAAAGAAAAAATCTTTCAAATCTTAAAATTTTTCAATGTTCTTACCTCTATCAGAGCACAAAGCATTCACATCTTAACTCTTTTATTCAGATCTTCCTCCTTTCTTAGCACAGAGCTTTGCAAGTCAAGTAGCAGATCTACACACATAGCTTTCTTTCTTTTCCTCAGTTCCCAACAATCACATTTTCAAGTCCCGACAACGGAACCATTTGTTGGCACAGGGGTAGACCCAGGGTTTAACACTTCAACATTGCACCAACAAAACCCTAACTACCGGCCCTTTCAACAACACCTGCAAAGAAGATGAAGTCTCACCCAAGGTAGAGGCATGGGTGGTTGTAGGACTCAAATATATGCAACCTAGCCGGGACAGAAATCCGTGATTATAACACCTTAACATAGCACTTAGCAGCCATTATTCATCAGTATTTAACCTTAGTTCACAATGCAGATAAACCCTAATAACAGAGCATCACAATATTCATCCAGATATAATATATTTAAACCCTAAACTTATCAACACAAATAAGATATAGCATCTTATTCACATCTCTAAGCACTGAGCTATCATATCATGTCTATATAAGCATACATTACTACACTAAGCATTAACCATATGAACAATAAAACAATCACAATGCACAAAGAAACCATAACACAGGATATACGTGGTTCACCCCAATCCTAGGGAAACGTCCACCAACTCTTCTTCTCTTTATTATATTCAGTCAATCATCTACATGCATAGAGCCACAAGATCCTACTCCGCATAGGATAGGAGATCTGCGTGCACTCAACTAGATCTTCCTTCCTCGAGCTATATTACAGCACAAAGCCTTTACACAATCTCTTACAGTCACTTTCACTTAGCCTTGCAAGCTTCACATAGTCTGCACAAAGCATGTACAACTATCACTTGCACTTATCACTTAGCAAGTTACCAAACCCCAGTCAAGTCCCTCTTTACATCTCCTAGACATCTATTTATACATTACAAAATGTGCCTAAACATGGGTAAACCCATGGGTCGAAATCCCCCTACCTGTTACATAAGCCCCAAACCCAAAAATCCCTAAAAAGGGGTCGAGATTCCGTGATCTCTTCTTCGACTTGCGCTCCACCTTCAACAGCCTGTCGAAGTCCCAAAATATGTCAAACTTGACCAAGGATCTCCAAAACTTGGTCAAGGGCCAACAATATGCCTACCCCTATATGCATGCTATTGATATTCCTTTGTAGATATCTCTCTTTGATGACCTGCAAGATGTATAAATACCTATGAAATGTTTCCTTTCCTCTCTTCCAATGATACTTATTGTCCATTGGTGCTTCCTCTTGAATTTCACTGACATATATAAAAATCATTGAAATATTCTTTTATCATAATCATCCAATTGTCTCTGAGTTGATATATGAATCAATATCTGAACCAATCTTTGAATCTATGAATCAATCTTTGAACCAATCTGTGAATATGTGAATCAATATGTGAATCAATCTATGAACCAATCTGTGAATCTCTAAATAATTCTATGAATATCTGAAACAATCTTTGAACATATGTCACAAATTGTCCATAAATATGCTACTCAACTATCCATAATGCTGAATCATCTGTCACTGTACTATAATGATGTTTTCATGGATTCAACTGATCATCAAATGTGTCCACTAATTAGATCTATCTGCTCATCAACTCTGCATGTTTGGAGCAACCTATATTGAAGACATCTTTTCCTGAATACAACCATACAATTCTTCCTGTGTAACTGCCAACTGATACCTATGTGGGAATATTGCTTTCTTGATCAATATGTCATACTGTACTTCTTCTATTTGACTTCTCTGAATCTATCTCCTCATACTCTACAAGCTACTTGAAAGATAGTTCTATGATCTATCTCAGCCACTGTATAAACTTCCCTTTTTCAATATTCATAATACTGGGAGTCTCCAAGCCAGATGGCTCAGAAAAATACCCACTCTGATGCAGAGTCATCTTCCTCTTCATCTGTAGAGTCATCATCTCTCTGAACTTTAACTTCTCCTTTTCTTCTTATGGATTGATATTGCTCTATAATTCCTGAAAGTACAATCTCTTGAACCTATTCTTTATTCATTTGTCATTCTTTTCTTTCATTTCTTATCCAAACCTTTATGTATCTGACATCTTCCTTTTGTTTTGTAGATTTGTCTTCATCTCATATTATCACCAATATTGCGATTTATGGGACCTGGTCTTTGTTCACCTATTCTTCTTGTTTCCTTTTCCATAATTTCTTATATCTAATATCAATGTTCTTTATCAAAGAAGTATCCATCATGTTTCTAAAATCACGATCTATGTGTCCATAGATACGGAACTTGTAACATTCAATGTCATGTGGGACCACATAAGCTTTTCTTGTTTGAACATTTCTTTCATAGGCCCTGCAATCTGCAACCTTATGTCCAAAGTTAGTACAATAAAAACAATGACCACAAAATATGTTTACATACTTGGGAGTGGATGATCTTCTTTGCGATGTAGTCCTTCTCGACTCCTTCCTTGGCTGATCATGATATTCTCTTCTATGGATCCCTTCATTATTGTTGAAGCTTCTTTTCTACCTAAATGTGGAGGATCTTCTTGAAGATGTATCATTCTTCTTAGATTCTGGTTGACCATGATTCCTTACTTTGAGTAATCCTGCATAAATATTTCTCTTTTCTTCATTCATCTTTTGTAGCAACCTGGAGGGCTTCTCTTCAGTCTTTCTCTCTGGAAACCTGGAGGGATTTTCTTCAACTGATGATGTGGATGTTTATCTCTCTTCAACATTCGTGCTAAGATTGATGAATTTGACTCTTATTGTGACAACTTCTTCTTCAAGCTTCTCATCCTCTTCTTCTTTCTTCATCATATGAGACTTCACGACTTCTTCTATTCTCTTTGCTTATTCAAGTCGGATCTTCAATGTAATTATTTCTTCTTCAAGTCTTCTCTCTTCTTGACCAAACTTTGCCTCAAGCTGGTTTAAATTATTAGTTCTTTCCTTGAGATGATCTATTAATATATTCTCTCTTTTTTCCTTCTTCCTTATGTTATGCTATTTTGGATTCCAAACACTTCTTTTTATCTTCTAGATTTTCTTCCATCCTTTTGGATTCTTCTAGTTGAGCTCTTAAATTCTCGATGACCTAGTGGGCTTCTTCAAAACCTTGAACACTTTCCTTTTGATTCATTAATTATTTCTTGAGTGACTTATTTTATTTTCTTTATTTCTTTAGTTCAACCTGTAGTGACTTGTTTTCTTTTCTTTCAGTCCTCAGATATTCAATTTCACTAATCAATTGTTCTTTGTAATCAACTTCTACCTCTCCGTACTCTTCCTCTTCTGAATCTGTCTGATATGATGAGCATCTTTCCTCATGTTCTGTACCTGTATCTTCTTTAGAAATCTCTGAATCTGTTATGGGATAAAAAAATATATCATGTAGCTTATCCCAAAGTTCTTTAACTCATGAACACTTTCCAACCTTTTCTCTTACCGGATCAGGTAATCCTTCCCAGATGAAATCCATCTCTATTTTGTTATTCTTCTTCAATTACTTCTTGATTGTAGCCTTTGGTTTCTTTGTAGCATTGTATCCTGTCACAATTGATTTCCAAATGTCATATCCTTGTTCCTAGGATTTCTGGCTACATCATTTTCATCAAACAATTTTTCTAGTGGGACCAAACCTTTGGGGATTATGTTGTTTTTTAGTTGCACTATATCCCTTCCAACTATCTAATTCTGAAAGGGGTCATCGTTTCTATGTGCAACTGTGTCTTCATCCTCTTCACAACAACACTCATCATTAATATTCACATTAGCAAACTCGTCGCTCATTTGGAGGAATCTCTCTACCTGTTTGTCATATTCAAACACTTGCCAATATTTGATGTTATCAGGTATTGTGGGCTTCCGTTTGACTTCAATTTCATACTTCTTATTGGGAAAAATTGGAATTTTGAACACCGAAGATGAGGTGGAAAAAGCATCTACAATTTTATTTCCCCCCCTAGGGATCACTAAGAAATTGTACTCTGAAAACTCTTCAAGGAGATCCAACACTAGATTTCTATATGCTCTTAGTCTGGGATACTTGGATTGGTATATACCTTTCACCTGATTTATGATGAGATCAGAATCCCCATGTGCAACTATCCTTTTAGCACCCAACTCCTTTAATCTCAAGACCAAAATCAGTGCCTCACATTCGGCCATATTATTTGAACAATCAAAAGAGAGCTTGTAAGAGCAAAGTTTTGTACCCACTTTGGGAGGGTTAATCCACACACCAGCTCCGACTCCCTCCCCGTTGACATCTCCGTAAAAGATCATATTCCACATTTCATTTTTCGTGCAGTTTCTCTGATCTACGCTTTTCTCTGTTCGATGCTCGACCTTGTCTTCGAAAGTCATGGAAATTGTTGGCTCCCCCTCTTCAAAACTCAAGTTATTATAAAAAATAGAGGAGCCGACTTTGGTGTTGACAAAGTAGATAGGATGATTATTCGGTTGGGTTTTTCTACTCACCATGTACTTGAGAAACACCTCTATGTACAATCTCCTTTCTTGTCCAAAAACAAGGACGATAGCATAAGACATGTCCATATGCAAGGTTCCTTTTAATTTTGTAGAACAAGATCTGGATAACAACATGAGGAATTTTAGGGGAATGTCGGAAACCACCACGTCCATGATCAGATTGTTTGATGGAATTTTAGATAATGACACAACCAAGTATTTTATCAAACCCAAGCATTTCACCTTTCTTGAGTCGAAAGAGAAAAGATATTTATAAGGTCTTGTGACGTCCAAGCCTAACTCATCCATGACCACCTTTGACATGAGATTATGTGACACTCCTGAATCCGACATGGCATTATGTAAAGTCATGTCATAAATTTTGAGACTGACATATAAAGGAGGAACATCATTAGTATTGCCACTTTCTTTTACACGCAGACCAAATAAGATGGCAGGGTGATAATCTTGGATGTTCAAGGTGTCGGGAGCTTCTTCCATCTTTAACATATTAATGATCTGGTTTCTATACTCTCCATTCTTGATTAGCTCATTAAATGGAACAAATATTTTGATTTTGGCCATCTTCTTTCAAAATTAAAAGGAGGAGGAGATTTATCTACCTCTTTGACACTTGTTTCCTTACTTTCCTAAGGTGATTTCTTTAGGGATTCTTCCTTTGATTTTATTTTCTTTGTCACATCCCTTGCTGAATTATCTTTCTTTGGTTGGCTTGAAGAAGGAGTGTTCACTTGGGGTTCCTTTATGGGATTTGTCTTCGGAGGCTTTGCAGGTATCTTTTTACTTATGAGTTTATATTGCTTCTGAAAGTACATTATTGCATTGTGATATCCCTTCCCGAACTCCTCTGTTTCCGAAGACAACATATCATTCACCATCATTCACATCCATAAATTGATCATGTTCTTATTTTGTTATGAACACGTATTTATCTGTATCGTCACAACGATGCATATGGTCTTGGATAATTTGATCAAAGTGTTCATTTGCATAGTTGTTTTGGAAAGGGGGTATTATCTGTTGATCACCTTGATCTCTGTGGTCCCTATGCCTGATCTGTGGAACTGGAGCTCTTCTAAAATTTTGATTTCTAGGGTGGAAATCGTTTTTCTCCCTGGTGGAAGGCTTGTCCTCCATGGACATCCTTTACATAAGCCTTTCCATAGTCTTCATCATCAAGCCAAACTTTTCATCTGACGATCGAGACGTAGAGGGATACGTGTCCCCTTGGGGTTTCTCCCCATTTCTGTCAAAATTTTGTTTGATTTTTCCTGACGCCATCATATTTACTTCAACTTCAATCACGTCGCTCATCATAGAACCTAAGGTATTAGATATTATTTCTATCAATAGCAAGGAAAATTCACTGTCAAAAGAATCAGCATATCGAAGCAAGGAAACTTTGAGAGGTGGTTTGACTTCCGTGGGGATTGAATTGTAAAATTTCATGAATTTGGCCGAAAAATCTTGCACTGTTTCCTTCGCTGATATTTTTATATTGTTGTACTGAGTCAGTAACTATAGAGGATTATTTTAATCACCCCATATGACAATAAAAAACATTTCAAAATCTATTAAGTCAGGGATGCTCGTTGCTTGAAGGGCCTTGAACCACTTTCTGACCTCCCCTGAGAGGCTCTATGCAAACAATCTCATTTTCGCATCCTCATGATCGATCTTTTCCAGGTCAAAAAAATCATTAAACCAATCCAAGTGATTTTGGGATGAATCATTTCCTTCGGCATCATATAACTTGACCCTCTGATTATAGTTCTGGGGAAAATCATGTAATTGGGGTGGTAAGGCAGGGAGGATGAATCTAGTGGCCATAACTCTAGGATGATTTTGAGATTGCTGGATGGTCTGAGTGGGGATTATGGAATCTCGTGGAGGGTTAGTTGGTATCACAGAGTGGAACGTTTTCTCATCAAAAACTATTTCATCCAAATAGGATTCTTATCTAGACCTGAACTGAGTTTGTTCAAATAGTAAATCGAAATCAAGGCCATCAATGATTTGTACTCCGTCTTTGGGTAAAGATAGGTTTCTGTCCAGGTAATAGAATAGGTCTGGTATCTGTTCCTTTTCTCTATACAAAAGTTTTTCAGGATCAGACATGGGTGCTACAAGTTCTGGATTAAGGTTCTCTCTGGTATAAACTTTCTTTGGAGACAAGATTTCTCATTCTGACTATTCTATGCCACTGGTCTTGTTTATTGGAGTCTCCAGGGTAAAATAGGTTTTAGCCAATATAGGTGTTTGACCCACTGTTACCCTCAAGGGTCAAAACTACAGCTTTAGTCATTTTCCCAGGGAAAGTTTTGTCAATTTCGTCCCCGGCAGCGGTGACAATATGTTAACACTCTGTGAATTTTTTTGGCTGAGAAACAAATGAAAGAGGTAACCTACATGCCAAATTTAAGACTGGAAACTATCCTTTCCAATCTAGAGAGGGCTCTCTTTGAAACTTAGACTCTAATAGATAATGACTTTGAATTGTCGGCTAGATTTATGTGTTTGGGAAATGGTTATGTTTTCGCTGACAAGGAAATACATAACTTTGGGCTATGGAGTCAACCTCCTGGAAGCGACAGAAATCAATGACTTGGTAAATGAAACTTTGAGAGGATAAAGGCTAATAAGGAAATGGTATTTTAGTTCAAATTTCGTTGTGTGTGGCGAAACAAAGAGTACATAAAGCAACTCAGAGCACCATTAAAGATGAATTCTAACTTACTTAGAAAAAAACACAGAGTTTAAATGGCAAAGTCTAAAGCACCACATGATGAATTTTAGACTTATTAAACGTTCCAATTTAAACAAATGGAAAGGCATGAGTATATAAAAAACATGAAGTACATACATAGATAGGATCACAATACATCAAACTACCACCATTAGAATCTTTTCGTCAAAGCCTCATGAATTCTACATTATATTTCAATCGGATTCAAAGTACATTCAAGAGTCCTTTGTCTACACTACTTTTCCAACTCGAATTACATTGAAAAGATAGAATATATAGAAAAAACTACGCCCCTTGGGATTCTATGCCTTAAACTACTTCTCTTAGAATTTTGGATTTGGTTACTCCCTGCTGGATGACCTTTCGAATAAAGTTTACTAAAAATGGAAAATTGGTTGCACCCAATCATGTCATAACTACCATCTCCATCTTGATCATTTAGTCATGAGTAAGATTCGATCATCAGGTTGTGATGCATCGACGTTTATTTTACGGGGTGTGCGCGTGATAGAGGGCACTGTCGAAAACTCTTCCACCTTGTGTAACTGATTCTGATTGTTGTTGTGCGATCACTGGCTGTAGCATGCATGCGGTGAGTTCGTGTGACAGATGTCTGTTTTATATTACTTGTGTGCTCCATGTGGTAACGAAGACTAGGAGTCCACACATCTCCTCCAAAACTGACATGTTTTTCTCTTACACTTGTCCTCCTTAATAGGTAAGTTTACAACATTTGCGTGATGAATATTCACCACGCAGGTAAATCGTTAGACTTCTTGTTTATCGATAGGAAACATGACACACGGGGAGAAGGATCCCGTGACACGATCAAAAAAGACAAAATGGGATTGCGTCGATCATGGTTCTGGCCTCATCTGTAACCTTAAAACTCAGAGTGTTTTCCTAAGAGACCAGTTCCATCTGTTCAAATTCTTCACTTGTCTCCACAAGACTGCATTTCCTTTCAACTTTTCTTGGGCACTAGAGAGGGCCGCACGGGTGTTATCCATGGTTTTATCCACATTCCTTGAATTTCTCTATGATTCTTTCCTCTGACACCCTTTTCTCCTCCCGCAGCTGAATGATTATGTCTTGTGCCTATATGAGTTGTCTTTTGAGCCAATTTTCATTGCCTACTCGGCTTTGTGATGCTTTCACTTCAACAATCCTTTCTACCAACTGTTTTCTCAATTATATGTTCTCCTGATACAATTTGACAATAGCAAGCTATGCTTGCTTCAGTGGCTGTGATGACTCTTGAACCTCCATGCTTTCAGATCTTGACCTCTTTCATCTTTCACCAATTTCCCCGCTTGAACCTTCAACAGGTTCTAGCCGAACAACACGCATGAGTAACTTCTCAACAATAGACTGGGTGCGTGGTTCGGTGGGAGCTTGGGTCTCTTTAGGTTTTCTAATCAACCTTGGCCTGCTTCTTTTCTGGGGTGCTGGATGGTGGGATGATGAAAATTCTATTTCCTTTTCTTTTCCCATGGCCTCTTCAATACTTGCTCTCGCACTGTGGAATGATTTTTCCCTTATGGATAGGAGCAAGTCTCCTTTGGGGTCCCTGGGGATGTCGGTTGCAATTAGAAATGAATCCCAGTCTTTGTCCAACCATCTCAATTCTTCGACTACCAATAACTTGATCAATGATAGATGGAATGAATTTTTCCTCGGCTGGTTAGCTTCGTCCTGGATGTTGTACGCCATCCTTTCTAGGATTCGATGAAGGAAGAAAGGTAAGTTCAAAGGATTTTTCCCTATGAAGTGCATCAACAACCTGATGTGATATGGGTATACTCTATCAAACCTTCCTTCATAGGTGAAATGCCTTCTAATTACCTTTAGGAGATTTTGGAAAGGCTCCCAAAGATACTGACTCAGAACGCCTGCTCCGATTTTCCCATTTAGGAAGTTTGGCTTGATAAAGTATCCATAGCATAAAATGTTTAAAGGCATGCATTTATACGACTTTTCACCACACGGAGGGATCTCTGTTGCAACTGAAAAAGTTTCCTCTGTCACTCAGAATGTGATTCTCGCAATGGTCACATAGAACCCGTTAAAATTGAGAGTGAACTGTTCAGCCAGCTTCACATTGTATCCTTTGATCTTCTCACAATAGCGTAGATGCCCTGATGTTTGGATATTCATTGATTAATTCTAGATCTTGAGGCTCGGACCTCACGGCCCTACCACTTCATTTCGTCTGTCTTATGCTTTGGGATGTTTTCATGATGCCAAAGTGTGTTTGTTTCGCGCACGTAGTAATGAACAATAACACCCTCTTCTATGTGGTGAATGAGAATGATGTACTTCGTAGAGAGCTTTCAGAAAGGTAGTGATAGAAAATTTGCGTGACGAGCAAAATCAACCTTCGGAGTCCATTGCGCGGCCGAAAGGGGTGATGGAAAAATTTGGCCCAGTAGGATATCGGCATGATGAAAAACAACAACGGTAGGCTCGTCGCAGTAAGGAAGCACAATTTTTTTTTTTTGGCGTTGGGAGACTTGTCGCGAGACAAAGAATTTAGGCGCAAAAAGAAATTCAGTGTGACAGGTGGAAACTCCAAAGAAGGGAGGCTGACTATGAGAAAAATTATCGTCCGATGCACCAGCTCGCATTGAAATCCAACAGGCTTTAAAAAATGACTGAGAATGAAGGAGACACGGCAACTTGAATGAACATTTTCACAATACAAATGATGACAATTAACCTTACCACAACGAAAGGCCCCAGGACTTGCAGAAACAACCACAGACAATGCACCAATTCAGAAGGTAAAGGAGAAGCATGCAAGGTGACCAACATTTATACTTGAATGGGCAAGGAATGGAATCATGGTAAAGGACGATAAATCCATGGTGATGAGAATTTTGGAAGCAGGCTAAAGATTTGCACAGAAAACTCGCGTGATGAGTACACTTTGAAGTGTGAAAAGTACATGTGATAAGAGTGACAAAAATACGTGATATGAGTGTCGTGATTTTTTACCTTTATGACTTCATAACTAGGTGATGATGGTCGTTATATCTGTTGATGTGACCTTTACCCCAACAAATTGCCTCAACCTCTGGCACGTAAATTCCATCTTTTTGACAGGACTCGATATTTTGGGAAAGGGACCTTTACAAGTCACACATAACTAATCATCACGCCCTTTCCCGACTCCAAGGGCCACACCCGCTACTTGCTGATTTCAACCCATTCATTATTTAGTACTTGAATTCACATGATTTGACACATGAACTACGACTCATCTAGGACTGACTCTACCTATAAAAATTACGGTGCTAACAGACCCACCATGAGTTGAACCAGTCATTTCCCTAAATTCTCTCACTATCTTCTCTGCTCCCCAAACCCTCAAGCTAATTGGTTACATTAAGCATCAAAAGGTCATCATCCTCATTGACAGTGGCATAACCCATAATTGTTTTCATTGCGGCACTTCCCAAGAAACTAATTGCTATATCCATGCCATTAGTAACTTTCAAATCATGATTTCCAATGGAGGTTCCATGAAATGTGGGGCGCGTTGTGAAAATTTGTGTCTCCAAATTGGTCAATACAACATGAAATATCATATGTTTGCTATCGATATGGGTGGTTGTGACATTATGCTTGGTGAAACATGGTTAAGGAATATTGGCCCCATCCTCATGGAGTTTAAGGAATTAACCATGCAATTCAACTAGGAGGGAAAACAATATAATTTCCAAGTCATCACAACAGGTTCCTCTGATATCATCAATTCCCATCGCATGGAAAATCTCCTAAAAAAAGGGAATCTTGACATTATTGCACAAATACATTCCATTAAGGCCATTGCGACACCCTCTTTTCATCCTAACCTCCAACCCATCCTCTCCAAACATAATTTGTTTTCCCACTCCCTAGGAACTTCCCCCTTCCTGTGGTGTTCATGATCATTCCATTCCCCTCATCCCAGGAAACCTTCCTGCCAATGTTCATCCCTATTGTCATCCTTTTTCCTAGAAAAATGAAATTGAGAAAATTGTTCAAGATTTTCTTGCCATGGGTGTTATCTGTCCTAGTACTGACCCTCATTATTCTCCTACAATCATGGTACTTAAGGAAGAAGGATCTTGGTGCATGTGTCTTGACTTTCGTGCCCTCAACAAAATCACCATCAAAGACAAATTTCCCATTCCTGTCATTGATGATATCTTGGATAAATTAGGTAGTACCCAATACTTTACTAAAAATGATCTTCGTTCTGACTACCACCATATATGTGTGAAAGAGGTAGAAATTACTAAGACAACTTTTCGAACTCACGAGGGCCACTATGAGTTCTTGGTCACGCCCTTTGGCTTGTGTAATGCTCCCTCCACTTTCCAAAGCCTCATGAATCATGTCTTTCATCCATTTGTCCATCATTTTGTATTATTTTTCTTTGATGATATTCTCATCTATAGTAAAACATGGACATCCCATGTTGCTCATGTGGATAAAGTTCTTCATCTACTCTTTCAACACCAACTTTTCCTCAAACAATATAAATGTGCTTTTGTTTCCTCGAAAGTGGAGTAATTGGGTCATATTGTTGGAAATGATGATGTCAATGTGGATCCTAAGAAAATTGAAGCTATGTAGGATTGGTTTCACCCAATACTCTCAAGAGTTTTCTTTGTTTTCTTGGGTTAACTAGATATTATCACAAGTTTGTTAAGAATTATGGAAAAATTGCAGTGACTCTCACTATTCTCCTTAAAAAGAATGCATTCACTTGGAATCCAACAACTGATCATTCCTTCCAAGCCCTGAAGGAGACTATGTGCACCACTCCTATCCCATCCCTTCCCAAATTCACAAAGATCTTTGTCGTAGAATGAGATTCTTCAGGGAGAGGATTTGGTGATGTCCTTATGCAAGAATGTCGACCTTTGGAATTTACTAGAAAACAACTGTCATTTATGCCAATCAATCTATGAAAAGGAAATGTTGGCTATTTTTCATGCAATGGATATTTGGCATCCTTATCTATTGGGAAAATGATTCCAAATTAAGAGATTAAAAAAAATGGGTGACTAAGCTATTTGGATATTATTATGATATCATGTACAAAAAAGGAAAAGACAATGTGATTGTTGACTCTCTTTCAAGAAAATATGAAGATGAAGGGTCCCTCTTTTCCCTCTCCTTAATTGTACTAGATTGGCTCCAAGTTGTTTACCAGGAATGGGTGCAAGATCCCAAAAGTTCACTTTTGATCCAAGATTTACAAGGAAATTTTCCAGTTTCCCCAGGGTACTCTTGGCACAATGATGAGATTTGTTACAAAGGTCATCGATATTTAAGTAAAAAATCACAATGTAAATCCATGGTGATTTTTGAGCTTCATGCTACACCCACAATTAGGAAATCATGGTTTACTAAAACCTATGACATGGTCAAATGTTCTTCTTTCTAGGATGGTATGAAACAGGATGTTCGTACCTTTGTTCACCAATAATGTTTTACAAGAATTAAGGTTACAGGTCACCCAATTGCATCTCAACACAACCTACCATCCTCAGACTAATGGCAAAATTGAATTTGTCAACAAATGTTTGGAAACATATTTGAGTTGTTTTGCATCTAAGAGGAAAAATCAGTGGGCTCAATGGTTACCCCTAGCTGAATGGTGGTACACCACATCTTACCATACGACTACTCACATGACTCCTTTTGAAGAAGTATATGGACAAAATCCACCTTAAATTCTCTCATACATGCTAGGTGTCTCGAAGGCTCAGGTGTTGACCAAACTCTTACAGTTTGAGAGGATATTCTCTGTACCCTTAGACAAAATTTGTTAATGGCTTAGAATCACATGAAGCAACAAGAAGATCAAGGTCATTATGAACATCAATTTCCTAAAGGGGACCATGTGTTTATTCGACTGCAACCTTATAAGTAGACTTCACACAAGGCTCAAAATTGTCAAAAATTTGTTCCTAAATTTTATGGTCCTTATATAGTTCTCAAGCGATTGGGACCGATGGGACCGATCACCTACTAGTTATCTTTTCCCAGTCCTTCAAAGCTCCATCCTATTTTCATGTCTCATGCTTAAAGAAGGTGATTGGAAATAAGTGCCAAACTCAAATCAGTCTCCTTGAGTTGGATGAATAAGGATCCATAAGATTGTAGCCACAAGTAGTCTTGGACTAGCGTGAGCTTCATCTTCATCACAAAACCATCAAGGAAGTGTTAGTACAGTGGAAATATACAACTCCAACAGATGCCACCAGGGAGCCAGCTATAATTCTGTGATAATTTTTTCATCTCAAGCCTTGAGGACATGGATGTTTTTAAGGGGGAGGACATGTTAGGGACCTTACCTCCCTAATCCCTCCCATAGGTAGAAAAATATTTTTTTCCATGTAATAAAGGCCAATATTAATAAGGTCTAGTAACAAGAAAGAATAATTCAAATGTAAGAAGACTTAATAGAAGCTTTCACTTCTAGAAGACCTTCCTCTAGATTGTTCTTGTGGTAGATAGATTTATTATAAATAGGAGTAGAGGGCATGAGAGGATTTGTCTTAAGAATTATTGTAATAGAGCTCTGCTCTGCTGGAGGCTTCCCCCTCGAAGAGGCAAGCGAACATTGTTTCCTATCAATAAAGGTATTATTTTGGTATTGTGGTTCCATATAATTTGTTGTTCCCTTGTTATTCTCTACAACATTTTTGTTTCCTGTTGTTATTACATCGTTATTCTCTATATTATTTCTCTTTTATTCTATTATAATAGGTCTTCTACCTAACAAGTGGTATCAAAGCACTTTCCTTGACAAAAATTATGGGTAATTGTTTTTCCACAGTAGAGACGTATTCCAGCGTCTGAAAGCTACAATGATTTGTCGTTCAACACATAAATCCGTGGTCGGGGAAGAATACATGCATGAAATACATGTGGTAATTAAGTGCACATTGTTTTCCACCCTTGTAACCCATGTTGGTACCCCTTCGATTGGTAGCACATCAGACAACAATTGTATATGGACTGGCCAAGATATTTTGAAGCCCTCCATAGATAAACCAATCGGTCGCCTGACTGCTATAGTGCCACAAAGAACAACACTCATGAAGACACTCTCTAGTACCTGGTTAATCAGGTAGTACGGATAAGGGTACAATCTAGCCTCCTTAGTTGGTGCCCTAAGATATTGGTCCATGAACTACTGTTCGACCCTGCATGTATATTAGAGAGATATAGCACAAGGAAAACCATTTTCTATAGGCACCTTGAAAACCCCAACCCTTGGGATAGAAATAGAAAACAAAAGGAACAAACAAGATATATTGTTGTGCAACCTTACCACTTGCATCTGAGTTATGAATTTAATACATCTTTATTCCTGTAAAGAATTTGGGCATTTCACCACTATAGTATTATTCAGATTGGAGTATAACTCTGCAAGAGTTAAATAAAAATTCTGGAGCCTGCCCACACACTTATTTGAGACCTACCCTATTGGAATTCTCTTTTCATTCTGATTGTGGTCATACCTATTATTTTTCAAATTTCTTTTTGTGTGTGGTCCCGACCCCCTTTTGCCCCCCTTATTTGGGACATACCCGATTGGATTCCCCTCTTCACCCTAATCATCTTCATACCCTTCACATGTAACCCCTTTTATAAGTGGTATCACCTACCCCTTTCTGGTACCCCCTTTCATCATGGCCCACACCCGTAGCCAAGAACTTGAAGCACACCTCAATAAGTTGTTATTTTATTTCTCAACGACCTAGTAGGAAGTGTGTAAACTCAGTGCCAATATTATCACCATCAATTCCAAAATTCATTCCACCATAGATACAAAAATGGAAACCATGAAATAAGACCTCTCTACCTAGATTGAATCCTTCGCTGCCTAGATCTGTGACAAGCTAAATATTACTAGAGACCTTACCTCATTTGACTAACCTTTTCACCCTGAAGGTGATACTTCCTCCAATTCCCAGACTTTTTAGTCCCATCACTTTCATCGTGACCTACGCTTTGAGTGGACGTGAAATTTTTTTATGGCTTAGATCCCACCGACTAAGTAACTCAACTGGAACACTATTTCTCTTTGTATGACATTACTAATGAGTTGGAAAAACTCTGGTATGGTGTTCTCCATCTAGATCAGGAACATTGGAAATGGTGTCAATGGATAAAAAAAATGTCTACCAAGGGTATGTAGCTTGGACACAATTTGTTGCAGAGCTTTATGAATGCTTTGATACTGACACCCACCATTTAGGCCATTTGACCAAGTTGAAACAACCTGGCATAGTTGAATACTTTATAGCTTCTTTTGAGCACTTGGATTTCCACATGGAGGGAATGTATGATGTTTTTTTCCAAGAATTCTTTATCAATGGAATCAAGGATGAGATCCGTTCCCACGTCCTCCTGGCTCACCCCCAGATATGGGTGGAAGCTACTAAAGGAGATAAGGAAGAACAACGGGCTGTCTCTTCTCAAACCAAAAAACCCTCCTTTATTCCTTTCCCTAAACCAGTCACTCCCACCCCTCCTTCCAATCCACTGAAGATCCATAAATTGACCCAGGTAGAAATGAGTAAATGCCAACAAAAGGGTGCTTTTTATAATTGTGATGAAAAATACTTTCCAAGGCACACGTGTAAGGATCAAAATATTTTTATGGCCATCTTTGAGGATGCTTTTGAAGAAGAGGTCGAGGCTCCCCTTGTGGCTAAGTCACCTGATACAACTAATCTTACTCCACCCTCATACCCACCACAAGTCGAACCGGTCATTTCCCTGAATTCTCTCACTAGCTTCTTTGCTCCCCAAACCCTTAAGATAATTGGTTACATTAACCATCGAAAGGTTATCATCCTCATTGATAGTGGCATAACCCATAATTTTGTTCATCACTGCATTTTCCAAGAAACCAATTTCTATATCCATGCCATCAATAACTTTTAAATCATGATTTCCAATGGAGGTTCCATGAAATGTGGGGGGCGTTGTGAAAATATGTGTCTCCAAATTGGTCAATACAACATTAAATCTCATATGTTTTCTATCAACATGGGTGGTTGTGAAATTATGCTTGGTGTAAAATGGTTAAGGACTCTTGGCCCCATCCTCATGGATTTTAAGGAATTAACCATGCAATTCAACTAGGAGGGCCAATAGTATAAGTTACAAGGAATCAAATTAGGTTCCCCTGATATCATCAGTTCCCATTGCATGGAAGAGATCCTAAAAAAAGGTCATCTTGACATTTTTTCACAAATCCATTCCATTAAGGCCACTGCGACACCCTCTGTGCATCCTAACCTCCAACCCATCCTCTCCAAACATAATTTTTTTCCACTCCCTAGGAACTTACCCCTTCCTATGGTGTTCACGATCATTCCATTCCCCTCGTCCCAGGAAACCTTCCTCCCAATGTTCGTTCCTATCGTCATCCCTTTTCCTAGAAAAATGAAATTGAGAATTTTTTTTTAATATTTTCTTGCTGCAGGTGTTATCTGTCCTAGTACTGAACCTTATTATTATCTTGTGGTCATGGCACTTAAGGAAGAAGGATCTTGGTGCATGTTTCCTAACTTTTGAACCCTCAACAAAATCACCATCAAAGACAAATTTCTCATTCCTGTCATTGATCATCTCTTGGATAAATTAGGTAGTACCCAATACTTTACTAAACTTGATCTTTGTTCTGACTACCACCAGATACGTATGAAAGAGTTAGACATTCCTAAGATAAATTTTCGAACTCACGAGGGCCACTATGAGTTCTTGGTCATGCCCATTTGGCTTGTGTAATGGTCCCTCCACTTCCCAAAGCCTCATGTATCATGTCTTCCATCCTTTTCTCCATCACTTTGTCTTATTTTTATTTGATGATATTCTCATATATAGTAAAAGATGGAGATCCCATGTTGCTCATGTGGATCAAGTTCTTCATTTACTCTCTCAACACCAAATTTTCCTCAAACAATTTAAATGTTCTTTTGGAGCCTTGGAAGTGGAGTACTTGGGTCATATTGTTGAAAAGGATGGTGTCAATTTGGATCCTAAAAAGATTGAATCTATTTAGGATTGGCTTCACCCAAGACTCTCAAGAGTTTGCATTATTTTTTTCATTTAATGAGATATTATGGCAAGTTTGTTAATAATTATGGAAAAATTACAGCGCCTCTCACTGCTCTCCTTAAAAAGAATGCTTTCACTTGGACTCCAACAACTGATCATTCCTTCCAAGACCTAAAGGAGACTATGTGCACCACTCCTATCATGACCCTTCCCAAATTCACAAAGACCTTTGTCCTAGGATGTGATGCTTCATGGAGAGGATTTGGTGATGTCCTTATGCAAGAAGGTCGACCTTTGGCCTTTACCAACAAAAAAATGTCGTTTGGGCCAATCAATCTACAAAAATGAAATGTTGGATATTTTTCATGGAGTGGACCTCTGGCGCCCTTATCTATTGGGGAAATGCTTCCAAATTAAGACAGATCATTAGAGAGTCAAGTATTTTCTTGAGCAACAACTTTCATCCCTAGAGCAACACAAATGGGTGACTAAGCTATTTTGATATTATTATGAGATCATTTACAAAAAATGAAAAGAAAATGTGGTTGTTGACGCTCTTTCAAGAAAATATGAAGATGGAGGGTTCCTCTTTTCCATCTCTTTCATTGTACCAGATTGGCTCCAAGCTATTTGCTAGGAATGGGTATAAGATCTCAAAAGTTCACTTTTGATCCAACAATTACAAGACGATTCTCCAGTTTCCCCAGGGTACTCTTGGCACAATGATGAGATTCGTTACAAAGGTCATCTATATTTAAGTAAACAATAACAACTTAAATCCACGGTGATTTTTGAGATTCATGCTACACCCATAGTTAGGAGCTCAGGGTTTACCAAAACCTATGACAAGGTCAATTTTTTTTTTTCTGGGATGGTATGAAACATGATGTCTGCATCTTTGTGGCAAAATTTCAAGTTTGTGAATGCAACAAGGGAGAAATAGTCAAATCCCCTGGCACACTCCAACCACTTCCAATTCCACGTGTTATTTAGAGGGATATCTCTATGGATTTCATTGTTGGCTTACCTAAATTGAGGAATAAAGAAATCTTGATGGTGGTAGTTGATTAACTTTCCAAATATTCTCATTTATATGCTCTTCAATACCCATTTACCACATCCACAGTGGCTCAACTGTTTATGGATTATATCTTCAAGCTTCATGGCATGCCTCATTCTATTGTCTTTGTCCGAGATCCCACTTTCACCAACAATTTTTGGTAATAATTTTTTAGGTTAATGGGCACCCAATTACATCTCAACACAACCTATCATCCTCAGACTGATGGCCAAACTGAATTTGTTAACAAGTGTTTGGAAACATATTTGAGGTGTTTTTCATCTAAGAGGAAAAATCAGTGGGCTCAATGGTTACCCCTAGTTGAATGGTGGTACAACACATATTACCATACAACTACTCACATGGATCCTTTTGAAGTAGTATATGGACAAAATCCACCTTAAATTATCTCATACATGCTAGGTGTCTTGAAGGTTTAGGTGGTTGACCAAACTCTTACAGTTCAAGAGGCTATTCTATGTACCCTCAAACAAAATTTGGTAATGTCTTAGAATCACATGAAGCAACAAGAATATCAAGGTCATTTCGAACGTCAATTTGATGAAGGGGACCAGGACCCGTTTCTTTGACTGCAACCTTATAAGAAAACTTCACTCAGGGATCAAAATGTCAAAAAATTGTGCCTAAATTTTATGGTCCTTATACAGTTCTCAAGCACGTGGGACCGATCACCTACCAGTTATCTTTTCTCAGTCATTCTAAGCTCCATCCTATTTTTCATGTATCATGCTTAAAGAAGGTGATTGAAACTAAGTGCCAAACTCAAAACAGTCTCCTTGAGTTGGATGAAGAAGGATCCATCTGGTTGTATCCACAAGAAGTCTTGGACCAACATGAGCGTCGTCTCTGTCACTGCACCATCAAGGAAGTGTTAGTACAATGGAAATATACAACTCCAGCAGATGCCACTTGGGATCCAACTACAATTCTGCGACAATTTCTTCATCTCAAGCCTCGAGGACAATGATTTTTTAAGGGGGAGGGCATGTTAGGGGCGTAACCTCCCTGACCCCTCACATAAGTAGAATAATATATTTTCCATGTAATAAAGGCCAATATTAATAAAGCCTAGTAATAAGGAAGAATAATTCAAATGTAAGAAGACCTAATAGAAGCTTCTACTTCTAGAAGATCTTCCTCTAGATTTTTCTTGTTGTAGATAGATTTAGTATAAATATGAGTAAAGGGCATGATAAGTTTTGTCTTATTGTAAAGGGAATGAGAATTATTGTAATATATATTTTCTCTGTTGGAGGTTTCTCGCTCGAAGAGGCAAGTTAACATTCTTTCCTATTAATAAAGGTATTATTTTGGTGTTGTCGTTCCACATAATTTGTTTTTCTGTTGTTATTCTCGACAGTATTTTTGTTTTCTATTGATATTTTGTTATTATTCTTTGCAGTATTTATCTTTTATGCTATTATAATAGATATGGTACTTAACATACTTGAAATTATGAATTAAGAGACCCAATATTATTTTAGAGTCAATAGAAAATCAAATACCAATTAATGTTTTTTTTTTTTTATAAAATATCTTGAAACATTATATTTCCATAGTAAAAGTGTACAAAAATATCCATGTTGGCGTGGCACTAGGGAAACCAGACCAACAACAATGCATCAAACTATCTGAAATGATATGAAAGTATTGTGTTTTAAACTTAAAAGTCTGGATATATTTAAGAGTAGTGCTATCTTTTATATCTAAAACAAATTTTGTTCTATATTTTATGCTAGTAAGGATGAGGTAGGATTAGAATCCTAATACTTCCTAGGTTAAAGAGAAAAAAAAGAAACTTGATGAACATCAGATTTGAGTAGAGGGTCTTCCCTCATTTGGAATCGCTTGTGTGTTGGATGAAGTGATAGTAGAGAGGTCCAGTCCCGCAAGCTTCTTGTCTAACGTGTTCATTTTGAGGTCTTGAAGTTTTAGTTGGGCTTGGATGTCATCCAGTTGAAGCAGAACCTTGTCCTTGTCATACTTTCGATCCAACAAAACACATCCGAGAAGGAGCTTCATGTGCCAATATATTTTATAAACTTCATAAACACAGTGTTTTAGTAGAAAGTTTAATACCGTCATGCTGATTTCAATTTTCTGCAATTCTTCAGAAACATGGAACTCTAAATCTAGGGATTAAACCTTTAGCAAGCTAACATTTTCTTTTAACATTATTCTTACTAAAATAAAAAATAAAATCTTAAAATAAGAAATAAAAAATAAAATCTTAAAATAAGAAATAAAAAATTTAAAATTTTATTTTGACAAAAATGCTGTAATATTTTCAGTTTTTTTTTAAAGCAGTTATTGAATCATTGGAAATTTTCTAATACATGCTCGAAGCCATTATAACAATATATTTATTCATGTCATTTTTAAGAGAATTGAATCTGGGTGAGGAGGATAACAATCATTGTTCTCAACCATCCATCCAGTCTATACCCAATTGATGCCCAATCTAAAAAATGAATCACTGGAAATTTTCCAATACATGCTCGAAGCCATTACAACAATATACTTATTCATGTCATTTTTAAGGGAATTGAATAAGGATGGGGAGGATAACAATCATTCCTCTCAACCATCCATCCAAACTATAAGTCTCTTATATCTTCCTCTTTTTATTCTTCATCTAGTTTCTCAATCTTGTTTGCTCCAGCACCTTCGTTTTTATGCTCTCCTTCTTTGTCTTTGTCTTCCTGGGCTTTTTGTTCTCTTCTTTTTCTCCTTCTTTGTCTTCTTGTGTTTCTTCTTCTCTTCTTCGATCTTTTCCTTTGTTTTCTTCTTATTCTTGCTCTTCTCCTCCTAAATCTTCTTTTTGATCTTTTTCTTTGTCTTCTTCTTTTCCGTGCTCTTCTCCTCTTGAATCTTTTTTTTGTCGCTTTTTCCTCTGCTTCCTTTTCCTTTTCCTTCTCCTTCTCCATAACCATAACCTGCAACACTTGCCCAGCAGAATACCTCAACCGTATGATATTCCCATCTGCTTCAATGAGGCTTTGCGCAATCTGCAACGCAACAACTGAACTGATATAACACTACATATATAGCAAAATAAATCTGGTGATATGGAATACCAGACGTCGCCACCGAAAACAAACAAACATTTCGATTATTTGCGATTTCATCCATCCAGATTCCGGGCTGAGGCGTTTATAAATGAGAGAGTTGAATCGTATCGTCGATTTCAAGTGCCTCTACTCTATTGAACTGCTTCCTCACCGCGAAACCGTTAAAAAGTTAGCTACATTAAACGACCCTACCCAGATAGAAGAATGTAAATC